>CM036760.1:20323773-20496273 GCA_020796225.1 Arion vulgaris
AAATAAAATTGGATAAATTCAGAAGTGATGAAATCAGAGAAATATCTGGTCAACCGCTAGTAACATCTGTTATAAGAAAGAGAAGGTAGAGATATGTTGGGCATACTCTGAGAAGAAATGTCTGAGAAATGGACATGCTTTGAAATATGTTTATTATTAATGAATCACAAAGCAGGCATTGACGTGGGAGGCAAATGGTTCAAGAAAGACAGAACGCCATATGGACGTTCTAAAACGAACTTTACAGAGAGAGAGGCGAGAAATATAAGACGCCATATGGACGTTCTAAAACGAACTTTACAGAGAGAGGCGAGAAATATAAGACGCCATATGGACGTTCTAAAACGAACTTTACAGAGAGAGGCGAGAAATATAAGACACCATATGGACGTTCTAAAACGAACTTTACAGAGAGAGAGAGGCGAGGAATATAAGACTCCATATGGACGTTCTAAAACGAACTTTACAGAAAGAGGCGAGAAATATAAGACGCCATAGAATAGGTTGAACGAGGTGCCCAGGATAGAGTGGTATGGAGAAATAACTAGCAGGCACCATATAACGTATATCAGTACGAGAGCAAAATAGTACTTATATATATATATATGCTACTGAGCAGCTTTGTAACAGACATGAGTTATTGTTTAATAAATATCTATCTATCTACATATCTGTAAGTGTATGTTTGTGTGTGTGTGTGTGTCTCTCTCTGTGTGTGTGTGTGTGTGTGTGTAGTTGAGTGTGTACCCTGTACAGTTTCTCGCGTGTTACTTGAACAAACAAATAATAGCCAAGTCAAGTGTCAGGTGACTGTACAAATATCACTATCGAGCCAGGACATTGTTTTATTAATACATGTAATTTGTACCTAGTTGAAGAACGTTATAAAGGTAGATTGCTACAGGTAGTGTTAGTTATACAGGTAGAGTGCTACAGGTAGTGTTAGTTATACAGGTAGAGTGCTACAGGTAGTGTTAGTTATACAGGTAGAGTGCTACAGGTAGTGAACTACAAGTAGAATTCTACATGTAGCGTGCGATAAGTATAGTGTGCTACAAGTAGAATTCTACATGTAGCGTGCGACAGGTAGTGTGCTTGTGGAGCATAGGGTCTCAACAGTTATTCGCCACTTTTCTTGGTCTCTGGCTGTTTTCTTGATGGTCTCCCAGCATAGTCGAGCACCCTTCAGTTTCTCAATAATACATTGTCCCCAGGTCTGTTTAGGGCATCCTCTTTTTCGTTTTCCTTGCGGGTTCCACTCAAATGATTGTCTAGTGAAACTCGACTATGTCTTCCGTATGGTATGCCCGACCCATCGCCATATTCTCCTCTTGATTTGGGTCATCCATCATGGGTTCCTGTCTGGTTCTTATCCACAGGTCTGTGTTGGTAACTCTATCATACTATCTTAGTCTGAGAATCTTATCCACAGGTCTGTGTTGGTAACTCTATCATACTATCTTAGTCTGAGAATCTTATCCACAGGTCTGTGTTGGTAACTCTATCATACTATCTTAGTCTGAGAATCTTATCCACAGGTCTGTGTTGGTAACTCTATCATACTATCTTAGTCTGAGAATCTTATCCACAGGTCTGTGTTGGTAACTCTATCATACTATCTTAGTCTGAGAATCCGCAGAAGACATCCGTCGACTAAGGTCTGAATCTTATTTGTATTTAACTTGGTGACTCGCACGTTTCCGAGCCATACAGCAACACAGACTTCACATTTCAGTTGAATATCTTGAGCTTTGTTTTGGTGGAGATGGCAGGGGACTTCCACACTGTGTGCAGGATAGCAAAGGATTGTCGGGATTTCCTAATCCTGGCATTAATGTCCTCATCTGTACCTCCTGATGTTCTGTTGTCTTGGACTGTCGAAACGTACACCATCTGTCTGCTGTATCAGGGTCGTGGTTGTCTTGGACTGTCGAAACGTACACCATCTGTCTGTATCAGGGTCGTGGTTGTCTTGGACTGTCGAAACGTACACCATCTGTCTGTATCAGGGTCGTTGTTGTCTTGGACTGTCGAAACGTACACCATCTGTCTGTATCATGGTCGTGGTTGTCTTGGACTGTCGAAACGTACACCCTCTGTCTGTTGTATCATGGTCGTGGTTGTCTTGGACTGTCGAAATGTACACCATCTGTCTGTTGTATCATGGTCGTGGTTGTCTTGGACTGTCGAAATGTACACCATCTGTCTGCTGTATCATGGTCGTGGTCGTCTTGGACTGTCGAAATGTACACCATCTGTCTGTTGTATCATGGTCGTGGTTGTCTTGGACTGTCGAAACGTACACCATCTGTCTGTTGTATCATGGTTGTCTTGGACTGTCGAAATGTACACCATCTGTCTGCTGTATCATGGTCGTGGTCGTCTTGGACTGTCGAAATGTACACCATCTGTCTGTTGTATCATGGTCGTGGTTGTCTTGGACTGTCGAAATGTACACCCTCTGTCTGTTGTATCATGGTCGTGGTTGTCTTGGACTGTCGAAATGTACACCATCTGTCTGTTGTATCATGGTTGTCTTGGACTGTCGAAATGTACACCATCTGTCTGCTGTATCTTGGTTGTCTTGGACTGTCGAAATGTACACCATCTGTCTGCTGTATCATGGTTGTCTTGGACTGTCGAAATGTACACCATCTGTCTGTTGTATCATGGTCGTGGTTGTCTTGGACTGTCGAAACGTACACCATCTGTCTGTTGTATCATGGTTGTCTTGGACTGTCGAAATGTACACCCTCTGTCTGTTGTATCATGGTCGTGGTCGTCTTGGACTGTCGAAATGTACACCATCTGTCTGCTGTATCATGGTCGTGGTTGTCTTGGACTGTCGAAACGTACACCATCTGTCTGTTGTATCATGGTCGTGGTTGTCTTGGACTGTCGAAACGTACACCATCTGTCTGTTGTATCATGGTCGTGGTTGTCTTGGACTGTCGAAACGTACACCATCTGTCTGTTGTATCATGGTCGTGGTTGTCTTGGACTGTCGAAATGTACACTCTCTGTCTGTTGTATCATGGTCGTGGTTGTCTTGGACTGTCGAAACGTACACCATCTGTCTGTTGTATCATGGTCGTGGTTGTCTTGGACTGTCGAAATGTACACCATCTGTCTGTTGTATCATGGTTGTCTTGGACTGTCGAAATGTACACCATCTGTCTGCTGTATCTTGGTTGTCTTGGACTGTCGAAATGTACACCATCTGTCTGCTGTATCATGGTTGTCTTGGACTGTCGAAATGTACACCATCTGTCTGCTGTATCATGGTCGTGGTCGTCTTGGACTGTCGAAATGTACACCCTCTGTCTGCTGTATCATGGTCGTGGTTGTCTTGGACTGTCGAAATGTACACCTCTGTCTGTTGCATCATGGTTGTCTTGGACTGTCGAAATGTACACCATCTGTCTGTTGTATCATGGTCGTGGTCGTCTTGGACTGTGGAAATGTACACCATCTGTCTGTTGTATCATGGTCGTGGTCGTCTTGGACTGTGGAAATGTACACCCTCTGTCTGTTGTATCATGGTTGTCTTGGACTGTCGAAATGTACACCCTCTGTCTGTTGTATCATGGTCGTGGTTGTTTTGGACTGTCGAAATGTACACCATCTGTCTGTTGTATCATGGTCGTGGTCGTCTTGGACTGTGGAAATGTACACCCACTGTCTGCTGTATCATGGTCGTGGTCGTCTTGGACTGTCGAAATGTACACCATCTGTCTGCTGTATCATGGTTGTCTTGGACTGTCGAAATGTACACCATCTGTCTGCTGTATCATGGTCGTGGTTGTCTTGGAATGTCGAAATGTACACCCTCTGTCTGTTGTATCATGGTTGTGGTTGTCTTGGACTGTCGAAATGTACACCATCTGTCTGCTGTATCATGGTCGTGGTTGTCTTGGACTGTCGAAATGTACACCATCTGTCTGTTGTATCATGGTCGTGGTTGTCTTGGACTGTCGAAATGTACACCATCTGTCTGTTGTATCATGGTCGTGGTTGTCTTGGACTGTCGAAATGTACACCATCTGTCTGTTGTATCATGGTCGTGGTTGTCTTGGACTGTCGAAATGTACACCATCTGTCTGTTGTATCATGGTCGTGGTTGTCTTGGACTGTCTGCTCCCTGGTCTTACATAACGAGATTGAGAATTTCCATAATAGAAAAATCAATAACAATTCTCACTGGAAAATAGAATTATAGAAGAATAATTGAACTGTTTGTTAAGCTGACCAGATAGACAGATAGAGCAGCCATGATTGTATGTCTCTGTGTCTGTGTGTGTGTTTGTGTCTGTGTTATGTTGGTTTTTATACTTTCATGTCAAATGTGTTTCTCATTGTCTGTTTGTTTGTGTTACTACTACTTGATGTGCTTGTGTGTGTGCTCAGTGTTTGTGTTTGTGTTACTACTACTTGATGTGTTGTGTGTGCTGCTGTTTGTGTTGTGTTCTTACTACTTGGTGTTTGTGTGTGGCTCCATTGTTTGTGTTTGTGTTCTTAATACTTGATGTGCATGTATGTGTGTGTGCTTCATTGTTTGTGTTTGTGTTACTACTACTTGGTGCTTGTATGTGTCCCTGTTTGTGTTTGTGTTACTACTACTTGGTGTGCTTGTATGTGCTCCGCTGTTTGTGTTTGTGTTCTTACTACTTGGTGTGCTTGTATGTGTGTGTGCTCCTCTGTTTGTGTTTGTGTTCTTACTACTTGGTGTGTTGTATGTGCTCACTGTTTGTGTTTGTGTTCTTACTACTTGGTGTGCTTGTGTGTGTATGTGCTCCGCTGTTTGTGTTTGTGTTACTACTACTTGATGTGCTTGTATGTGCTCCGCTGTTTGTGTTTGTGTTACTACTACTTGGTGTGCTTGTATGTGCTCCGCTGTTTGTGTTTGTGTTCTTACTACTTGGTGTGCTTGTATGTGTGTGTGCTCCTCTGTTTGTGTTTGTGTTCTTACTACTTGGTGTGCTTGTATGTGTCTCCGTGTTTGTGTTTGTGTTCTTACTACTTGGTGTGCTTGTGTGTGTATGTGCTCCGCTGTTTGTGTTTGTTGTTACTCTACTTGATGTGCTTGATGTGCTCCTGTTGTGTTGTTTACTACTACTTGATGCTTGTATGTGCTCCGTTGTTTGTGTTTGTTGGAACCCATCAAGAAAACGACCAGAGAACGGACAAGTGGAGAACAACTGTTGAGGACCTATGCTCCACGAGGAGCAGAGGTGAACAAGTTGCAAGTAAGTAGGTGAACAAGTTGCAAGTAAGCATAGACAATTACCAGTTCATCATTGTTCACGGTGCTACATATTTGTCTGTCTATTCTAACAACCTTTCTGATGTCAGAATAATTCTGGACATAGTTCACATGAATCACATTTCAATCAATCAAGTGCCATGTCTGCAGACGTAGGCGATCATGTTTCTCTTGTCTTCCACGATCTCTCCTTCCCTGAATTTTACATATAGGCATCAAATGTTCTAAACCTTCTCTTCGCACTATATGCCCGAAGAACCTTGATTGTCGGATTCTTATTCTTTTGATAAGGTTTCTTTGTGTGCAGACCTGATTTAAAACCACATCATTTGTTTTCTTCGCTGTCCATGGAATTTTCAACATTTCTTCTGTAAAACCCCATCTCTGTGTCTTCCAATGATCTTATTGATTCTTTGTTCATTTATCACATTTACTTGATAGTAAAATCAAGAAACTCTTCACTCTTGTGAATAAGTGTTCCACAAACTTGTTAGTCTTTAAAAGTGTTCCACAAACTGTGTTTTGTTAATAAGTGTTCCACAAACTCGTTAGTCTTGTTGTTAAAAGGTTCCAAACTCGTTAGTCTTGTTGTTAATAAGTGTTCCATAAACTTGTTAGTCTTGTCAATAAGTGTGTGTCATCAATACAAAAATAAAATATAACAATTTATGTTTGTCTAACAGATTGTTCTTGTACCGTCCTGCTTTATTCACTTGTGTACGACACAGTTGGAATAGCTAAACTCAGTATAAACTGGGGGAGAAACTACAGATCTATTTCAATTGAGTAAACACATTCATCATTATAAACATCTGTTTGTATGTTTCCAATTTTAACATCTTCATCCTGCGAAAACAAATATGTAAAGCAATCACTTCATCTTCACAACATCTACATCAAGTGATGTCATTCACTTCATCTTCACAACATCTACATCAAGTGATGTCATTCACTTCATCTTCACAACATCTACACCAAGTGATGTCATTCACTTCATCTTCACAACATCTACATCAAGTGATGTCATTCACTTCATCCTCACAACATCTACATCAAGTGATGTCATTCACTTCATCCTCACAACATCTACACCAAGTGATGTCATTCACTTCATCCTCACAACATCTACACCAAGTGATGTCATTCACTTCATCTTCACAACATCTACATCAAGTAATGTCATTCACTTCATCCTCACAACATCTACATCAAGTGATGTCATTCACTTCATCCTCACAACATCTACATCAAATGATGTTATTCACTTCATCTTCCCAACATCATCACTTGTTATCTATGTTACTAATGATATATAATTTCTATCTTACTAGACATGAGATGTTGTTAAGCAGAACGGAACATTGATCACAGCCTCGCAGCAAACCGTAACACTATATTGTCCACGTTTCAATGGCTTACACCAGAATGAGAGATTTACTGGTGCCAACCATGACGAATAGGAAAACACTACCCTCATCTCTTCAGTTTCTTAAGTTTTCACTCTCTCTACTTCTTCTCCTCCTCCTTACAAACTGTCTCTTACTTCTTCTCTCTCCTACAAACTGTCTCTACTTCTTCTCCTCCCACAAACTGTCTCTACTTTTCTCCTCCACAAACTGTCTCTACTTTTTCTCTCCCACAAACTGTCTCTACTTCTTCTCCTCACCACAAACTTCTCTACTTTTTCCTCCCACAAACTGTCTCTATTACTTTTCCATGCTACACAGAATTTGTCTCTACTGTATATTACCATTCACAAACTTTCTCTACTCTTTCTCATCAACAAATTTTTTCATTATTATGTAAAAAATTTAAACACAGATGAAGACTCAAATTTTTGAGGGAGATGTATTATGTAACAGAGGGGAGAATGTATTATGTAACACAGGAGATGTATTATGTAACACAGTGAGATGTATTATGTAACACAGGGAGATGTATTATGTAACACAGGAGATGTATTATGTAACACAGGGAGATGTATTATGTAACAGAGGGAGATGTATTATGTAACAGAGGGAGATGTATTATGTAACAGAGGTAGATGTATTATGTAACAGAGGGAGATGTATTATGTAACACAGGGAGATGTATTATGTAACACAGGAGATGTATTATGTAACACAGGAGATGTATTATGTAACAGAGGGAAATGTATTATGTAACAGGGAGATGAGATAACAGGAGATGTATTATGTAACAGAGGAGATGTATTATGTAACACAGGAGATGTATTATGTAACACAGGAGATGTATTATGTAACACAGGGAGATGTATTATGTAACACAGGGAGATGTATTATGTAACAGAGGGAGATGTATTATGTAACAGAGGTAGATGTATTATGTAACAGAGGGAGATGTATTATGTAACACAGGGAGATGTATTATGTAACAGAGGTAGATGTATTATGTAACAGAGGGAGATGTATTATGTAACAGAGGTAGATGTATTATGTAACAGAGGGAGATGTATTATGTAACAGAGGGAGATGTATTATGTAACAGAGGTAGATGTATTATGTAACAGAGGGAGATGTATTATGTAACAGAGGTAGATGTATTATGTAACAGAGGGAGATGTATTATGTAACAAAGGGAGATGTATTATGTAACACAGGGAGATGTATTATGTAACAGAGGTAGATGTATTATGTAACACAGGGAGATGTATTATGTAACACAGGAGATGTATTATGTAACACAGGGAGATGTATTATGTAACACAGGGAGATGTATTATGTAACAGAGGGAGATGTATTATGTAACAGAGTGAGATGTATTATGTAACAGAGGGAGATGTATTATGTAACAGAGGTAGATGTATTATGTAACACAGGGAGATGTATTATAAAAACCCAATTAGAGCTAAATATATTTGTTGAACAAAGAGAAATATAGGTCTTATTTGAATGATAAATAGACTTGTTAGTAAACACAGATGTATTATGTACAAAACTGACATGTAATAACAGAGAAGAAAGACACTGAACATAAAAATCACATGTAAGATGTAAAGTAGACACAGTGGAGACAGGAAGGAATTAGACAGGAAGGAATGAGACAGGAAGGAATGAGACAGGAAGGAATGAGACAGGAAGGAATGAGATAGGAAGGAATGAGACAGGAAGACATGAGACGGGTAGAAATGAGACAGGAAGGCATGCGTCAGGAAGTAATGAGACCAGAAGGAATGAAACAAGAAGACTTGAGACAAGCAGAAATGAGACAGGAAAGAATGAGACAAGAAGGAACAAGACAGGAAGGAATGAGAAAAAAAGACGAGACAGGAAGGAATGAGACAGGAAGGAATGAGAAAGAAGACTTGAGACAAGAAGAAATCAGACAGGAAGAAAAAATGAAACAAGAAGGAATGAAACAAGAAGGAATGAAACAAGAAGAAATGAAACAAGAAGGAATGAAACAAGAAGGAATGAAACAAGAAGGAATGAAACAAGAAGACGTGAAACAAGAAGGAATGAAACAAGAAGAAATAAAACAAGAAGGAATGAAACAAGAAGACGTGAAACAAGAAGGAATGAAACAAGAAGGAATGAAACAGGAAGAAATGAAACATGAAGACGTGAAACAAGAAGGAAGGAAACAAGAAGGAATGAAACAAGAAGGAATGAAACAAGAAGAAATGAAACAAGAAGAATGAAACAAGAAGAATGAAACAGGAAGAATGAAACAAGAAGAATGAAACAAGAAGAATGAAACAAGAAGAAATGAAACAGAAGGGAATGAAACAAGAAGAGAATGAAACAGGAAGAATGAAACAAGAAGGAATGAAACAAGAAGGAATGAAACAAGAAGAAATGAAACAAGAAGGAATGAAACAAGAAGGAATGAAACAAGAAGGAATGAAACAAGAAGGAATGAAACAAGAAGGAATGAAACAAGAAGGAATGAAACAAGAAGAATGAAACAGAAGGAATGAAACAAGAAGGAATGAAACAAGAAGGAATAAAAAAAGGGAATGAAACAGAAGGAATGAAACAAGAAGAATGAAACAAGAATGAAGAAACATGAAGGAATGAAACAAGAAGGAATGAAACAGAAGAATGAAACAAGAAGACTGAAACAAGAAGGAATGAAACAAGAAGAATGAAACAAGAAGGAATGAAACAAGAAGGAATGAAACAAGAAGAAATGAAACAGAAGAATGAAACAAGAAGAAATGAAACAAGAAGAATGAAACAGAGAAGGAATGAAAAAAGAAGAATGAAACAAGAAGGAATAGAAACAAGAAGGAATGAAACAAGAAGAATGAAACAAGAAGGAATGAAACAAGAAGGAATGAAACAAAGAAGGAATGAAACAAGAAGGAATGAAACAAGAAGAATGAAAAAGAAGAATGAAACAAGAAGGAATGAAACAAAGGAATGAAGCAGAAGAATGAAACAGAAGGAATGAAACAAGAAGAGTGAAACAAGAAGAATGAAACAAGAAGAATGAAACAAGAAGGAATGAAACAAGAAGAATGAAAACAGGAAGGAATGAAACAGAAGGAATGAAACAGGAAGAATGAAACAAGAAGAATGAAACAAGAAGGAATGAAACAGAAGAATGAAACAAGAAGGAATGAAACAAGAAGAATGAAACAAGAAGGGAATGAAACAAGAAGAATGAAACAAGAAGAATGAAACAGGAAGGAATGAAACAAGAAAGAATGAAACAAGAAGGAATGAAACAAGAAGGAATGAAACAAGAAGGAATGAAAAAGAAGGAATGAAACAAGAAGGAATGAAACAAGAAGGAATGAAACAAGAAGAATGAAACAATAGAAGGAATAAACAAGAAGGAATGAAACAAGAAGGAATGAAACAAGAAGGAATGAAAAAGAAGGAATGAAACAAGAAGGAATGAAACAAGAAGGAATGAAACAAGAAGAATAACAATAGAAGGAATAAACAAGAAGGAATGAAACAAGAAGGAATGAAACAAGAAGGAATGAAACAGAAGGAATGAAACAAAGAAGGAATGAAAAAAACAAAAAGAATGAAACAAGAAGACGTGAACAAGAAGGAATGAAACAAAAGAATGAAACAAGAAGGAATGAAACAAGAAGAAATGAACAAGAAGAAATGAACAAGAAGAATGAACAAGAAGAAATGAACAAGAAGAAATGAAACAAGAAGGAATGAAACAAAAAGAAATGAAAAAGTGAGAATGAGAAAGAAGAAATGAAACAAGAAGGAATGAAACAAGAAGAAATGAAACAAGAAGGAATGAACAAGAAGAGAATGAAACAAGAAGAAATAACAAGAAGAATGAGAGCAAGAAGAATGAAACAAAAAGGGAAATGAACAAAAGAAGAGTGAACAAGAAGAAATGAAACAGAAGAATGAACAAGAAATAATGAAACAAGAAGGAATGAAACAGGAAGAAATGAACAAGAAGGAATGAGACAGGAAGAAATGAAACAAGAAGACTGAACAAGAAGAAGGAAACAAGAAGGAATGAAACAAGAAGAATGAAACAAGAAGGAATGAAACAAGAAGGAATGAAACAAAAAGTCTTGATACATAAACAAGCTAATTAAGATAGTAAAATACCTAACATTTAAAACATCTCTAGGAACAAATAATTGTAAAGTGTTGTGATCGTCTATCCCGCTGGGAAGATAATAATGATAATGTTAAGATAGTTCATCACTTTACTCTGGTACGTAGTTTTACATTGAGGCATACAACAACAACAGCAGTAGCAGTAGCGGTAGCAACAGCAACAGCAGGTCATGATCGATAGCAAGACGCTTGTAACCGGACATATTTCACTGCACAAGCTGATGCTTGGAAATGTCGAAGGTAACATGTGGATCGTACTAATCGATATTGTATCTTTGCCTTGTGGAATGTGGTCTGGTTAGCCTAGATAATGCCAGAGTACACATCAATGGAGCTAGACAGAGAGACTAGTGTAAGGAATATTTTAGATAGGAAGGATTGGCAAAGGAAGATTTTTAGATAGGAAAACTTGAGCAAGGAAGATTTTTAGATAGGAAAACGTGAGCAAGGAAGATTTTTAGATAGTAAAACTTGAGCAAGGAAGATTTTTAGATAAGAAAAACTTGAGCAAGGAAGATTTTTAAATAGGAAAACTTGAGCAAGGAAGATTTTTAGATAGGAAAACTTGAGCAAGGAAGATTTTTAGATAAGGAAAACTTGAGCAAGGAAGATTTTTAGATAGGAAAACTTGAGCAAGGAAGATTTTTAGATAGGAAAACTTGAGCAAGGAAGATTTTTAGATAGGAAAACTTGAGCAAGGAAGATTTTTCGATAGGAAAACTTGAGCAAGAAAGAATTTTAGATAAGGAAAACTTGAGCAAGGAAGATTTTTAGATAGAAAACTTGAGCAAAAAGAATTTTAGATAAGGAAAACTTGAGCAAGGAAGATTTTTAGATAGGAAAACTTGAGCAAGGAAGATTTTTAGATAGGAAAACTTGAGCAAGGAAGATTTTTAGATAGGAAAACGTGAGCAAGGAAGATTTTTAGATAGGAAAACTTGAGCAAGGAAGATTTTTAGATAGGATAACTTGAGCAAAGGAATAATTTTAGATAAGGAAACTTGAGCAGGAAGATTAGATAAGAAAACTTGAGCAAGGAAGATTTTTAGATAAGAAAACTTGAGCAAGGAAGATTTTTAGATAAGAAAACTTGAGCAAGGAAGAATTCAGATATGAAAATGAGATAGACAAATGAAATAAATAAATATTTGAGATAATAAGACTTAAGAAAATCAAGATATGAAGACCTTAACGAGAAATATTTGAAAAAAAGAAAAACTTCAGATAGATAAAGTTAAGAAAGAATGATTTGAGATAGGAAAAGATCATTATAGGGACGAAATATTTCATCAAGAATAACTTGACTAAATAGAGAAATATTTCATCAAGAATAACTTGACTAAATAGAGAAATATTTCATCAAGAATAACTTGACTAAATAGAGAAATATTTCATCAAGAATAACTTGACTAAATAGAGAAATATTTCATCAAGAATTACTTGACTAAATAGAGAAATATTTCATCAAGAATGACTTGACTAAATAGAAAAATATTTCATCAAGAATTACTTGACTAAATAGAGAAATATTTCATCAAGAATAACTTGACTAAATAGAGAAATATTTCATCAAGAATAACTTGACTAAATAGAGAAATATTTCATCAAGAATTACTTGACTAAATAGAGAAATATTTCATCAAGAATAACTTGACTAAATAGAGAAATATTTTATAAAGTAACACTTGTCACTTAAAATGAGAAACATTAAATTGAATAACAATTGTCCCTCACATTCAGAAACATGACATAAATTAACAAATGTTAGGTATAGGAAGACGAATTATATAAATTAACAAAGTGACGTAAGAACTCTTAAATAATATGGCATCTATTACATCTTTCTGTCAGAGGTTTTGTCAACTAGAGAACACCACTAGGTAATCGATGATTTCTAGTATCGAATACAGAACACAACTAGGTAATCTATGACTTCTAGTATCGAATACAGAACACAAATAGGTAATCTATGATTTCTAGTATCGAATACAGAACACAAGTAGGTAATCTATGACTTCTAGTATCGAATACAGAACACCACTAGGTAATCGATGATTTCTAGTATCGATTACAGAACACCACTAGGTAATCTATGACTTCTAGTATCGAATACAGAACACAACTAGATAATCTATGACTGCTAGTATCGAATACAGAACACCACTAGGTAATCTATGACTTCTAGTATCGAATACAGAACACAACTAGATAATCTATGACTGCTAGTATCGAATACAGAACACAACATATATAATCTATGACTTCTAGTGTCGAATACAGAACAGCACTAGGTAATCTATGACTTCTAGTATCAGATATAGAACACCACTAGGTAATCGATGATTGCTAGTATCGAATACAGAACACAACTAGGTAATCTATGACTTCTAGTATCGAATACAGAATACAACTAGGTAATCTATGACTTCTAGTATCGAATATAGAACACCACTAGGTAATCGATGATTGCTAGTATCGAATACAGAACACAACTAGGTAATCTATGACTTCTAGTATCGAATACAGAATACAACTAGGTAATCTATGACTTCTAGTATCGAATATAGAACACCACTAGGTAATCGATGATTGCTAGTATCGAATACAGAATACAACTAGGTAGTCTATGACTTCTAGTATCGAGAATCGAATACAGAACACAACTAGGTAGTCTATGACTTCTAGTATCGAGAATCGAATACAGAACACAACTAGGTAATCTATGACTTCTAGTATCGAATACAGAACACAAGTAGGTAATCTATGATTTCTAGTATCGTGAGTCAGATCGATGCGTCAACTTCCTGAAGTAATCATGAGCGATACAATAAATTTGTCGATACCTGATACTGTAATTGGATAGTCTGTCCTGACAAAAGACAAGCTGCTGCTAATTTAATAATTGATGTCAAATCTCTTTTGTTGTTAATGACATAGTCGAAGTATTGAACGTCTGCCATGTTTACATATTCTACTCTTTGAACTGGGAAACAAACGTCGGGTCGTCATACACTGGGTACTGCCTCACTGTTTATATGGCCTTTTTCGTCTTTACAGACGGTCAATTGGCAAGTATTTCACTGTGACAACTTCTGAGTTTTCGCTTGTCTCTCTTGTCTTTCAGCTCATCTCTAAGTCTCTCTTCAAAAGATTTTGCATCTTTGCGCAATGTATTTTTTCATATATCTCGATCATCAGTCAGTTTTCCCATTTGCTGTGACCAATAGAAAAGTTATTTATTGAGGCCTTGCAGACATCTTTATATCTGAGCAGGGGTCTGCCTTGGTGCCTCTTCCCCTCCGAAAGTTCACAGAACAACATTTGTTTTGGAATGCGGTCATTGTCCATTCTTCGCACATGCCCTAGCCATCTAAGTCTTCTACTGCTGAGCATGCCCATGATGGAAGACAAGTTTGTACGTTGCAGTACTTCAGAGTTGGTTATCGTGTACCACCTGATGTTCATAGTCTTGGCAGCTGGTTATCGGTACACCTGATGTTCATAGTCTTGGCAGCTGATTATCGTGTACCACCTGATGTTCATAGCCTTGGCAGCTGATTATCGTGTACCACCTGATGTTCATAGTCTTGGCAGCTGATTATCGTTCCACCTGATGTTCATAGCCTTGGCAGCTGATTATCGTGTACCACCTGATGTTCATAGTCTTGGCAGCTGGTTATCGTGTCGTACCACCTGATGTTCATAGTCTTGGCAGCTGATATGGGGAATGTGCCTTGCCAATTTTGCACAAACTCTACCCTACTGTTTAATCCAAACCAAAGACAAAGTCCATACGTTTAGAATCAAGCATGGTTTGCAGGGGATGTCAGAAAATGGAATACACACATAACCATCAACTACCTTAGGGTCCCTCCCTCTGGATTTGTGGTCAAAGTTTACTCCTCTAGCCCTCTGCATTACCGTGCTGACCCACAAGGCAGTGGGGATTTTCTATTAGGGTTTATTCCCCTAGCCTTTAGCTCTCCCGAGCCCCCTTCCACAAGGCAGTGAGTTTAACAGTTGCAGATGTACGTCTACTATAATAGTAGCAGATGAAACATTTGATCTGACAGTAGTTTAACAGTGCAGATGGTACCGTCTACTGTAATACGTAGCAGATGAAAACATTTGATCTGAAGTGAGTTTAACAGTTGCAGATGGTACGTCTACTGTAATACGGTAGCAGATGAAAACATTTGATCTGACTAGATCACAGTAAAATACCAGGAAATGAGGCTTCTGGTCAAATGGTCAAGGAATGTTTTACACACGTGCAAGCGAATGTATGTTCATTAGAAGAAAAGTATGATTAAATCAATCATTTAGCCACAAATACTAATAAAACGACTACCGTCTAACGAAACAACACTCTACACACAATTACACGGACTTCTGTGTCAGCTACAAAAGACAGTAAAGTTTATATAAGAGACAATGTTGAATATATAGACAATATTTCAAGTGAAGGAAAGGAAGGAAGGATACAAGAGACAACGTTGAATATATAGACAATATTTCAAGCGAACGAAAGGAAGGAAGGATACAAGAGACAACGTTGAATATATAGACAATATTTCAAGCGAACGAAAGGAAGGAAGGATACAAGAGACAACGTTGAATATATAGATAATATTTCAAGCGAACGAAAGGAAGGAAGGATACAAGAGACAACGTTGAATATATAGATAATATTTCAAGCGAACGAAAGGAAGGAAGGATACAAGAGACAACGTTGAATATAGATAATATTTCAAGCGAACGAAAGGAAGGAAGGATACAAGAGACAACGTTGAATATATAGATAATATTTCAAGTGAAGGAAAGGAAGGAAGGATACAAGAGACAACGTTGAATATATAGACAATATTTCAAGCGAACGAAAGGAAGGAAGGATACAAGAGACAACGTTGAATATATGGACAATATTTCAAGCGAACGAAAGAAGGAAGGATACAAGAGACAACGTTGAATATATAGATAATATTTCAAGCGAACGAAAGGAAGGAAGGATACAAGAGACAACGTTGAATATATAGACAATGTTTCAAGCGAACGAAAGGAAAGAAGGACGACTACCAAAATATGAGAGCCGCTGTAGCGTAGTTGTTGGTGAACTCGCTTCACAAGGCTGGTGGTCTGGGTTCAGCTCCAGCAATGCGCGTGGAATTTTCCCGACCGCGACGGCTCTCAGGTCAACCCAGCCTCAACTGGGTACAGACATGCTCTGGGAAAGTAAAGGCGGCCGGCGTGATGCGACCATATCACCCATCATATGCTGACGGTCAAGGAAAAACTACAGAGCCTAACTTGTATTGACCTTATACACGAGGATGAAGGTTCTACTACTACCAAAATATGAGCAGATTAGAACAAGTTGTCATAATGAGTATCTGAACAGGACACAATCTATTACGTAGTTACACGTATACACAATTCATGATTGGCAATTCAGTCATGCGTATGTGTGAACACGCATCACAATCTGCGGAGCACATGCTCCAAGACTGACCGAATATGACATACTGAGATAAACTCACTGTCCTAGTAAAGCAATACTGAACAGAAATCTACACAGACCTCTGTGTGAGCTACAAAAGACATTAACGTTTACATAACATTGAAAATAAAAACAATATTTCAAGTGAAAGAAAGTAAAGAAGAGAATGAAGGTTGAATATATAGACAATATTTCAAGTGAAAGAAAGAAGAGAATGAAGGTTGAATATATAGACAATATTTCAAGTGAAAGAAAGAAGAGAATGAAGGTTGAATATATAGACAATATTTCAAGTGAACGAAAGAAGAGAATGATAATGAAGGTATATATCATGACAAGAATGAAATAAAAACATGTTTGAACAAGATAACAAATTCAAAACCCAGATAAGAAAGACATAAATAAAGATATAGACAATATTTCAAGAGAAGATGACATAATATTTATTTGTTCCTACCGCTACCCTTCTCCCGATGCATCAGAACTTCCCTGGCTGACCCATTTGTTTGCATTACACCATACCAGCAGATGCCCACCAGCAGATGCGTAAACATATCTAGTCAGAGCCCAGGAGTAGGCACGAACTGTCCTGGATACAGACCTGGACATTTTGCATATTATACAACATCACCTACACTATATGGCTACTCTCATCTCTCAATCTAACACTTTCTTTCTTTCCGTTATAAATTTTGATCTCTCTGTACCTTTGTCTTCCCTTAATTAAAATCGAATCGAACATTTCCCCCACATTTTAAAACAGAGAGAATACTTGATTACAACAAATCTTGGCACCATACCTCGCAACTGTACAGTGGTTATTTTTGTCCAGTATTTCACAGTACACTCTATGATTCAAAGTTCTCTTCCTCGATACCTTTCCCTGCCCTAACAACATATCTGGTGTCGTGTTATTTAATAATAATAATTCCTCTCGTACCGTTATACGTAACATAGGCCATACAAGTAATTTCTCAATACCACTATATCCTGGGCAACTCGCTTAATCTCTTCCATGGAATTGAGAACGATATTTCTTTCTTGCCTCTCTCAGCAAAGTTCGTTTCAGGGTATCCCTACGGCTTCTCTTTCTTGAACCCTTTGCAGCCCACTTCAATGCTTGCTTTGGTATTTACTTATTAGCGAAGTAAATAAACGCCCGAGTGGTTACCGGGGCCCAAATTAGGGATGTAAAGAATATAACCACTGTCACCTGCCATGCATGTCGTAAGAGGCGACTGAGGAGGCTACCCCACACCGTAAAAACACCAGATAGCTACAGAAACCACAACCAAGAAAATTCAAAGCTCGCCACCGGAGGAAGAAGAGAGACCCCAAGTAGAGGGACTCATGAAGCGACCCAGTGAAATTCGAAAGAAAATCGGGCTGCCGACTCACCTTCTTTCAACTCGGAAGATCTCCAGGATTGGCACCTGGAATGTCCGCACGATGTTCGAAACTGGGAAGACAGCACAGGTGGCACGGAAATGAGGACATATGGACTGGCCATCCTGGGACTCGGCGAAACCAGATGGACAAAGGCAGGACACACTAGACTTACAACGGGGGAATCATTACTGTACTCCGGAAGAAAGGAGGAAGACGCACCACACATGGAGGGAGTAGCATTGATGTTGGCCAAACAAACACAAAAGACATTAATTGAATGGGAGCCGTTAGGACCAAGAATGATCCAGGCAACTTTCAAAACCCCCAATGCAAAAATTAAACTGAACATAGTCCAATGCTACGCCTCAACAAATGACAGCAAAGAACAAATAAAAGAAGAGTTTTACAATAAGTTACAGGGTGTATTAGGCAAATTTAAAAGTCAGGATCTTACTATTTTGCTAGGAGACTTTAATGCAAAGATAGGCAGAGACAACTGGGGCTTCGAGGAAACCATGGGCAAACACGGACTAGGGAAAATAAATGAAAATGGAGAGATGTTTGTGGATCTTTGCGCAGCAGCAAACCAGTTGGTTATAGGAGGTAGCCTTTTTCAGCACAAAAGAATCCACACAGCTACATGGATATCACCAGATCACAGGACAGAAAACCAAATCGACCACATCTGCATAACAGGGAAGTTCAGAAGGTCACTGTACGACGTAAAAGTATATAGAGGAGCAGATGTGGCCTCTGATCACCACCTTGTTATAGCAAAGGTGCGAATGAAACTCAAGAGATTCATGACGACCACGCATGGTAACAGGGTGAGATACAATGTGGGATGTCCACAGGGTGAGATACAATGTGGGATGTCCACAGGGTGAGATACAATGTGGGATGTCCACAGGGTGAGATACAATGTGGGATGTCCACAGGGTGAGATACAATGAAGGAGCAGAAGGGAAAGGATGTATTTATTGTCACGATTTCCAACAAATTCGAGGCCCTAGAAGTTGATGAAGGAAGTATTGAAGACCACTGGCATAAAGTTAAAGAAGCCTGGACTAGCACGTGTGAAACTACCCTTGAAGAAAAGATATGCCACCACAAGGAATGGCTATCAGAGTCAACGTTAGATAAGATAACAGAGAGAAGAGGCAGAAAGGCTGACCTCTGTAATAGCAGAACAAGATCAGCAAAGGCCGCAGCACAAGAAAAGTACACAAAAGCCAACAGGGGGGTGAAGAGAAGTATAAAAGCAGATAAAAGAAAGTATATAGATGACCTGGCAAGAGAAGCAAAAGAGGCAGCAGCTAAGGGTAACCTGAAAGATTTATACGATAACACAAGGAAATTGACAGCGAAATACCAACAAATAAATAAACCAATTAAGGACAAGGCTGGAAGATTACTCGGCAATGCTCAAGAACAGATGCAGAGGTGGTCAGAACATTTCAAAGATCTTTTAAATAGGCCAGTTCCCTAGGCCAACGGACATAGATCCAGCTGCAAAAGATCTAACAATCACTGTAGCAAACCAAGCAAAGCGGAAATAAAGAAGGCCATTCTCCAACTACGAAATGGTAAAGCTTCAGGCCCAGATGGTATACCTGCAGAGGCCATGAAAGCAAATGCTGACATCTCAACAGACATGCTACATGGCTTGTTGGGAAAATTTGGGAGAGGGAAGAAATACCAAAAGACTGGAGAGAGGACTATATAGTCAAACTACCTAAAAAGGGTGATCTCCAAGAATGCTCGAACTATAGAGGAATAATGCTCCTGTCTGTACCAGGCAAAATACTAAGTCGAATCATCCTAGAGAGACTCAAGGAAACTACAGATGCAGTACTAAGGGATGAACAAGCAGGATTTAGGCAAAACAGATCCTGCACAGATCAAATATCGACGCTACGTATCATAGTGGAGCAGAGCATCGAGTGGAACTCATCCCTCTACATAAACTTTGTGGACTATGAAAAGGCATTTGATAGCCTAGACAGGAGAACACTCTGGAAACTTCTACGACACTATGGCGTCCCCCAGAAGCTTAATTTAATAAAGAAAATGTATGAGGAGACTACGGCTAGAGTACTGCATGAAGGAAAACTGACAGAGACCTTCGAAATAAAGACTGGTGTGCGACAGGGCTGCCTTTTATCGCCCGTCCTTTTCCTGCTGGCTATTGACTGGATAATGAGATCAACAACTGCCAGGGAAGAAATGGAATACAATGGACCATGATGAGTCAATTGGAGGATCTGGATTTTGCAGATGATCTAGCACTCCTCTCTCACAACCATCAGCAGATGCAAGAGAAAATAACAAAACTAGAAACAGTCTCACAGCAACTAGGCCTGACTATTCATGGGGAGAAAACAAAGATCATGAGATTAAATGCTGGTTCCAGAGACCCAATCTTATTGAGAGGATCACCACTAAAAGAGGTGGACACATTTACATATCTGGGAAGTGTCGTCAACATTCAAGGTGGCACAGATGAAGATGTTAAGGTTAGAATACAAAAAGGGAAGATCAGCATTTGCCATTCTGAAGAACATATGGAGTTCAAGAATGATTAGGAATAAAACTAAGATAATGATATTTAACTCAAATGTCAAGTCTGTCCTTCTGTATGGAGCAGAGACATGGAGAACAACTAAAGGGAACACCAAAAGTTGCAGACATTCATCAATAGATGCCTACGCAGGATACTCCATCTGAGATGGTACGACAGGACCACAAACAGAGAACTGTGGGATAGGGCAGGACAACGGCAGGTGGAACAAGAGATAATGAGCAGAAGGTGGAGATGGATAGGACACACACTGAGGAAACCCCTGACAGCATCGTGAGACAGGCTCTCCGATGGAACCCACAGGGCAATAGAAGTAAGGGAAGACCCAGAAACACCTGGAGACGGGAATTAGAGATGGAATGCAAGAGGACGGGGAGAGAGTGGCGAGATCTGGAAAGGATGGCCTTGGATAGGCGGGCTTGGAAGGCCTTGGTTGCGGACCTATGCTTCCCTAGGGGCGAAGGGTGAAGAAGAAGAAGTAAATAAAACCCAAACGGTTCGACGACGGAGCAAGATTTGAGAACTTCTTTTTGAACGATCTCTGGGCATGCGCTTAATTTGTTGTGGACAACAAACTGGGCAGTCAGCTTCAGGTCTGTCAGGTTTACTTCTTCAGCGATCTCTGGGCATGCGCTTAATTTACTGTGAACCACAAACTGGACAGTCAGCTTCAGGTCTGTCGGTTTCCCCAAAGTTTAGTTTTTAGATCGACTGGGTGTGGCCACATGTTGCTTCTCAGCTCACACAGGAGAGGACACTCTTGCAGGATATGCTCTGGTGTTTGTTCCGTCTGCTGACACTGGCAGAAAGCTGTTTGACTTATTCCTAGTCTGTATAAGTGTTTGTTGAGTCTGCAGTGTCCGATACGTAGTCGAAATATAATGACCTGGTCTGTTCTGCTTAGGTCCTTGAGGGAGTCTTTTCCATAATCATATCCAGTGTTTGTCTATTAATCTACTGCAGATTTTCTCTATATGAGGGTTTTGACCTCTTGAAAAGACAAGGGTTGGTAAATTTGCTCTTTGGTACTGCCCTCCTTAGCTAAGACATCGGTACTCTCATTACCTGTAATGCCACAGTGAGATGGAATTCACTGCAAGTGAATTTCTGCCTTTTCTGAAAGCTGAATAAGTTATCATTTTAGGTTCTGTATTTGAGAACAGGGCAAATACAAATAAGATCCAGACCTTTGTCAACGGATGTTTGCGGCAGATTCTCAGATTGAGATGGTATGATAGAGTTACAAACACGGATCTGTGGATACAAACAGGGCAGGAACCTATGATGACACAGGTCAAGAGGAGAAGATGACGATGGATAGGCCATACCTTGCGGAAGACAGTCGAGTGTCACTAGACAGGTGCTCGAGTGGAACCCGCAGGAAAACGAAAAAGAGGACGCCCTAAGCAGACTTGGAGACGAGGTCTAATTGAGGAGCTGAAGAGTGCTCAATTGACCTGGGAGACCATAAAAAGAACAGCCAGAGACAGAGAAGAGTGGCGAACAACTTTTGAGGCCCTATGCTCCACGAGGAGCGGAGAGGATTAATGATGAATGATTTGAGAACAGACACCGACAATTGTCTGGAACTAATTCATAACTATGTTAGATAATAAATGAGAACTATAAATAAGAAATACGATTAAGAAGATTTCAGTAATGCAAATATTGTTGTCTTTATTCTCATATACGTCCCCGTAGTGTGTCGATTTATTATATCAATATAAGCAGAGACTGCAGTAAAACTATGTAGCAATGACGTCATCAATATAAGCAGAGACTGCATCAATATAAGCAGAGACTGCAGTAAAACTATGTAGCAATGACGTCATCAATATAAGCAGAGACTGCAGTAAAACTATCTAGCAATGACGTCATCAATATAAGCAGAGACTGCAGTAAAACTATGTAGCAATGACGTCATCAATATAAGCAGAGACTGCAGTAAAACTATGTAGCAATGACGTCATCAATATAAGCAGAGACTGCATAAACTATGTAGCAATGACGTCATCAATATAAGTAGAGACTGCAGAAAACATGTAGCAAATGACGTCATCAATATAAGCAGAGACTGCACATGTAAAACTATAGATCAAGCAAAATTGACTCGTCATCAATATAACAGAGACGCAGAAAACCATGTAGCAATGACGTCATCAATATAGCAGAGACTGCAGTAAAACTATGAGCAATGACGTCATCAATATAAGCAGAGACTGCAGGTAAAACTATAGTAGCAATGACGTCATCAATATAAGCAGAGACTGCAGTAAAACTATGTAGCAATGACGTCATCAATATAAGCAGAGACTGCAGTAAAACTATGTAGCAATGACGTCATCAATATAAGCAGAGACTGCAGTAAACTCATGAGCAATGACGTCATCAATATAAGCAAGACTGCAGTAAAACTATGTAGCAAATACGTCATCATATAAGTCAGAGACTCATAACTATAGCAATGAGTCATCAATATAAGCAGAGACTGCAATAAAGATGTAGCAATGACGTCATCAATATAATCAGAGACCTGCAGTAAAACATGTAGCAATGACGTCATCAATATACAGCAGGACTGCAGTAAAACTATGAGCAATGACGTCATCAATATAAGCAGAGACTGCAGTAAAACTATGTAGCAATGACGTCATCATTATAAGCAGAGACTGCAGTAAAACTATGTAGCAATGACGTCATCAATATAAGCAGAGACTGCAGTAAAACTATGTAGCAATGACGTCATCAATATAAGCAGAGACTGCAGTAAAACTATGTAGCAATGACGTCATCAATATAAGCAGAGACTGCAGTAAAACTATGTAGCAATGACGTCATCAATATAAGCAGAGACTGCAGTAAAACTATCTAGCAATGACGTCATCAATATAAGCAGAGACTGCAGTAAAACTATCTAGCAATGACGTCATCAATATAAGCAGAGACTGCAGTAAAACTATGTAGCAATGACGTCATCAATATAAGCAGAGACTGCAGTAAAACTATGTAGCAATGACGTCATCAATATAAGCAGAGACTGCAGTAAAACTATGTAGCAATGACGTCATCAATATAAGCAGAGACTGCAGTAAAACTATGTAGCAATGACGTCATCAATATAAGCAGAGACTGCAGTAAAACTATGTAGCAATGACGTCATCAATATAAGCAGAGACTGCAGTAAAACTATGTAGCAATGACGTCATCAATATAAGCAGAGACTGCAGTAAAACTATGTAGCAATGACGTCATCAATATAAGCAGAGACTCAGTAAACTATGTAGCAATGACGTCATCAATATAAGCAGAGACTGCAGTAAAACTATGTAGCAATGACGTCATCAATATAAGCAGAGACTGCAGTAAAACTATGTAGCAATGACGTCATCAATATAAGCAGAGACTGCAGTAAAACTATGTAGCAATGACGTCATCAATATAAGCAGAGACTGCAGTAAAACTATGTAGCAATGACGTCATCAATATAAGCAGAGACTGCAGTAAAACTATGTAGCAATGACGTCATCAATATAAGCAGAGACTGAAGTAAAACTATGTAGCAATGACGTCATCATTATAAGCAGAGACTGCAGTAAAACTATGTAGCAATGACGTCATCAATATAAGCAGAGACTGCAGTAAAACTATGTAGCAATGACGTCATCAATATAAGCAGAGACTGCAGTAAAACTATGTAGCAATGACGTCATCAATATAAGAGAAGACTGCAGTAAAACTATGTAGCAATGACGTCATCAATATAAGGGAAGACTGCAGTAAAACTAGCATAGTCTCAAATGAAGATGCAGTAAACATGTACCAATGACATCAATATAAGGGAAGACTGCAGTAAAACTATGTAGCAATGATGTCATCAATATAAGGGAAGACTGCAGTAAAACTATGTAGCAATGACGTCATCAATATAAGGGAAGACTGCAGTAAAACTATGTAGCAATGGCGAAACACACGTAAAAACAAAGTATTACAAAATACAATAACAATAACAATACACAGTAACGTTTCGACCAAAAGGTCTTTATCAAGTAAAGGATACAATAGAAGTGAAGAAATTGACTTCTTACATGGCAGACATAACATATAGAATCAGACAAGAAATTCACTTCTTACATGTCAGACATAACATATAGAATCAGACAAGAAATTCACTTCTTACATGACAGACATAACATATAGAATCAGACAAGAAATTCACTTCTTACATGGCAGACATAACATATAGAATCAGACAAGAAATTCACTTCTTACATGTCAGACATAACATATAGAATCAGACAAGAAATTGACTTCTTACATGGCAGACATAACATATAGAATCAGACAAGAAATTCCTAACTTTAACTTTAGGGCTATTAGGAATTTATTATCTGTTGATATATGTTGTATTCTTTGCTTGATAAAGGTCTTTTGGTCGAAACATTGCTGTGTATTGTTATTGTTTTTGTTATTTCATATTCACCATAGCAACCGTTGATGCCAACTACATCTGCAATCATTGCTTTCCTTGACCCCAACAACCAATAACTCTAAGAGCAATGAACTATTTCGGGATATCTAGGTCACAATCCAATCACCTTTTTCTATTGATGATCAGTATCGATTAGCTCTCGAAAATAGCTTTCGATACCATAAAATAAAAATCGATAATATCTAATCTTTATATTCTACGCGACTAATATCAAGGCCACCAAGATCTACACCAGAAATATGTAATCAACTTACCATGCCTAAAATACGGACTGTTTCAAGCCTTTACTACTCGGCTGCCAAGCTGATTTACGTCCGTTAGGTTCTGTTTTCTAAGACTACAAAAAAACTGGAATAAAAAAGACTATGACCGATTGATCATCTTTATTAATAAGTATCTATCGCGACAGATCTAAAGATGAAGATACTGTCCCCCTTAGCTAAGACAGAGTTTTAATGGATCTAAAGATGAAGATACTGTCCCCCTTATCTAAGACAGAGTTTTAATGGATCAAAGATGAGTGTTGACTTCATTGCACCGGTTTACCCATATGGCTCGGTCCCTCTCCGCAGAAATGGCACACCAACTACCGAGAGTATTGCACAAAACACGAACTCTGTAGCTCCAGCAACAATCCTAGGCGTCTCTGGAAAAATGCACTCATGAACAGAACGGATTCAAACCCACGACTTTCGGATCAAGGCAAAAACCACTTAGCTACAGACACCGCTAAGGTATATCAGTACAAGAATGACAATATGAACAATATAAGAAAGAAGTCAGTTTTGTATCCAGTCAGTAAATACGAGATCAGAAGGAAGGGGTGGAAGTGGGGGTAAATAATGTAGGCACACTTAATGTTAGTCAAATATTCAGTTCAAGATTATAGTTGATGTAATAACGACGATGCTTTAATTAGGGCATACCAGCAACAGAATTGGGGAGGGGAAGGAGAGGGATTTATAACCGCTAAAAGCTATCAATAGCTTATATTTTAAATATACAGATCAAAGCATTATATTTTAAATATACAGATCAAAGCATTAATTTAATATACAGATCAAACATTATATTTTAAATATACAGATCAAAGCATTATATTTTAAATATACAACTGATATAATTGAGGCCATTTTGTAAATCTTAAAATATAGTTCTCAAGAGTGGATACACGAAACTGTTACACACGGACAAGAGCTGATAGATACACACTGACACGAGCTGCAACACACTGAAACTAACTGCAACACACTAACACAAACTGCTACATACTGACACAAACTACTACACACTGACACAAACCGTTACACACTGACACAAAGTGCTAGGTACCCACTGACACAAACTTCTACACACTGACACAAACTGCTACACACTAACACAAAGTGCTTAGGTACACACTGACACAATCTGCTACACACTGAAACAAAGTGCTTAGGTACACACTGCAACTGCACACACTAACAAGTGCTAGGCACACTGACAACACAAGTGCTTAGGTACACACTGACACAAACTGCTACACAGTAACACAAAGTGCTAGGTACCCATTGACACAAACTGCTACACACTGAAACAAAGTGCTTAAGTACATACTGACACAAACTGCTACACACTGACACACAGTGCTAGGTACACACTGACAATATAAGACTCATCATTCAACAGTACTAGTATCTGAAAACATACTTGGCAATTTCCCACACAAAAGATGTAAAGAAGTTTATTTCTACTTGAGAATTTGGACTTTGAAAATTTTTGTTTGATACATTTATCTTGACGTTGGGATTTCGCCATGTTTAACAAAACAACAACATATTTTCATTTCTTTCCTAGAAGTTCTTATTTTGCTTTCGTTGTTTTCTTTCCTATCAGTTGTTTCATTATTTGCTTGTTTTACACGCACATTGAGTTTATTATTGGATAGTTCTATTCGTTCGTTTTTCGAGTACAGGTTAACGAAAAACTTTATTACATTTTGACCTGTTTTTCGTATTTTTAATATTTGTCGTATTTGGATAATTTATCATATTTTGAGCTATTATCGTATTTTGAGCTATGTGTCCTACATTGATCTATTTATCGTTGTTGACCTATTAATCATATTTTAACATATTTATCGTATTTTGACCTATTTATTGTATTTTGACATATTGACACCAATCTACCACTTAACGATACCGTATTTATCTTAGGTACGGAAGGTGTCCAATGTCTCATTAATATATATATATATTGATGTATATGGGGCAATTGATAAATGTTCTAATTATCTGCTAAACCAGTTTGCTAATCATCATCATCGTTATCGTCATCATCATCAACATCATCATCTCTGCTAATTATAGATAATGTGATTCAAAGAATTTATAATCAAACTCAGTATGTGCGTTTAGGACTGAGCACTGAAGGAAATAAAATGAGAAGTGTGTGTAATAAGGAAACCACAGCGATCATGTCAGTTGTACAACCATGGGTCTGCTTGTAATGTTAATATGTCAGTTGTACAACCATAGGTCTGCTTGTAATGTTAATATTTCAGTTGAACAACCATAGGTCTACTTGTAATGTTAATATTTCAGTTGTACAACCATGGGTCTGCTTGTAATGTTAATATGTCAGTTGTACAACTATAGGTCTGCTTGTAATGTTAATATGTCAGTTGTACAACTATAGGTCTGCTTGTAATGTTAATATGTCAGTTATACAACCATGGGTCTGCTTGTAATGTTAATATGTCAGTTGTACAACCATAGGTCTATTTGTAATGTTAATATTTCAGTTGTACAACCATAGGTCTGCTTGTAGTGTTAATATGTCAGTTGTACAACCATAGGTCTGCTTGTAATGTTAATATGTCAGTTATACAACCATAGGTCTGCTTGTAATGTTAATATTTCAGTTGAACAACCATAGGTCTACTTGTAATGTTAATATTTCAGTTGTACAACCATATGTCTGCTTGTAATGTTAATATGTCAGTTGTACAACCATAGGTCTGCTTGTAATGTTAATATGTCAGTTGTACAACCATGGGTCTGCTTGTAATGTTAATATGTCAGTTGTACAATAAGAAATACATAACCTATGATAACAGATCTATGATATAAAAATGTACGCAGAAACATTCATAAATAACAAGCATAAGAAATATTAAAGAACAAAATGTACATACAAATGAAACAGTACACAATATGAACTGTTGAATGGTGTTAAATAAATCATTAAAGAGAAATGTACACGAGAAGGAAAGGAAAGTGTTTGTCAGCAAGACAGACTCGAATATTTCCTAGGTCGAAAACTTTTCTTTCGGATGCGCCTGTCCTACACTCGTAGGGTCTTACGGAGGCGCACCGTTCTAATCGTTCTTAGCGAAGACTGTTTATATATCACAATACCGCTCATGTGGTGCCGGCCCTCACAAGGGGAGCAAAGAATAGTACAACTGCGACCATCGATGCATGTCGTAAGAGGCGATTGATGTAGGTCATGGGATGCTACCCTAGTAAATAAAAATCAGCGCAGAAATCGGATGTGTTGGCCTACTTGTAGGCACATAACTGGCATAACGTAAATCGCTCTTAGGCTCAGATCAAATACAAATTACACAGAGTTGTTGACAAGTGGTCGATATGAAGCGTCTGAAGAAGAATATATCACAATAAGAATGATCAAAATGTGAACAACAGCAACAACAACAACAACAACAACAACAGCAGCAGCAACAACAACAGCAGCAACAACAACAGCAGCAACAACACAGTGTTGAAAGTAATCTTGCACTATAAATTATACAAAATATGAAACAAGAAGATACAACCAAGAAGATACAACCAAGAAGATACAACCAGTATCAGGGAAACAAACTCACCATTGATGAAAACAAGTCAACAATTCTTCCAGCCGGTCACAAAATGATGGTTTGAAGTGGGGAAAATCCACACAACAGGCCCGTATCGAAACACACACACAACTAACTTGAATATAATTCCGATAACAGTCTACGCGGGGACAGAGACTGCGACTTGTGGTCAAACTTCTACAAGTGAGTTGTGCTGCGCCTGCTCGTGTCTGATTTGTCCAATGGTAACACAGCGTGAGAGTGTGACTTGCTAGAAGATTTGAGTCGATTCAATATCTAGTGTGCTACTACTCACCTGAACGACGGCCGATAACGTAGATAGCGGGTTGCATGTGCATCTAATACTGGTCTGTTATATGCACCAGGTTCTAACCAAATATAAATTTGTAACATTCACAATTTGGCTGCAGTAATTTGATCACGAGAAAGTAATTTTTTTTAGAGATAGATGAGCGTCTGGCAGAACGTATTAGAGTGTAGGTCTCATGCGGGAGACCCGTGTTCCATCCACAGTAATGCCACGGCATTTTTTTTCTGTCGGGGCATACATGAATAGTTTAGCGGCGACTGCGCTAGCCACTTCTTCTTCTTCTTTGCGTTTGTTCTTTACGACCAATTGTAATCACTCTTTGTGATATGTTTGATCTTTGCTAAGAATGTGTATACGTTGCACATTGGTTTGGTAGGCCCCTAAACTAATAGACTTCTACACGTTTAGGATACATGCATCCGATTTCAGCCAAACCTCCTTAGTCGCCTCTTACGACATGCGTGGCAGGTAACAGTGGTTCTATTCTTGACACCCCAAATTTGGGCCCCGGTAACCACTCGGGCGGGCGCTAGCCACTAAATTTATCAGGCTCTCGTCCCCCGTGTCCTACACGAGATTAAACACGAGATAACGACAGTTGAAAATATTAAACACGAGATACACGACAGTTGAAAACATTAAACGCGAGATACCGACAGTTTAAAACATTAAACACGAGATACCGACAGTTTAAAACATTAAACACGAGATACCGACAGTTGAAAACATTAAACACGAGATACCGACAGTTGAAAACATTAAACACGAGATACACGACAGTTGAAAACATTAAACACGAGATACACGACAGTTTAAAACATTAAACACGAGATACACGACAGTTGAAAACATTAAACACGAGATACCGACAGTTGAAAACATTAAACACGAGATACACGACAGTTAAAAACATTAAACACGAGATACACGACAGTTGAAAACATTAAACACGAGATGCCGACAGTTGAAAACATTAAACACGAGATACACGACAGTTTAAAACATTAAACACGAGATACGGACAGTTTAAAACATTAAACACGAGATATACCGACAGTTTAAAACATTAAACACGAGATATACCGACAGTTTAAAACATTAAACACGAGATACACGACAGTTGAAAACATTAAACACGAGATACCGACAGTTGAAAACATTAAACACGAGATACACGACAGTTGAAAACATTAAACACGAGATACACGACAGTTGAAAACATTAAACACGAGATGCCGACAGTTGAAAACATTAAACACGAGATACACGACAGTTTAAAACATTAAACACGAGATACGGACAGTTTAAAACATTAAACACGAGATATACCGACAGTTTAAAACATTAAACACGAGATACCGACAGTTTAAAACATTAAACACGAGATATACCGACAGTTTAAAACATTAAACACGAGATACCGACAGTTTAAAACATTAAACACGAGATACCGACAGTTTAAAACAACCAACATTTTTAGATCAAATATCTCGCCCGATTGGTTACCGGGGCCCAAATTTGGGGTGTAAAGATTAGAACCACTGTTACCTGCCACGCATGTCGTAAGAGGCCACATCGGATAAACGTGTCCGCTAGGGAATGCTAACCTGAAACAAATGCTTGCAGAAAACGTATGCACCAGGCCGTAAGGCACATGATATGGTGCAACGACCCCTCACAATGCGGAATGGGATAACGGATTCTACGGTCGCCAATCTGCCTCGGAGATTTAGCCACGCAGTAAGAATGTCAGACCTACCATCACTAGGGTGGCCAAAACTTACTGCGGGAAGAGGTCGGCACAAACGGGAAAGCAGAAATTATAGGAATTATATCCTACAGAACTGACCCCAGTATGCAGACTTGAGAAGTAAGAGGCGGCCCACTTACACTAGCGTCCAAGACAAACTGTATGACGGGGCTGATAATCTGAGACAGACGGCTGCCTTTATTAGAGAATCTGAAATCGCAATCTAGTGAGAACGCAATAGAAGAAGATCAAATATCTCCAGAGATAGGTATTTATAGATATAAATAGAGATGGATAGATCATAGAATAGAGTGATTGAAAAGATATATGGATAGCTGGATAGATGGCTATTGAAATAGATAATGAAATAGATAGACGGACAGCTATATAATAGATTGAAAGTTATAGAACTGGATAAATGGGTAGTTATAGACAAAGATAGATTGATAGTTAGAGAAATATATAGATATATGGATAGTTGGATAAATAGATATATAAATAGATGGGTAGTTGGATAAATAAATATATGGATAGTTGGATAAATAGATATATAAATAGATGGATAGTTGGATAAATAAATATATAAATAGATGGATAGTTGGATATATAAATATATGGATAGTTGGATAAATAGATATATGGATAGTTGGATAAATAGATATATGGATAGTTGGATAAATAGATATATAAATAAATAGATAGTTGGATCTATTGTGATTATGAATCTCACCCTAATAGAGGACGCTCTAGGGGAAACCCTGAAACGAATTTTAATAAAAGATACGAGAAATATCAGACTCAATATCATGGAAGAAATTGAGCGAGTTACCCAGGACCGAGTGGTATGGAGAAATTACTTGCAGGCCCTATGTAATGTATAACAGTAGGAGAGGAACATATATATATATATATATCATAATCTTCTTCTTCTTTGCGTTCGTTCTTTACGACCAATTTTAATCACTCTTTGTGATATGTTTGATCATTGCCAAGGAAGTGTATATGTTGCACATTGGTTTGTAGGCCCCTAAACGCATAGACTTCTACACGTTTAGGACACATGCATCCGATTTCAGCCAAATCTCCTTAGTCGCCTCTTACGACATGCGCGGCAGGTGACAGTGGTTCTATTCTTTACACCCCAAATTTGGACCCCGGTAACCACTCAGACGTATTTCATAATGAACAGAAGATAATAAACAGAAGATAATAAACAGAAGATAATAACCAGAAGATAATAAATGAAAGATAATAAATAGAAGATAATAAACAGAAGATAATAAATAGAAGATAATAAACAGAAGATAAAAAACAGAAGATAATAAACAGAAGATAAAAAACAGAAGATAATAAACAGAAGATAATAAACAGAAGATAATAAATAGAAGATAATAAACAGAAGCTAAACAGAAGAAATTAATAGAAGATAATAAACAGAAGATAATAACAGAAGATAATAAACAGAAGATAATAAACAGAAGATAATAAACAGAAGATAATAAACATAAGATAATAAATAGAAGATAATAAACAGAAGATAATAAACAGAAGATAATAAACAGAAGAAGAAAACATAGAAGAATAAGAAGCCATTTTGTCAATAATGATTGCAGAAACAGGCACACAAACCCACGCTCACGTCCACACACATACATACCAAAGGCACACGCGCACATGCACACTCATACATCCAAACACACACTCACACATGTAGACACTCACACACTAGATTTAGTATACAGCTTGCATTGGATTTACACGTGGAATATTTTCCGACCGTAAAGGCTCTCTGATCACCCTAGTTTCAATTGGTATCAATGAAAAGTAAAAGTGGCCAATTCGAATGTCATATGCCAACAACAAACACGAGCCTAACACAGTATTGCTTCTGTTCAGTAGAAGTTTAATATTAAAGAGAGTTGGCTATTCAAGAACATAAAGATAAGGACAATTAAATAATTCCGAGACATCAAACGATATGAGTGCACAGAGAAGATAATTCCGAGACATCAAACGATATGAGTGCACAGAGAAGATAATTCCGAGACATCAAACGATATGAGTGCACAGAGAAGATAATTCCGAGACATCAAACGATATGAGTGCACAGAGAAGATAATTCCGAGACATCAAACGATATGAGTGCACAGAGAAGATAATTCCGAGACATCAAACGATATGAGTGCACAGAGAAGATAATTCCGAGACATCAAACGATATGAGTGCACAGAGAAGATAATTTTAGAGGGAATGGTGCCTGGAAGAAGAATGAGAGGAAGACCTAGAAGACGATTGGATGGACAACTGTACGTCTAACACAATCGATATCTTCAATCACAACATCAACAGATCACAATCGATATTTTCAATCCCAACATCAACAGATCACAATCATGATCTTCAATCACACAATCAACATATACAATCATGATCTTTATTCACACAATCAACATATGCAATCATGATCTTCAATCACAACATCAACATATACAATCATGATCTTCAATTACAACATCAACAGATGACAATCATAAACTTCAATCACAACATCAACAGATACAATCATGATCTTCAATCACACAATCAACAGATCACAATCATAATCTTCAATCACAACATCAACAGATACAAAATGCACCAACAATCGGTTTCTGTAATGTGAAGTCATGATTTCATTGTCATAGTTCAATAATAAATATAAAAAAACCCCAACCAATTATATACATTAAATGTAATAAAAAGTTAAATGTAATATATGGGTATATGTTGCATGTATTACATTCTTATGCTTCTTAGTACTTTCTCTTCCCATGCTTTGTAATCTATATGGGTATATGTTGCATGTATTCAAGTTATATATTTACTAGATGTTTCATTGTTTCTTTTCCGTTCTATTTCTAGTTTTTATGTGTGTTTTTGTGTTACATTTATTTCGTTATTCGTTTTTATTCCAGATTTTCCTTAGATACGTTGGTATTTGGTCGTCCATTTGTGATTCATTTTAATTTGTCACTCCTGTTTGTTCGTTTGCTTGATAAAGGCCTTGTTGGTCGAAACGTTGCTGTTTATCGTCACTGTTTCTGTATTTTGTAAAACTATAGTACTTTGTTTGTACGTGTTTCACTAATAAAAAGTTAAGAATGTGCAACATTGACATTTGTTTAGTGTCACTAGCCAGGCACTTAAGAGGAGCCAGCATGGGAAAACGAAAAGGGGACGTTCTAAACAGATATGTTGATATGTAGACAAAGTCTTCTTGGAAAGCTGAGAGATACTGGTCTATACAAGGAAGCCATAGAGAAAACGGCTGGATACCAGGAGAAGTGAAGGTAGTGCGGGCAGTGCGACTCAAGGCTCAATGCTACTCAGGTACAGTCAATACAAAGCAAAAAGGTCGTCCAAACAAAAGGTGGACCGCATAACTAACAGATACAAGGAAAGACACCATGTTCGAAGTGGAAACATGAGCATGTTCTAGAAATGTTTTCTTACCCTAACGCTGTGAGACAAAACAGTAGTCAAGAAAGAAGGCTCTCAGTGGCGTACAGGTTGGGTACTCGTCTCACGTGCCAGAGCTACCAGATTCGCTCCCTCGTGGAGCCATCTATATATTTTTCCAGAGGTTTCTGATATCAGGGTAAGTGAGATCGAGTTTTTAATCCTATCGGAGACGGACGATAAAACGTAGGTCTCGTGTTCAATTTGAACACGTAAAAGAACAATTGGCGGTTCAAAATCAAGAAGAGCAGGTTGGAAAGCACTAACAAAATCAAGAAGAGCAGGTTGGAAAGCACTAACAAAATCAAGAAGAGCAGGTTGGAAAGCGATAACAAAATCGAGAATAGCAGGTTGGAAAGAGATAACAAAATCGACAAGAGCAGGTTGGAAAGCGATAACAAAATCGACAAGAGCAGGCTGGAAAGCGATACAAAAATTCCTTCAAAGACATCTTCACCATCTTCAAAATTATATCGGGGACCTCCTCGGTTCATGCACTGCAACTGAGATCTTCCTGTGTAAGAAAGAGATCGGAGCACACATGGTTATTCATCGAAGTGCAATGATGATGGTCCTAGCAATCAATCAATCAATCAATCAACCAATCAATCAGAAAGAAGTAAAAAAAGATGAAAGAAGAGTTCATAGACAAAGGAAAAAATAAAGAGAATGTGGACAGACGAAGATAAAGATATCATTTTATGTAATTATTATTAGTACGATGTCGAGAGACATATTTGCCAGATTGTAAATGAGAAATCTTAATTCAAGATTTGGTATGTAAAAGTATTAAATGGCAAGTCAGTAGTTTGAAGTCAGAGAAGATGTCGCCGTTACTGGATCGATGATTTAATTCTCGTGAACACGTAAGCTGATGTGTGCTTGTTTGTTTGTGTGTTGTGCTGTGTCAAACTTGATCGATTTGGAACAACAAGAGAGAGAGAGATAGAGAGAGATGAGGAGGAGAGATAGAGAGGAGAGATAGGGAGGAGAGAGAGAGGACAAGCGGAGGGAGGAGAGAGAGGGAGAGGAGGAGGGAGGGAGGGAGAGAGAGAGGGCGAGAGGAAGAGAGATAGAGAGAGAGAGGGCGAGGCGGAGAGGGAGAGAGAGAGATAGAGAGAGAGATAGAGAGAGAAGAGAGGGAGGAGGGAGAGAGAGAGAGGACAGGCGAGAGGAGAGATGAGAGAGGGAGGGAGGGAGGGAGGGAGGGAGAGAGAGAGAGGCGAGAGAAAGAGATAGAGAGAGAGAGGGCAGGCAGAGGAGAGGGAGAGAGAAGGAGATAAGCTTATTCAGTAAGACAAGAGATACGAGATTCAGTGTGAGCTAGATAAAGAGAGGTAGAAGGAGTGTGTGTGAGTGAGAAAGAGTGTATGTGAGGGTGTGTGTGTGCGCGTGGGAGTGATTGTGTGCGAGGGAGCGAGAGAGAGAGAGAAACAGAGAAAGTGTATGACAGTGAGAGACAATGTATGACAAATAAAGTGTTGTGTGAGAAAGAAATAACGCGAGAGAGAGAGAGAGAGAGACAGAGAGAGAGAGTGAGAAACTGTGTAGGAGAGAGAGAGAATGTGTGTGAGAGAAAGTGTGTGTGAGAGAAACTGCGTTTGAAAGAAAGTGATAGAGAATTTGTATGAGAGAGAGAGACTCTATTAGAGAGAGAACATGTATGAGAGAGAGAGAGAGAGCGTCTATGTGAGAGAGAAGAAAAAGAGAGAAAACATGTATGAGATCGTCTATGAGAAAGAGAGAGCGTGTATGAGAAAGAGAGTTTGTTGTATGAGAGAGTGAGAGAAAGTGTTGTATGAGAGAGTGAGAGAGAGAAAGTGTTGTAGGAGAGAGTGAGAGAGAGAAAGTGTTGTATAAGAGAGTGAGAGAGTGGGTTGTATAAGAGAGTGAGAGAGTGGGTTGTATGAGAGAGTGAGAGAGAGAAAGTGTGAGAGAGAAAGTGTTCTTACAACAGGTTCTTCAATTAGTGCCACATATTGCCGGTATGGATACAGACAGCCAAAACAGCAATAACCAACAAACAAATAAGTAAACAATCACATGAACAAAAACGGCCTTCATCTTCAAGAATGATACTTCAACAGGTGAAAAAATCAAATAAATAAAACTGGATACATGTAAATAATGTTACATGCAAGGTTTCATTAACTTGTTACGTGCCCACAACGAAGGTCTTTCTTATTGGAAGAAGACCAGAACTGAGCACAACCTGCACTCACCTGCACTCACCTGAGCGTCTGATCTGTGTACTAGTACCGACTTGAGCACAATCTGCACTCACCTGAGCGTCTGATCTGTGTACTAGTACCGACTTCAGCACAACCTGCACTCACCTGAGCGTCTGATCTGTGTAATAGTACTGACTTGAGCACAGCCTGCACTCACCTGAGCGTCTGATCTGTGTACTAGTACCGACTTGAACACAACCTGCACTCACCTGAGCGTCTGATCTGTGTACTAGTACCGACTTCAGCACAACCTGCACTCACCTGAGCGTCTGATCTGTGTACTAGTGAAGACGCGCCCCACGTCAGGCTATAAATAATAACACCCCGTTATTCTGTGTAACGGAATTTCCCAAGTTGTGATAAATGGAATGTACATCACTGCAACTCTTTTCTCTTAAGCACACATACACACATACACATGTGTGTTACATTATCACTCTGCTCTCTCTCTCTTTCCTCTCTTAACACCACACACACACACATACATATGTTTGATCCATGATAACTCTTCTCTAAGAGAGGAAAGAGAAAGGAAGAAGAAGACACAATGATGAAATGACCAAAGTAAGATTCGACTCCATCATCGGTGAGACTATGACGCAATAAATGAGATGACGCGTCATAGAGTCACTGAACAAGGTCAAATCAAAACCTGCTCCATTCTCCAAGTTGACACAAGACAATTCTTGAGTAACTTCTGACACCAAAATATTGAATAAGAACAACTTATAACACTATTATGAAAAAACAAAACGTGTAAAACACAAAGTCAATAATGGCAACTAGGCCATTAAATAAACCATACATGTATATATATTTATAAATTTATGTAAATACTTGTTGACATAAGCGACAGTTTGTACTGAAATGACAGCAGAATGATCCATTTGCAAAACAGCTGCACGAGACATTATTTCATGCAATGGTTCTCAAAGTGTGTGCCTAGGCGCACTAGTGTACCAGCGACATTTCTAGGTGCGCCTAGAAATCTCAGATCAGGAATCTGCAACGCGTACCAGCGGACACCTGGATAAAAATCACAAAACACATCAAGCCTATACTTTCATATGGAAAATTAAATGATAAATAAATGTATTAGTATTTTCCAATTATTTTATATTTCTTTCTGTTTGTATCTTATTTATTCCGTTTTTGTTAAAGTATATTACCTACGATTTTTGTGTAAAGTTTTGTGCACCTACGATTTTGTGTAAGTTTTGTCACCTACGATTTTGTGTTCAGTTTTGTGCACTACGATTTTTGTTTAAGTATTGTGCACCTACGATTTTTGTGTTCAGTTTTGTGCACCTACGAATTTTGTGTAAAGTTTTGTGCACCTACGATTTTTGGTACATCTTCAAGTGTACCCCGACTTCAACAAGTTTGAGAACCATTGATTTATGAGGCTGTTTGGTTGGTTGATTTATAGATGAGTTCAACATGTGAAGGTAGTATATATGTAACGTCATCAGACATGGTTGTAGTAATAGTTGGTTGATAGATGAGTTCAACATGTGAAGGTAGTATATGTGTAACCTCATCAGACATGGTTGTAGTAATAGTTGGTTGATAGATGAGTTCAACATGTGAAGGTAGTATATGTGTAACCTCATCAGACATGGTTGTAGTAATAATTGGTTGATAGATGAGTTCAACATGTGAAGGTAGTATATGTGTAACCTCATCAGATATAGTTTGTAGTAATAGTTGATTTATAGATGATTCAACATGTGAAGGTAATATATGTGTAACGTCATCAGACATGGTTGTAGTAATAATTGGTTTATTTATGTTGTTAGTATAACAGTCACGGTTGGTTGAACAAAGCTAGTTATATTAAAAGATGAAAGACTTTCTTATGTTCACGTCATATCTTATAGTTGTGTCTACGTCATATCTTATAATTGTGTCCATGTCATATCTTATAGTTGTGTCCATGTCATATCTTATAGTTGTGTCTACGTCATATCTTATAGTTGTGTCTACGTCATATCTTATAGTTGTGTCTACTCATATCTTATATTGTGTCTACGTCATATCTTATAGTTGTGTCTACGTCATATCTTATAGTTGTGTCTACGTCATATCTTATAGTTGTGTCTACGTCATATATTATAGTTGTGTCCATGTCATATCTTTTAGTTGTGTCTACGTCATATCTTATAGTTGTCAGCACTATACAAATACATACTACTGTTATTCTGGTGTCAACAGCAACACAGACAGAATAATACCGAAAGTTCACTATAACTCTACTGCTAGTTGTGAGAGCAAGATGTGAGCAAGTTGTGAGAGCAAGTTGTGAGAGAGATAGAGAGAGAGAAAGTTGTGAGAGTAAGTTGTGAGAGAGAGAAAGTTATGAGAGAATAGAGAGAGAAAATTGTGAAGCAAGTTGTAGAGAGAGAGAGAGAAAGTTATGAGAGAGAAGTTGTGAGAGCAAGTTGGAGAGAAAAGTTATGAGAAAGTTGTGAGAGAACGTTGTAGAAGAAAGTTGTGGAGCAAATTGTGTGTGAGAGAAAGTTATGAGAGAAAAGAGAGAGAGAGAAAGAGAAAAGGCAAATGAGAGAAGTTATGAGACAAGTTGTGTAATATCAAGTTGTGCAAGTTGTGAATTTTCTTATCTCTTTGTACAGGTAACTTTGTAGAAATAATGAGTTACCTGCGACACATATATTTATCCTCCTGGTTTGGGCTGGAAGCAGGTATGTTGCACAACGTCATCACTACTTAACTACCCTCTCTCGTTCCTGGATCTATCTTTCACTTACCAGGCTGCTACCAGCGTGGAAGGCTGGGCATCGCGACACATCAGCAATTACTATATTTTCTTTTTTACTACTGCTGCACTCACTACTATCTACTGTTACTACTGCTAATGCTACTTCTACTACTGACTACACTGCTATCTACTATTATTACTGCTATACTGACTACTGCTATTATGCTACTGCTATTGCTGCTACTGCTACTGCTACTGTGCTACTGCACTATTTACTGCTACTACTGCTACAGCTACTTACTACTATGTATTTACTACTGCTATTATTCTACTGTGCTCACTGCTACTCTACTACTGCTACTACTACTACACTACTACTGTATTCACTGCTACTATACTACTACTCTACTACTCCTGTACTATCACTACTGCTACTATCTACTACTATTACCCTACTCCTACTACTTCTGCTACTGCTACTCTATACTACTGTACTACTACTATTATTACTACTGCCCTACTACTACTACCTACTACTGCTACTAAGTATTATTTTCTTAGAGTGGAGCACAGGGCTGCAATAGTTGCTCTCCTCCCCAGAGCTATACTTTAGGTCATCTTCACCAGCTCTGCCCACGAAACTACAGTTGATCTGATATCCTCTTCAGTTGTTTCCCAGATATTTTCTTTTGACATCTACCCTTCTCCCTTTCCATGTGGGTTCCATTCAAATGTATGTATGTTTATATTGTCAGGATTTTTTGTGTGTTTAATCTATCATCACTTTGTCCTATTAACCTCAACACAACAAGTGTGTATGTCTTCTCAACAAGTCAGTATTTCTTCTCAACAAGTCGGTTATTTCTTCTCAACAATTCTGTATTTCTTCTCAACAAGTCTGTATGTCTTCTCAACAAGTCGGTATTTCTTCTCAACAAGTCTGTATTTCTTCTCAACAAGTCTGTATTTGTTATCAATTTAGTTTATCTGATGTTCCATTTAAAATGCTATTTCTTTGCTTTATCCCTACAAATACTTCTGACACTACGCCACTATAGAACGTCTGAAGCACACCTCTTAGCACTATGCAGATCAATAGGTGCTCAGTCTCCTCACCAAACGTCGAAGGATATACATACTGATGCTTCCGGTGGCTCGCTGGTTAATTACACCATCCCATATTCCCATCAAACACTGCATTCAACAGGTATGTTTACTTAGAACATTGATCCCGATCAAGAATAGATACCGATGTCAACAGAAATCATGACATCATTTTCTGTATGTATCAAACTTGATCAGAATGAGATACCGATGCCAACAGAAATCATGACATCATTTTCTGTATGTATCAAACTTGATCAAGAATAGACACCGATGCCAACAGAAATCATGACATCATTTTCTGTGTGTATCAAACTTGATCAGAATGAATACCGATGTCAGCAAAATCATGACATCATTTTCTGTGTGTATCAAACTTGATAAAGAATAGACACCGATGCCAACAGAAATCATGACATCATTTTCTGTGTGTATCAAACTTGATCAAGAATAGATACCGATGTCAACAGAAATCATGACATCATTTTCTGTGTGTATCAAACTTGATCAAGAATAGATACCGATGTCAACAGAAATCATGACATCATTTTCTGTGTGTATCAAACTTGATCAAGAATAGATACCGATGCCAACAGAAATCATGACATCATTTTCTGTATGTATCAAACTTGATCAAGAATAAACACAAGACAACCCACTGGTCGTGGAGGTAGAAGATCAGACATTAATTTATGATAACTCATTGGAGAATACTGTAATCATTTATACGGATGGTTCGGTGATTCGACATGTGCGGAGCTCATGGGCTTTCACTGCTCAAGTCAGAGGGGATGTTGTGAAGGAAGACAGTGGTGATTTTGGCGTGACTACGAGCAGTCTCACTATGGACATCATGGCGGTAACTAAGGTGATGGTCTGGCTGGAATCACAGACTTTTATCCATGCATGTTTTCTCAGTGACTCAATGGTATGCTAAGTAAGATTGAAAAGGATGGGATAGGAGACACTGGATGGTCGATTGGAAGTCTAAGCTGACAAAAATCAGTTTAATTTGTGTGCCAGGGCATGCAGGTGTAAGGGAAAATGAACGCGCCGATATGCTTGCAGGTGTAGCAGCTGTGTAAAGCTGGCGAGCAATGGAACAGGCGATATTATAAATTCTCTAAGGGAGAGAGGTCGTCTACATGATTCAAGTGATAGTGGTGAATCTACAACACTAACCAGACTGCAAGAACTCCAAGTCAAATGTGGTGTAGCTGAACAAGAACACTATGCTGTTTGCCAAAAGAACAATAAAACAACACAGAACCGGGGTGATTAGTCACACACGCTGAGAAGACATCTGAGGAGATCAGGAGCACTTATGGACTAGTGGTTGGACGTGCAGTGATGAGATCCGACTACTAAACTAAACTAAAACTCAGTTCTGCTTGTACAACGAGTAAATCTGAACTATTTAAATCGCTGAATATATTCACCATCTCTTTTATTGCCATCAAGATGTGGAAGTCATAAACCAGCTTCTGTAGAATTGGTGTTTTTTGTTTTGTACTTCAACTGTTCCTGTAGTCAATTTGAGGGCAAGTCTATCTGTCTTTCTTCTAAACCGTCACTATACAGTTCACCTTTAACGTTCACATCTCTTCTATTCTTGATCTCTTCTTATGTCTGTATATTGTCTTGCTTGATCTACTAAGCGATCAGACGACACCAGAACAAAAATCATTTTTTATATATTCTGAACTTGAAAAGGCGTGTACTTGTATGGCAGCCAATTATGGACAATGAAGAAGCAATTCATAAGATCGCTGAAAGTCGTTGTTGTGCAGAAAAATGCTGAAAATTCCATGGACAGCGAAGAAAACAAATTATGATTTTTTAAAACAGGCCTGCACACAAATAAAACATCAAAAGAACAGAAATAAGGCAATCAAGGTACTTCGGGCATATAATGCGAAGTGGAGGTTTGGTGACAACGGGTAAAATTCAGGGAAGAAGAGATAGTGGAAGGCAGACAGAGAAGATGTAAGATGGTCTGACATCGTGGTTCGACATAGATCGAAGTCAAAACTACGAAACTGCACCAGGGATAGAGAAAGAGAGAAAGAGAGTGAGTTGTGGAGAGACGTGATCGCCTACGCCGGTAGGCATGGCACTTGTTTGAATTGAAACCAAAAGTAACGTAACATAACCTTTTGAAGAAAATGACAAAAAAGTTCAAGAAAAGACTATTTCCATAAGATTGAAATTTGTTGTCGGCAAACTACAGGCGAGGTGCTACCTGCCCATTTGTCCCTCAAGCGCCGTCTTGTCTACTGTAAGGATGCTAAAAGTTGGTCAGAAACTACAGGCAGGGAAAAGGATAATCTGATATAATTACTGTGTATGTTCGCTATCTCTAATCTCTGTACATTAACTGACTTATTCTACCATCAGTTGATTTGTGCACAATAGAACATACACAACGAAGGCGTGTATGTGTGAGTGTGTATTTAGTGTATGTGTATGTATGTGTATGTGAGTGTGTATGTGATACTGCTGCCTTGTAGTGTGATTGTGGACAATCAAAGCTAGCGAGCAAACGTACACAAAACTGGACGAAAGGCAAACCAAGTAGTCCATAAAAAGATGGGTTAGCTGGGCAGATGACGCTCATCAACTCTGGAGGGCAGGTCGTCTAAGGATCGCTACCCTGAAAGAAAATAGCAACCTGCTGCCTTGTCTGTTGGCTGGAGACAGCAAAAGGCTAACGGAGAGCGAACCCAGTAAACGCTGGTTGAAATCGGACACGTCACCGATGGATAAGCACTAGCGCTTCAAATGGTACTGAACGATATCACGTAAAATTACGTTCTTGGCAAAGGCTGTGTATATATCACAATACGAATGATAAACATGGCCGAAAAAGAACGAACGAGAGAGAGAGAGAGAGTGTGTGTGTTAGACGGTAAGCGACAGAGAGAGAGACACAGAGACAGACAAGAGAGATGAGAGATAGATAGAGAGAGAGATAGAGAGAGACAAGAGTGCGAGGTAGGAGAAATGAAACATGTAAGTATAACAATCGAGTTATGTGTATGGAATGTGAAGGAAACTGCAGTCAAACTTGGTATAGCTGTAACTCTAGATGAAAAAATAATACATTTGCTAGTTTTTGGTGAATGATTAATAGTACAATATAAACAAGATGAGAAATACAGTAGGAAAGGTATAACAGAATATAAACAAGATGAGAAGTACATTTGGAAAGGTATAACAGAATATAAACAAGATGAGAAATACAGTAGGAAAGGTATAACAGAATATAAACAAGATGAGAAGTACATTTGGAAAGGTATAACAGAATATAAACAAGATGAAAAATACAGTAGGAAAGGTATAACAGAATATAAACAAGATGAGAAGTACATTTGGAAAGGTATAACAGAATATAAACAAGATGAGAAGTACATTTGGAAAGGTATAACAGAATATAAAAAAGATGAGAAGTACATTTGGAAAGGTATAACATAATATAAACAAGATGAGAAGTACATTTGGAAAGGTATAACATAATATAAACAAGATGAGAAGTACATTTGAAAAGGTATAACAGAATATAAACAAGATGAGAAGTACAGTAGGAAAGGTATAACAGAATATAAACAAGATGAGAAATACAGTAGGAAAGGTATAACAGAATATAAACAAGATAGAAAGTACAGTTGGAAAGGTATAACAGAAAATAAACGAGATGAGAAGTACATTTATAAAGGTATAACAGAATATAAACAAGATGAGAAATACAGTAGGAAAGGTATAACAGAATATAAACAAGATGAAAAATACAGTAGGAAAGGTATAACAGAATACAAACAAGATGAAAAATACAGTAGGAAAGGTATAACAGAATATAAACAAGATGAGAAATACAGTAGGAAAGGTATAACAGAATATAAACAAGATGAGAAGTACATTTGGAAAGGTATAACAGAATATAAACAAGATGAGAAATACAGTAGGAAAGGTATAACAGAATATAAACAAGATGAGAAATACAGTTAAAAAGGTATAATAGAATATAAACAAGATGAGAAGTACAGTAGGAAAAGTATAACAGAATATAAACAAGATGAGAAGTACATTTGGAAAGGTATAACATAATATAAACAAGATGAGAAGTACATTTGGAAAGGTATAACAGAATATAAACAAGATGAGAAATACAGTTAAAAAGGTATAATAGAATATAAACAAGATGAGAAGTACAGTAGGAAAAGTATAACAGAATATAAACAAGATGAGAAGTACATTTGGAAAGGTATAACATAATATAAACAAGATGAGAAGTACATTTGGAAAGGTATAACAGAATATAAACAAGATGAGAAGTACATTTGGAAAGGTATAACATAATATAAACAAGATGAGAAGTACATTTGAAAAGGTATAACATAATATAAACAAGATGAGAAGTACATTTGGAAAGGTATGTCAAAATATTAACAAGTGGAATATATTTCACAAATGACATTTAAGACTGGACAGTCTCTCAGATGTTGAAGTAGTAGGTACACATCTCAGATGTTGAAGTAGTAGGTAAGCACATCGCAGATGTTGAAGTAGTATGAACACATCTCAGATGTTGAAGTAGTAGGAACACATCTCAGATGTTGAAGTAATAGGTACACATCTCAGATGTTGAAGTAGTAGGAACACATCTCAGATGTTGAAGTAGTATGAACACATCTCAGATGTTGAAGTAGTAGGAAAACATCTCAGATGTTGAAGTAGTAGGAACACATCTCAGATGTTGAAGTAATAGGTACACATCTCAGATGTTGAAGTAGTAGGAACACATCTCAGATGTTGAAGTAGTAGGAAAACATCTCAGATGTTGAAGTAGTAGGAACACATCTCAGATGTCAAGTAGTAGTAAGCATCTCAGATGTTTAAGTAGTAGGTACACATCTCAGATGTTGAAGTAGTAGGTAAGCACATCTCAGATGTTGAAGTAGTAGGAACACATCTCAGATGTTGAAGTAGTAGGTAAGCACATCTCAGATGTTGAAGTAGTAGGTAAGCACATCTCAGATGTTGAAGTAGTAGGCTAGCACATCTCAGATGTTGAAGTAGTAGGTAAGCACATCTCAGATGTTGAAGTAGTAGGCTAGCACATCTCAGATGTTGAAGTAGTAGGTAAACACATCTCAGATGTTGAAGTAGTAGGAACACATCTCAGATGTTGAAGTAGTAGGTAAGCACATCTCAGATGTTGAAGTAGTAGGCAAGCACATCTCAGATGTTGAAGTAGTAGGTAAACACATCTCAAATGTTGAAGTAGTAGGTAAACACATCTCAGATGTTGAAGTAGTAGGTACACATCTCAGATGTTGAAGTAGTAGGTACACATCTCAGATGTTGAAGTAGTAGGTACACATCTCAGATGTTGAAGTAGTAGGAACACATCTCAGATGTTGAAGTAGTAGGCTAGCACATCTCAGATGTTGAAGTAGTAGGTAAACACATCTCAGATGTTGAAGTAGTAGGTAAACACATCTCAGATGTTGAAGTAGTAGGTAAGCACATCTCAGATGTTGAAGTAGTAGGTAAGCACATCTCAGATGTTGAAGTAGTAGGTAAGCACATCTCAGATGTTGAAGTAGTAGGTAAACACATCTCAGATGTTGAATTAGTAGGTAAGCACATCTCAGATGTTGAAGTAGTAGTGCACATCTCAGATGTTGAAGTAGTAGGTAAACACATCTCAGATGTTGAAGTAGTAGGTAAACACATCTCAGATGTTGAAGTAATAGGTAAGCACATCTCAGATGTTGAAGTAGTAGGTAAGCACATCTCAGATGTTTAATTGATCAGCTAGAAACGCAGTATCTTAGAGGATACAGAAAATAAAGTAGAATATGAACCAGTCAACGTCTCTCTCTCATATGAGATACACTTGATTTTATGATAACCAAATGATATACTCCTAATATAACCAAATGATACACTCCTAAGATAACCAAATGATGCACTCCTAAGATAACCAAATGATACACTCCTAAGATAACCAAATGATACACTCCTATGATAAACAAATGATACACTCCTATAACAACCAAATGATATACTCCTATGATAACCAAATGATACACTCCCATGATAACCTATGCAATTATATTCTGAAATGTAAAGTAAAAAAAGTGGTGCTGCTAAGGGAAGTAACTGAATAAAAGATGAGGTGTCATCAACGTATTACTAGTTATCTTTCTTGTTATATCTTGATTTTCTGTGACATAAAAACTTAGTCCGCGAGGAGAAGCATTGTCTCATAAATAACATCATGTTCCGGAAGATGAAATATCTTTGCCACTTTAAATGCCACAGTGGATTGGATAGAACGGCAATGGTAGACTTGATTCCTGGAGTAAGAGGCAGGGTACGACCAAGACGAAGGTGGCAGCAGGACATCAAAGAAACCTTGAATATGATTCTGGAGGAGGTGGGAGAACTTACTAGAGGCAGAGAGTTTTTCATTCACACTGTGATGAGAGCTACCTTCCTCAAGGGACATACTAGTATATGATAAGAGATTAGATGACTAACGGAATAATAGAAGTCAGAATAGATTTATACTTGATTTTCTTAAGACTACAATTACGGCGTTCGATAAAGTAAATCATCACGAGTTTTTCAAAATGTTTGAGAATTTAAATATTGACAGCAAAGATCTAAGAGTTGCCCAGAAGATCATGTATTGCCAGGGCTCTCAATGGGAGCAAAGAATAGTAACACTGCGACCTACAAGATATGTTGTAAGAGACGACTGAAGTAGGTGCCTAGGGAAGCTACCCTAGTAAATAGTAACACTGCGACCTACAAGACATGATGTAAGAGACGACTGAAGCAGGTGCCTAGTGAAGCTACCCTAGTAAGTAGTAACACTGCGACCTACAAGACATGTTGTAAGAGACGACTGAAGTAGGTGCCTAGTGAAGCTACCCTAGTAAGTAGTAACACTGCGACCTACAAGACATGTTGTAAGAGACGACTGAAGTAGGTGCCTAGGAAGCTACCTAGTAAATAGTAACACAGCGACCTACAAGGCATGTTGTAAGAGACGACTGAAGTAGGTGCCTAGTGAAGCTACCCTAGTAAGTAGTAACACTGCGACCTACAAGGCATGTTGTAAGAGACGACTGAAGTAGGTGCCTAGTGAAGCTACCCTAGTAAGTAGTAACACTGCGACCTACAAGACATGTTGTAAGAGACGACTGAAGTAGGTGCCAAGACATGGTTGTAGTAATAGTTGATTTATAGATGAGTTCAACATGTGAAGGTAATATATGTGTAACGTCATCAGACATGGTTGTAGTAATAATTGGTTTATTTATGTTGTTAGTATAACAGTCACGGTTGGTTGAACAAAGCTAGTTATATTAAAAGATGAAAGACTTTCTTATGTTCACGTCATATCTTATAGTTGTGTCTACGTCATATCTTATAATTGTGTCCATGTCATATCTTATAGTTGTGTCCATGTCATATCTTATAGTTGTGTCTACGTCATATCTTATAGTTGTGTCTACGTCATATCTTATAGTTGTGTCTACGTCATATCTTATAGTTGTGTCTACGTCATATCTTATAGTTGTGTCTACGTCATATCTTATAGTTGTGTCTACGTCATATCTTATAGTTGTGTCTACGTCATATATTATAGTTGTGTCCATGTCATATCTTTTAGTTGTGTCTACGTCATATCTTATAGTTGTCAGCACTATACAAATACATACTACTGTTATTCTAGAAGTGTCAACAGCAACAACAGACAGAATAATACCAAGAAAGTTCACTATAACTACTACTGCTAGTTGTGAGAGCAAGATGTGAGAGCAAGTTGTGAGAGCAAGTTGTGAGAGAGATAGAGAGAGAGAAAGTTGTGAGAGTAAGTTGTGAGAGAGAGAAAGTTATGAGAGAGATAGAGAGAGAAAATTGTAGAGAGCAAGTGTGGAGAGATAGAGAGAGAGAAAGTTATGAGAGAAAGTGTGAGAGCAAGTTGTGAGAGAGAGAAAGTTATGAGAGAGAAAGTTGTGAGAGAACGTTGTGAGAGAAAGTTGTGAGAGCAAATTGTGTGTGAGAGAGAGAAAGTTATGAGAGAAAGAGAGAGAGAGAGAGAGAGAGAGAGAGCAAGTTATGAGAGAAAGTTATGAGAGCAAGTTGTGTAATATCAAGTTGTGCAAGTTGTGAATTTTCTTATCTCTTTGTACAGGTAACTTTGTAGAAATAATGGGGTTACCTGCGACACATATATTTATCCTCCTGGTTTGGCGGCTGGAAGCAGGTATGTTGCACAACGTCATCACTCTAACTTAACTACGCCTCTCTCGTTTCCTGGATCTATCTTTCACTTACCAAACTGCTACCAGCGTGAGGGAAGGCTGAGCATCGCCGACACATCAACAATTACTGTCTTTCTTTTTACTACTGCTACACTACTACTATTACTATTACTACTACTAATACTACTATTACTACTACTACTACAACTACTATTACTACTAATATTACTACTTCTACTACTACTACTATTATTACTACTACTATTACTACTACTACTACTACTACTACTACTATTACTACTACTACTATTACTACTACTTCTACTACTACTACTACTATTACTACTACTATTACTACTACTACTACTATTATTACTACTACTACTACTATGCTACTCTACTACTACTACTACTACTACTACTCACTACTCACTATTATTACTACTACTACCTACACTATACTCTACTACTTACTACTACTACTACTACTACTACTACATTACTACTACTACTACTACTACTTACTGCTACTACTACTATTACTACTAATACTACTACTATTATTACTACTACTACCACTACTACTACTACTACTACTACTGCTACTAAGTATTATTTTCTTAAGTGGAGCACAGGGCTGCAATAGTTTCTCTCCCTCCCCGAGCTATACTTTGGGTCATCTTCACCAGCTCTGCCCACGAAACTACAGTTGATCTGATATCCTCTTCAGTTGTTTCCCAGATATTTTCTTTTGACATCTACCCTTCTCCCTTTCCATGTGGGTTCCATTCAAATGTATGTATGTTTATATTGTCAGGATTTTTTGTGTGTTTAATCTATCATCACTTTGTCCTGTTAACCTCCAACACAACAAGTGTGTATGTCTTCTCAACAAGTCGGTATTTCTTCTCAACAAGTCGGTATTTCTTCTCAACAATTCTGTATTTCTTCTCAACAAGTCTGTATGTCTTCTCAACAAGTCGGTATTTCTTCTCAACAAGTCTGTATTTCTTCTCAACAAGTCTGTATTTGTTATCAATTTAGTTTATCTGATGTTCCATTTAAAATGCTATTTCTTTGCTTTATCCCTACAAATACTTCTGACACTACGCCACTATAGAACGTCTAGCAAGCACACCTCATAGCACTAGTGCAGATCAATAGGTGCTCAGTCTCCTCCACCAAACGTCGAAGGATATACATACTGATGCTTCCGGTGGCTCGCTGGTTAATTACACCATCCCATATTCCCATCAAACACTGCATTCAACAGGTATGTTTACTTGAAGACATTGATCCCGGTCAAGAATAGACACCGATGTCAACAGAAATCATGACATCATTTTCTGTATGTATCAAACTTGATCAAGAATAGATACCGATGCCAACAGAAATCATGACATCATTTTCTGTGTGTATAAAACCCCGATAAAGGAAAACCGATGCCAAAAAAGAAATCATGACATCTTTTTTGGTATAAAACGATCAAGAATAGACCCCGATGCCCAGAAACCCGGGCATCTTTTTTCGGGTTTACCCAAACTTGATAAAGAATAGTTTACCGATGTCCAGAAATCATGACATCATTTTCTGTTTTATCAAACTTGATAAAGAATAACACCGATGCCAAAAAAATCATGACATCATTTTCTGTGAAATTAAACTTGATAAAGAATAATACCGATCCCCAAAGAAATCAGGCCATCTTTTTTTCGAATGTATCAAACTTGATAAAGGAATAAACAAAGACAACCCCTGGTCGTGGAGGTAGAAGATCGACTTTAAATTTTTAAAATGTAAAAAGGAATCCGTAATCATTTATACGGATGGTTCGGTGATTCGACAGGGTAAACTCGTGGGCTGTCACTGCCCCGTCGGGGTGAAAGGAAGGAAACGGTGGTAAATTTTGGCGTGACTAGGCGGGTCCCCCTGGACATCATGGGGGAAACTAAGGTGAGGGTCGGGGTTCACAGATTTTTATCCTGCATGTTTTCTCAGTGACTCAATGAGATCCCAATTAAGATTAAAAAAAGGATGGGGGGGGAGACACTGGATGTAGTCGTTTGGGGAAGTCCCCAAAAAAATCATTTTAAAATTTGTGTCCCAGGGCACCCGGGTGTAAGGGAAAATAAAACGCGCCGATTCTTGCGGGTTGTAGCAGCTTTTAAATTGGCGAGCAAGGGGAACAGGCGATATTAAAATTCTCTAAGGAGAGGGTCGTTCAGATTAAAGGGGTGGGTGGTGAATCTAAAACACAAACCCAGACTGAAAGGAACTCCAAGTCAAATGGGGGTGTGGCTAACCCAAGAACACTATCTGTTTCCCAAAAGAAGAACAAAAACAACACAGAACCGGGGTGTTTGGTCACCACACGCTGAGAAAACATACTGAAGTGGGAGCTTTTATGGACAAAATTGGGGACGTGCAGTGATGATGATAAAAACACTAAACTAAACAAAAACTCAGTTCTGCTTGAAAAGAGTAAATCTAAACCCTTTTAAATCGCTAAAATATATTCACCATCTCATTGCCATCAAGATGTGGAAGTCAAAAACCCAGCTCTGAGAATTGTTTTTTTTTTTGTACTTCAACTTTTCCCTGTAGTCAATTTGGGGGAAGTTCATCTGTCTTTCTTCTAAACCGTCACAAAAGTTCACCTTCGTTCACATCTCTTCTATTTTTTTGTCTCTTCCTTTTTCTGATATTTTCCCTTGATCTACAAAAACTTTCGACGACAGCAGAAAAAAAATCTTTTTTATATATTCTGAACTTAAAAGACTTGTATTTATTGGCGGCCAATTATGGACAATGAAAAAGCAATTTCCAAAAAGATCGCTGAAAGTCGTTGTTGTGCAAAAAAATGCTGAAAATTCCATGGCCCAAAAAAAACAAATTATGTTTTTTAAAAAAACCTACACAAATAAAACATAAAAAGAACAGAAATAAGGAATCAAGGTATTTGGGCATATAATGCGAAGTGGGGTTTGGTGACAACGGAAAAATTCAGGAAGAAAAATAGTGGAAGGCAGACAGAAAAGATGAAAGATGGTCGACACCCCTTGGTTTCCCCGACAAAAGATCAAGTCAAAAACCACGAAACCCACCAGGGTAGAAAAAGGGAGAAAGGGGTGAGTTGTGGAAAACGGGATCCCCTACGCCGGTAGGCGGTTTTTGTTTGAATTGAAACCAAAGTAACAAAAAACCTTTTTTGAAAAAAAATCCCAAAAAAAAGTTCAAAAAAAAGACTATTTCCTTAAGATTAAAATTTGTTGCCCCGGAAAATTTACGGGCGGGGTGCTACCTGCCCATTTGCCCCCCCGCGCCGTCTTGTCTTTTTGAAAGGAAATGCTAAAAGTTGGTCGGGAAAACACAGGCGGGGAAAAGGATAATCTGATTAATTCCCCTTGTATGTTCCTTCCAATTTTGGCATTTTTGTTATTCTACCATCATTTTGTTTTTGGCTTGAACAAAATAACAAAGGGCGTGTAGTTTTTTTATTTTATTTTATGTATGTGTATGTGGGTTTTAGGGATACGGGTTGTTGGTGTTGATTGTGGACAATAAAAGGGCTGGGGAAAACCGTACAAAAAAACTGGACAAAAGGAAAAAAAGTAGTCCATAAAAGATGGGTTAGCGGGGCAAGGGCGCTCATCAACTCTGGGGGGCAGGTCGTCTGGGATCGCTCCCCCGAAAGAAAATAGAAACCTCCCGCCTTGTCTGTTGGCTGGAGACGGAAAAAGGCTAACGGAAAACAAACCCCAGTAAACGCTGGTTAAAATGGGAACGTCACCAGGGAAAAACATAGCGCTTCAAATGGTACTGAACGATATCAGAAATTACGTTTTTGGCAAATTTGTGTATATCACAATCGAATGATAAACAGGGCCCGAAAAAAAACAAGGAGGGAGAGAGAGAGGGGGTGATTTGACAGGGAAGGACAGGAGAGAAAACAGAGAAGAAGAAAATAGGATGGGGAGGAGGATGAGAGAGACAAGGGCGGAGGTGGGAAAAATGAAACATGTAAGTATAACAATCGAGTTATTTTAGGGGGAATTAAAGGGAAAAACTGCAGTAAAACCCGGTATGGGTTGTAACTCTAGTTTGAAAAAAAATTCTTTTGCTATTTTTTTGGGGGAATGATTAAAAATTAAAAATATAAACAAGATGAAAAACAGTAAAAAAGGTATAACAGAATTAAACAAGATGAAAGTACTTTTGGGAAAGGGGAATAACAAATTAAACAAGATAGAAATGGTGGGAAAAGGTATAACAGAATATAAACAAGATGGGAAGTACTTTTGGGAAAAAGGTAAAAACGGAATATAAACAAGATAAAAAAATACAGTGGGAAAAGGTTTAAACAAAATATAAAAAAGGATGAAAGTACATTTGGGTATAACAGAATATAAACAAGATGAGAAGTACTTTTGGGAAAAATTAACAGAATATAAAAAGATGAGAAAAATTTTTTGGGAAAGGTATAACATAATATAAACAAGATAAAAGGGACTTTTGGGAAAAGGTATAACATAATATAAACAAGATGAAAAATTACATTTAAAAAGGTAAAACCCAGAATATAAACAAGTTTGGGGAAATTACGGGAAAAGGTATAACAGAATATAAACAAGATGAAATAAGTGGAAAAGGTATAAAAAGAATATAAAAAAGATAAGGTTTTGGGAAAAGGTATAACAGAAAATAAACGGATGAGAAGTACTTTTTAAAAATAAACAGAATATAAAAAAGGATGAGAAATACAGTAGGAAAGGTATAACAGAATATAAAAAAGGGAAAAAAAATACAGTGGGAAAAGGTATAACAGAATACAAAAAAGATGAAAAACAGTGGGAAAAGGGTTTAAAACAGAATATAAACAAGATGGAAATAATGGGAAAGGTATAACAGAATAAAAACCCAAATTTAAATTACAGGGGAAAGGTATAAAAAATATAAACAAGATGAGAAAATACAGTGGGAAAAGGTATAAAAAATATAAACAAGATGAAAATACATTTAAAAAGGTATAATAGAATATAAACAAGATGAAAGTCCCCAGTGGGAAAAGTAAAACAGAATATAAACAAGATGAAATTACTTTTGGGAAAGGTATAACATAATATAAACAAGAGGGGAAAAGTACTTTTGGGGAAAAGGGTTTCGGAATAAAAAACAAGATGAAAATACATTTAAAAAAGGTATAATAGAATATAAACAAGATGAAAGTACGGGGGGGAAAAGGGGGAAAACAGAATATAAACAAGATGAAAGTACTTTTGGGAAAAGGTATAACATAATATAAAAAGATGAGAAATTACTTTTGGGAAAAGGTATAAAGAATATAAACAAGTTAAAAAAATTTTTTGGGAAAAGGGAATTATAATATAAACAAGATGAAAGTACATTTAAAAAAAGGTATAAAAAATAAAAAACAAGATGAAATTACTTTTGGGAAAAGGTATGTCAAAAAATTTAAAAAATTGGAATATTTTCCAAAGCCTTTTAAAAAAGCTGGAAAATTCTCAGATTTTGGGAAGTAGTAGGTACACATCTCAGATGTTGAAGTAGTGGGAAACCATCTAGAGGGGAAAGAAAAGTAGAACCATCTCAGATTTTGGGGAAAGTAAAAACATCTCGGATGTTGAAGTAATAGTACACATCTAGATGTTGGTGGGTGGAACACATCTCAGATTTGAAGTAGTATGAACACATCCGATGTTGAAGTGGGGAGAAAACTTTCCCCAGATGTTGAAGAAATGGAAATCCCAGATTTTGGGAAGTAAAGGTACATCTCAGATGTTAAATAGTAGGAACACACCCGATGTTAAAGGTAGGGAAACATCTCAGATGTTAAAGTAGTGGGAACACATCTCAGATGAAGTAGTAGGTTGACATCTAGATGTTTGTATAGGTCACATCTCGTATTTGGGTGGTAGGAAACCTTCTCAGATGTTGAAGTAGGGGGAAAAATCTCAGATGTTAAAGGTAGGAAAGCCTTCTGGATGTTAAAGTTAGTGGGTAAGCACATCTCAGATGTTGAAGTAGTAGGCTAGCACACCCTCGGATGTTGAAGTGGTAAGCACATCTCAGATGTTGGGGGGGAATTTAGCACATCTCAGATGTTAAAGTATTAAGGTAAAAAATCTCAGATGTTAAATAGAAAGGTAAACATCTCAGATGTTTAAAGTAGTGGGGAAACATCTCAGATTTTGGGGGTTTATAGGTAAGACATTCGGATGTTGGTAGTAGAAAACCCCAACCCTTTATTTTGGAAAGGGGTAAGCACATCCCCAGAGGGTTGAAGTAGTGGTTGCCTCAGATGTTTGAAGTAGTGGGAAAAATCTAAGATTTTTAAAGTAGTGGAACAAAACCCAGATTTTTGAAGTAGTAGGTCCCATCTCAGATGTTAAAGAAAGTAGGAACCCATCTCAGATGTTGAAGTATAAAACACACCCTCAGATGGAAGTAGTAGGAAAAATCTCAGATGTTGAAGTAAAAAAGGAACACATCTCAGATGTCGAAGTAGTAGGTAAGCACATCTCAGATGTTTAAGTGGGTGGGTTAAAACATCTCAGATGTTGGAAATAAAAAAACCATCTCAGATGTTAAGTAGTGGAACACATCTCAGATTTTGGGTTAGTGGGGAAACACATCTCAGAATGTTGAAGTGAGGAAAAGAAATCTCGGATGTTAAAGTGGGGTGGGGCCGGGGCACATCTCAGATGTTGAAGTAGTGGGAACCCTTTCGGGGGATGTTAAAGAGGGGCCCAGCCCCATCTCAGATGTTGAAGTAAGTGGTCCCACATCTCAGATTTTGGGAAGGGGTAGGGAAAAATCTCGGATTTTTAAAGTGGTGGTAAACACATCTCAGATTTTGAAGTAGTAGGAACACATCTCAGATGTTGGTAGTGGGAAAAACATCTCAAATGTTAAGTATTGGGTAAAAAATTTTGGATGTTAAAGTAGTGGGAACACATCTCAGATGTTAAAGTGGAAATTTAACATCTCAGATGTTGAAGTAGAAATTTAAATCTCAGATGTTAAAAGTAGTGGGAACACATCTCAGATGTTGAAGTATTGGTAACATCTCAGATGTTGAAGAAAGTGGGAACACATCTCAGATGTTGAAGTAGTGGGAAAAACCAATCTCAAAATGTTGAAGTAGTGGGTGCCACCCTTGGATGTTAAGTATTAGGAAAACACATCTCAGATGTTAAAATGGAAAAGGTCCCACATCTCAGATTTTGGGAAGTATTAGTAAACCTTCTCAGATGTTGAAGTATGGGTAAACACATCTCAGATGTTAAAGTAAAAAGGGGAAAGCACATTTTGGATGTTGAAGTGGTGGGTTTTGGCCACCCTCGGATTTTTAAATTGATCACCCAAAACCCAGTATTTTTGGGGATAAAAGAAAAAAAAGGGGGGGAATATAAAACCCAGTAAATCTCTCTCTCAATGAGAAAATTTCGTTTAATGATAAAAAAATGATATACCCCTAATATAAAAATTTATACACTCCTAAGATAAAAATGATGCCCCCAAAAGATAAAAATGATACACTTAAGAAAACCAAATGATACCTCCTATGATAAACAAATGATACCCCCTATAAAAACCCAAAAGGATATACTTCTCCCAAAAACCAACAAATCCCTTTCCCGAAAAATTTTAAAATTTATTTTCCCCAAAAAAAAGTAAAAAAATTGGGGCGTTGGGGGGTAACTAAAAAAAGATGGGGTTCATCAACGTTTTAAATATTATTTTTCTTGTTATATTTTGATTTTCTGTGACTTTAAAAATTTTTAATTTCCCGAGGGGGAAGCATTGTCTCTTTAAATAACATCATTTTCCCGAAGATGAAATATTTTTTGCCATTTTAAATGCCAAAAGTGGATTGGATGGGGGCAATGGTAGCGTTCCCGGGAAGAAAGAGGCAGGGTAGGGAAGAGAAGGTGGGGGACATCAAAAAAACCCTTTTGAATATGATTCTGGGGGGGTGGGAAAATTTAAACAGGGGGCAGGGGTTTTTCATTCCCCTGTGATGGAGCTACCTTCCTAAAGGGGACATACTGGTATAGAAAAGAGATTAAATGACTTTTTGGAAAATAATGGAATTTTGGGAAAGATTTATATTGTTTTCTTAAAACTAAATTAACAGGCGTTTAATAAAGTAAATCATCAAAGTTTTTCAAAATGTTTAAAAATTTAAATATTGAAGCAAAAAATCAAGGGTTCCCCGAAGATCATGTTTCCCGGGGCCCCAATGGGACAAAGAATAGTAAATTTGCCCCGCCTTGAATGTTGTAAAAAGACGAATAGGTGCCTAGGAAGCTACCCAGAAAAAATAGAAAACACCGACCTACAAGACATGATGGGGAGAAAAACCCCCAGGTCCCTAGTGAAGCTACCTTAGAAGTGGGGCCCCCGGGACCTAGGGGGCCATGTTGGGGGGAACGACTAAGGTAGGTCCCTTTGGTGAACCCACCCTAGTAAATAGTAACAGGGGACCTACAAGACATGTTGAAGGGCCAGTTAAAGGTGCCTAGTAACCCACCGGTTAGAAAACACCACCCCCAAGACTTTTAAAAGAGGGCTGGGAGGTCTAGTAACCCATCTAGTTGGGAAAACCTGCGCCCTGGGGGCAGATGGAGACACTAAGGCAGGTCCCCAGGGGGCCCACCCTAAAAGGAATTGCGACCTGGGCTTTTTTTGGAGACGACGGGAAAGGGTGCCTATGAAGCTACCCAGTAAAAAAGTAACCTGCGACCTACAAGTTTGGTTGAAGGGAGCTGAAGTAGGTGCCTATAAGGGCCCCCTTTAGTAAATAGTAACACTGCGACCTACAAAAATTTGTTGAAGGGAGGCTGGGTATTCCCTGGTAAGGCTACCCCAGTAAAAAAAATAACACGGGGGAACCTAAAGACATGATGTGGGAGCGACTGAAGCGGGTTTCCTGGGGGAAGCTCCCTAAAAGTAGAAACCCAAAAAACCTAAAAGGACATGTTGTGAGACGACTGAAGTAGGTCCCAGTAATTTTTACCCCAAAATTTTAACACTCGACCACAAGACATTTTTGGAGACGACTAAAGTAGGTCCCTAGTAAACCCACCCTGGAAAAATATTAACCCCGGACCACAAGCCCAGTGTAAGAGAGGGCTGGCGGGGCCCTGGTAAGGCTACCCTGGGAAAGTAACACCGCCCCACAAGGCATTTGGGGGATGATAGGTGTTAGTAAACCCACCCTAGTAAATAGAAACCTCCCGACCTACAAGATATTTTTAAAAGAGACGAGGGGAAGTAGGTCCTAGGAAGCCCCCCAAAGAAAAATAGTAACACCCCCTACAAGACATGTTGTAAGGACGACGGGAAGGGGGGGGTGTTTCTGTGAAGCTCCCCTAGTAAATAGTAACATTTCCCCACAAGATTTTTGGGAAGACACGGGAAGTAGGTCCCTTAGTAAAACTCCCTAGTAAAAAATCCTGCACCTACAAGGCATGTTTAAGAGACGACTGGGAGGTCCTGGAAGCTATCCTAGTAAAAAATCACTGCACCTACAAGGCATGTTGTGGGGTTAAGTAGGCCCCTGGGAAGCCCCCCAGTAAATAGTAACACTGCGACCTAAAGGCAGTTGAAAGAGACGACTGAAGTGGGTGCCTAGGAATTCCCCTAGTCAATATTAACACCCCTAAAAGACATTTTGTGAGACGAATGAAGTAGGTCCCTGGGGAAAGCTACCCTATTAAATAGTAACCCCGACCTAAAAAGGCATGTTTGAAAAACGACTGAAGTGGGTGCCTAGGAAGCTAAAAAAATAGTAACCTGCGACCTACAAGGCATGTTTTTAAGAGACTACGGGAAGAGGTCCCCAAGGAAAGTATCCTAGTAAATAGAAAACCAACCCACCTACAAAGGCATGTTGAAAAACGACTAAAAAAAAACCCCGGTAAGGTATCCTAGTAAATAACCCCGGGACCTACGGGCATGTTGAAAAACGACTGAATTTTGGGTGCCCTCCAACCCAAAGTAAATAGTAACACTGCGCCCCAAAAGGCCCTTGGGGGGACGACTGAAGAGGTGCCGGGATTCCTAGTAAATAGAAACACTGTGCCCTAAAAGGCTTTTGAAGGGAGCTAAGAGGGGCCTAGGGGCCCCTAATAAAATAAATTCCCCAAAGGGGCATGTTGTAAGAGACGACTGAAGTAGGTCCCCGGGGAACCCTTTTTAGTAAATGTAACATGCGACCTAAAGACATGTTGAAGAAGGCTGAAGAGGTCCTGGGGAAGCTCCCCTAGTAAAAAATTTTAACCGGCCCCCGGGGGCTTTTTTGTAAGGGGACACTAGGTGGGTCCCCGGTAAGGTTTCTCTAGTAAAAAATAACATTTGGACCCCCCAAGGCATGTTTAAGACGACAAAGGGGTCCCTGGGGAAGCTACCCTATTAATGAAACCTTTAAAAACCCAAGCCCATTTGTAAAGACGGCTGAAGTAGGTGCCTGGGAAGCTCCCCCGGGTAACGGTAACACTGGGCCCCACAAGACAAAAAGAGAGACTAAAGTAGGTGACAAAGGAACCATAGAAATAGTAACACTCCCCGACCACAAGGCATGTTTAAGGGGAGTGAAGTGGGGAAACCTGGGGAAAGCTACCAGGGAAATAGAACACCGACCTACAAGACTTAAAAGGAGACAATAAAGGTGCCTAGGGCTACCCCGTAAATAGAACACGGGGGCCCCCAAAAGGGCTTTTTTAAAAGGGGGCGACTGAAGTAGGTACCTGGGAAGCTCCCCTAGAAAATGAAAAACCCCGGACCTAAAAGGCATTTTTGTGAGACGCCCAAGAGGGGGGCCTATAAACCCTCCCCTAGTAAAAAATCCTGCCCCTACAAGGCTTTTGGAGACGACAAGGGGGGTTTCCCGGGGGTAAAGCTACACTAGAAAGTAAACACCGACCTAAAAGGGCCATTTGTGAGACGACTGGTTTTCCGGGGAAAGGCTACCCAAAAAAAGAAACCCTGGGACCTACAAGGCATGTTGTAAGAGACTGAAGTAGGACGGGAAGCTCCCCTAGTAAATAGTAACATTTGGATTCAAAGGGCATTTTTGGGGAATGACTGAAGTAGGTGGCCAGTGAAGTACCCTAGTAAAAAAGTAACACCCACCTCCAAGGCATGTTGTAAGAGACGACCTGAAGTAGGTTTGGGGGGCTCCCCTAGTAAATCAAACATCGCAGAAATCAAAAAGGTTCCCCTTGGACCCCTTTTCCCCAAACGACAATCGCTCTTAGTTTCAGATCACATACAAAAAACCCAAAGAGTGGTTTAAAAAATGGTCGATATGGGCCCCAAAAAGAAGAAGCAATATATTGACAACAAACATCAGTCATAAAAATCGACAAAAGAATAATTTTTCACCACCCCCAAAAAAAAATTTTTTAGACTTAGGGGGCTGTATTATCCCAAAGATTTTTCCGGGGGGTCTGTAGCTTCAACGGTAGTGATTTGTTCGTGGGGGTCTGGCTTTTGGGGGGTGGTTAGTTCCGTGGGCGTCTTGCTTCCGGGGTGATTTGTTTTCGTCTGTAAACTTGGTATTTATTTGTTCCGTGGTGTTTTAGCTTCAACGGTAGTGATTTGTTCCGTGGGTCTGTGGGTTCAACGGTAGTGATTTGTTCTTGGGGGGCGTCTTGCTTTCCCAACCCGTATTTTAGGGTCGATCACAACACAAAAGTACCTGACTCAAACACCCGACGGACAATATGGAAAAAATTTGTTCATTTGTTCTTTTTGGATTTTACCAAGGAAAAAAATTGACCTCCCCGTTCATAAGCAATGCCCAAAATACTAAAAATTTTAATGGTTTCCCAAAAATCGACAAATTGTATATTCCTTTTTTAAGTTCTACATATCTCAGTCATATAAAAATTGTTTAGTTCTACATTCTAAATCATATAAGATTGTTTTTTTCTACATTTCTCAGTCATATAAAATTGTTTAGTTCTCCTTATCTCAGACAAAATAAGATTTTATTTGTTTTTCATATCTCAGTCAAAAAATTGTTTTGTTCCCACAAATTTTAGTCATATAAGGTTTCATTTTTTCCAAATTTTTCAGTCTTTTAAAATTGTATTTGTTCACCCTATCTCAGACATATAAAATTGTTTTGTACCATTCTCAGACATATAAATTGTATTAGTTCTTTTTATCTCAGTCATATAAGATTTATTATCTAAAATCTAACAATTTAAAATTGTTTTGTTCTACATATTCGTCTTCTTTTTTTAAATTATCAAAAAAAAAAAAGGGATTAGTTTTTGCCAACAGTCGATTTAATATCACAAGTGACTTAAAATACATGACAAAAAACAACATACAAGAATGGCAAAGACAAAACAAGACATAGTTAATTGGGTTTTTTCCTTTTTCCAAAGGCGGCCCTAGGAATTTTGAAACTCCCTGTGATTTCCCTTTTTTTGCTAGGTTTACTTTCTTGGGGGATGGTTCTTCGAAAGTGGTCTTTTGGGCTTCCACGTTTTTCTTGTCCCCTTTTGGGGACCACATAAGGACATTCGATTTAGTCCCCTTTTTTCGTCTAAAAACATTTTCCCAAATATTTTCCCCCTTTGTTTCCTTAAAATATTTGATAATTTCAAGACTGTCTGAAAACAATATACAAGACATGACTGAAAAAATATAAAAAATGACTCAAGTCAATATAAGACACCTGGGCTTCAGTCCCAAGAAGACCAATTTGGTCAACAAAATCACATTTCTATCAACTTTTGACCCAAAAAGATTAATTTTTTTCACTTTTTCCCCACACCCTTTTCTTTTATTTTCATTTTGAACTATACCGTCGCTCCTGGGAAGAAGAAATGAAGAATTTAAAGATAAAAACGTCTGATTGACATCAGATAAATAACGGGAAAGGAAAATTTTTTGATCACATATTTTATTGATATATTTTTCTAAAAACAGACTGGAAAAAAGTTATTTAGGCTTGTCCCCCAATTTAAACCAAAAATACATAATATATGAACAAGAAACACAATATACATCAATATATGAACAAAGGAAAAAAATATACCTCAATATATGAACAAGACCACAATATACATCAATTATGAACAAGACAAAAAAAAATATCATCAATATATGAAAATTTCCCAAAACAATATACATCAATATATGAACAAACAACACAATAACCCTCAATATATGAACAAGAACACAATATACATCAAATATGAACAAGGCAACACAATATACATCAATTTTGAACAAGACAACACAAATACATAATTTTATGAACAATTCAACACAATATACATCAATATATGAACAAAAAGAAAAATATACATCAATATATGAACAAAAGGGAACACAATATACATCAATATATGAACAAAAAACCTTTTTTACATCAATATTGAACAAAACAACACAATATACATCAATATAGAAAAAGTCAACACAATATACTAATTATGAACATTTCCCAAAAAAAACATCAATTAAAGAACAAGTCAACCAAAAAAAACATAATTTTATGAACAAGGCAATACAATATAAATCACTATTGAACAAGTCAACCAAAAAAAAACCCTCAATATAATGAACAAGGCAATACAATATACATCAAATATGAACAAGTCAACACAATATACATCAATATATGAACAATTCAACAAAATATACATCAATATATGAACAAAAACCAATATACATCAATATATGAACAATTTCCAAAAAAACGGCTGAAAAAAACAAGGAACTAGTAGACAGTTTCAATGTTTTTTTTCTTTTAATTTTGGGGCCCACCAGGGGGAAACAAAAATAGTACCCTGCAACCTAAAGAAAATGGTTTTTAAGGGGGGGTCTGATGTAAGATCTAAAAAGTTTCCTAGTAAATAAAAAAATTTTTCAGAAATCTTTGTCTGACCTACTCGAGGCGCATCTTTGGGACTACGTAAATCGTTTTTAAAGGGTCAGATCACATATAATCACACAGGAAACAACAAGTGGTCGATATGGACCCCTTAAAAAAGAAGAAGAAGTATCAATACAAAACATCCCGGACAGAAAAAGAAAACAACAAATAAAATATTCTATAAAAGGCCCCCGTATAAAGAATATTTTATTTGTATTTGGGTTTATTTCTAGTAGTAGAATATCCCCTTTCAAACGTCCCTTTTATCACAGTCCCTTGAAAAAATTTTCTTCTATAGTAAGTTCTCCCGCCCTTCCAGCATCATTTTTAAAGGGTTTTTTTTGTCCCTGCCACCTTTTTCCCGGGGGATCCCCCCTTTTTCCCAGGGAAACCCTGCCCTTCAATTTCCGTTCTATCAAACCACTGTACCTTTAACGTGGCTACAATATTTCATCTTCCGGGACATGGTGTTATTTTTGAAAATGCTGCTCGGGTAAAAAGATCTTTTTAAAATGCCTTTTTTTCAATGCTCTTCCCGGATTTTCTAAAAACTTTTTTTAATAATTTTTTTCAAAACTTCAAATTTGTTTTGTAATGTTTGTTTGTTTATCCCCGATTCTTTTCTATATGTTCCCCAGAGAATAATGTTCTTTGAAGACTTACTTTTTTTTTTGTTTTTTGTTTTCCATGTTTCTTCGTTTGATTACCTGGGAAAATATTTGAGAGTTTTAAATAAATAAATACGGGACATTAAGTGTCCCCACATACCCAACCGAATGCCCCAAAACATGGGGCCCCAAAAACATACATTAGATATGAATAAAAACTTGGTTTCTCTCTCTAGCCCCTCTCTCACTCCCCCAAAACACCCCACACACACACAGACACACACACACCCCAAAACACCCCCCGCCTACACTTTATGATGTGAATAAATCGTTGGTTTTCTCTAAACTCTCTCCCCTCACTCCTTTCACACCCACACACACCACAACACCCAAAACCACCCCCTTTTTTGGGCGAATAAATACTTACGGTATCTACCAAAAAAAATTGATGTTTACTGTTACGAGGCATCATTCCATCCTACACCCCCTTTTATTTGTAAACAATTTTCACCCAGATGTTCCCAAAATTTTTTTAAACAAAAATTTTACCTAGATTTTAATATACATTTTGTAAAAAATTTTCACCTAGATGTTCAAAGACATTTGTAAAATAATGTTCTAGATGTTTTAAAAGACATTTTTAAGCAAAGTTCTCCCAAAATTTTTAGACATTTGTAAACAATGTTCTCCCCAGATGTTTTAAAAAACATTTGAAACCCAAAGTTCTCCAGATGTTCTAAATACAAATTTTTAAAATAATGTTCTCCCCAGATGTTCCCAAATACATTTGTAAATAATGTTCTCCTAGATGTTTAAAAATTTTAACAATGTTTCCCCTAGATGTTCTAAATACATTTTAATTTTGCCCCCCTAGATTTCCCAAAAACATTTGTAAGTGATGTTCTCCCCCATGTTCTAAAAACATTTTAAAATGTTCTCCAGATTTCAATAACATTTTCGCAATGTTTTTCCTAGATTTTCAATATACATTTTAAAGGGGGTTGACCTAGATGTTCATATACATTTTAAGCAAAAGTTTCCTAGATGTTCCCATAAAATTTGTAAACAATGTTAAACCCAGATGTTCTATATCCCTTACATTATGTTTGTATTAAAACCACAACGACATATCTGTCTGTCTTCCTATCCCCCCATCCATTTACCCATCCCTCTATTTAATTCTTTTATCCTTCCATCCATCCATTAATCCATCGATCCCCCCAATTCATCTATCCATTTTCCATTTATTTACAAATCCAAACCATCTAATTATACATTCTCCATCCATTCATCAATCCATCTATCTATCAGTTTGTATCTGTCCATCTATCTATCTGTCTGTATCTGTCCATCTATCTATCAGTCTGTATCTGTCCATCTATTTATCTGTCTGTATCTGTCCATCTATCTATTTGTCTGTATCTGTTCATCTCTTAGTCGGTATCTGTCCATCTATCTATCGGTCTATATATGTCCATCTATATATCTGTCTGTATCTGTCCATCTATCAGTGTGTATCTGTTCATCTATCAGTGTGTATCTGTTCATCTATCAGTGTGTATCTGTCCATCTATCAGTCTGTATCTGTCCATCTATCAGTGTGTATCTGTCCATCTATCAGTGTGTATCTGTCCATCTATCAGTCTGTATCTGTCCATCTATCAGTCTGTATCTGTCCATCTATCAGTCTGTATCTGTCCATCTATCAGTGTGTATCTGTTCATCTATCAGTGTGTATCTGTCCATCTATCAGTCTGTATCTGTCCATCTATCAGTGTGTATCTGTTCATCTATCAGTCTGTATCTGTCCATCTATCAGTGTGTATCTGTCCATCTATCAGTGTGTATCTGTCCATCTATCAGTGTGTATCTGTCCATCTATCAGTGTGTATCTGTTCATCTATCAGTCTGTATCTGTCCATCTATCAGTGTGTATCTGTTCATCTATCTATCTGTCTGCATCTGTCCATCTATCAGTCTATATGTGTCCATCTATCATTCCGTATCTGTCCATCTTTCAGTCTGTATCTGTCCATCTTTCATTCTGTATCTGTCCTTCTATCAGTCTCTATCTGTCCATCTATCCGCCTGTATCTGTCCATCTATCAGTCTGTATCTGTCCATCTATCAGCCTGTATCTTATGTTATAATTCCTCTCGTACCGTTATACGTTACATAGGGCCTGCAAGTAATTTCTCCATACCGCTCTATCCTGGCAACTCGCTCAATCTCCTCCATGGAACTGAGACCGATATTTCCTGCCTCTCTCAGCAAAGTTCGCTTCAGGGTCTCCTTAGGTCGAACTCTCTTTCTTGAACCCTTTGCATCCCACTTCAATGCCTGCTTTGATATTCGTTGATCATTTCTTCTCAAGGTGTGTCCAACATATCTCCATCTTCTCTTTCTTATAACAGTTGTCACTAGTGGTTGACCAGACATGTCTCTGATTTCATCACTTCTCCTGAATTCGTTCCATTTTATATTCATTATTTTTCGCAGACATCTATTTTCAAATGCATTCAACTTGCTTTCTATATCCTTAGTCATTTTCTAACTCTCGCTGGCATATGTTAGGATTGATACAACATTTGAATTGAAAATTCGTAATTTAGTTTTAACACTATATAACTTGCAGTTCCATATTTTATTTAGACTTTTAAAAGCTGATGTTGCCCTGACAATTCGTATCATAATTTATTTTTTAACATTTCCTGTGCAATCAAAATTGCTACCCAAATAGGTGAACCGCTCTGTTATTTTTATCATTTTAGATTCCAGTGTGATATCTGCATTACTTGCCACAGGTGTCTTCATTATATTTGTTTTTCATAGCTTATCTGCAGTCCAACTTTTGATGCTATAGATGACAAGTTGTCTGTTTTTCTTTGCATATCTTGGTTGTTTCTACTTAAAAGGCAATATCATCTGCAAAATCCAAATATTCTAGTTGACTATTTTCTACCCAATAGATGCCAGTTTCGCCTCTGCAACATTTTCGCATCGCCCAGTCAATGGCCACTCCAAACAATAGCGGAGATAGAATACAGCCTTGCTTTACTCCGGTTTCAACCATAAACCAGTCGCTGTGTCCACCATCAGTGCGAACTGCACACTGTGAACCATCATAGAGGCTCTTTATAATGTTTATTATTTTGTCTGGTATTCCATAGTATCTCAGAATATTCCACAGAGAGATTCTATGTAGACTATCAAAGGCTTTTTAAAATCGATGAAATTTAGTATGAGTGGTTGTTGCTTCTCAATATGTTCCTCCAAAATTAGTCGTAGGGTAATTATTTGGTCTAAGCAGCTTCTCCCAGGTCTAAAACCAGCTTGTTCTTCTCTCAGGATTGTGTCTACTGCTCCTTTGATTCTATTAAGAATGATTTTGCAGAAAGTCTTGGTCATTACTGATCATAGGGTGATCCCTCTCCAGTTGTTGCAATCTTTGAGATCACTTTTCTTGGGGATCTTAACAATTATTCCCTTTTTCCATTGATCTGGGACAGTTTCTTCTTCCCATACTTTATTAAATAGTTCTTGCACCTGGCTAATAGTTGTATCATCAGCCGCTTTGAGCATTCCTGCAGTAATGTTGTCATCACCCGCTGCCTTATTGTTTATCAAGGAATGGATTGCCTCCTTGACCTCAGCTACACTTATCATTTCTTCGTTAATTGGTAGGAGCTGTTTCTTGCCTCTTCGTCAAACTTGAGTAGTACTGGTGGATCAGGTCTATTTAATATTTCTTCAAAATGTTCTGCCAATCTTTTCTTCTGCTCGGTATCTGATGTTAGAACTTTACCATCTTTACTCTTGATTGGGCCACCCTTTGAAACAAATGTTCCAGTAAGTTGTTTTAGTGTGTTGTATAGCATTTTACTGTTTCCAGTCTTAGCTGCCTTTTCCCTTCTTCGGCCAGTCGATTGACATATGCTCTTTTATCTCTTCTAGCCGCTCTTTTCACTTCCATGTCTTTTAGTCTATATTCCTCTTTAGCTTGGATTTCATCTGTTGCATCCTTAGTATTAAATATTGCTAGTTTCATCTTTCTTCTTTCTTGAATACATTTCCAGGTGTCATCGCTTATCCAGGGTTTTCTGTCTTTCGTCTTTAATCCTGCGCTACTATTTGCTGCCCCAATAGTGTGTCCTTTATCTTAGTCCATTTGTCTTCAATGTTCTGTTCATTTTCACCATTGAGTAACTCGAACCTATTCTTAAGTTCGAGCTGATATTCCTCTTTACCTCATTATTTTGTAGTCTTTGACTGTCTATTCGCAGTTGTTCTTTTTAGTATGGTGAATTTTCAATTTCAGTTTCAATTTACCTATGCATAAATTATGATCACTTCCTACATCTGCCCTCTGTATGCACGGACATCCAGCAATGATGTTCTAAATTGTGTATTTATGCACATATGGTCAATCTGATTCCTGGTCACTCCATCTGGTGAGTGCCAAGTAAGTTTATGAATTTCCTTATGTGCAAAGATGGTACCTCCAATTACTAAGTTTGACAGCATACATAACTCAGCCAGTCTTTCTCCATTCTCATTCATTGTGTTTATTCCTTGTTTTCCTATAGCTCTCTCTACCCCTACATTATCACTTCCAACCTTGGCATTAAAGTCCCCAATTACTACTAACAGGTCATGTTTTTGGGTCTTGTTAATTTGATCTTGTAGTTGCTCATAAAATGTGTCTTTCTTATCATCGTCAGCCTCATTTGTTGGTGCATAACACTGCAGTATTGTCATATTGACATGCCTGGTACTGAAGCGGGCTCTAATTATCCGGCTCGAGATGGGTTCCCATTCTAACATGCTCTTTGCACTCTAGGTGTCATCATTATACCCACTCCTTCAAAATGCTTACCATCTTCTCTTCCTGAATATATGAAAGTTAATCCACTAATTACTCTTCTATCTGTTCCAGGCCATCTCCCCTCACTTAACCCCATTATGTCCAGCTCGTATCTCTTCATTTCTTCTGCAATTTGGGCTGATTTTGTAGCCGTGGCCATCGTTCTCACATTCCAAAATCCAATTTTAGTGTGTGTTTTTGAGCCAAGTAATGTACGAGTCAGGTTGCTGACTTCCGCAGAGCGGCTCTCATCAGCAACCGTCATTGATGCACTAGGTGCACCGCACACCACCTGGCTGGTCGGCTTACCGGTATGGCGTCCTTTCTTACAAGTTTCTGTAGCTATTTCAATTTCTTGTGATGAGGTAGCTGGCCTCACGCACAAGTCCTCCTCCTTTTTCATCGGGGCTTGGAACCGGCATTGGAAGAGTCTGTATCTGTCCATCTATTAATCTGCATGTTTCTGTCCATCTATCTGTCTGTATCTGTCCATCTATCTGTCTGTATCTGTCCATCTATCTAAGTTTTATCTCCCTCTATCTTTCTGTCTGTATCTGTCCATCTTTTTTTTGCTGACTTTCATCTCTCAGTCTTTTCTGTCCATCTATCTTTAGTCTTTTCTTCATCTATCTATCGTCTGATCTTTCCCTTTTTTGTTTGTATCTGTCCATCATCTTTTTGCTGTAGTCCGATATCTATCGTCTGTACTTTTCTCTCAGTCTGAATCTGTCCGTCTTCATCGTCGGTTTTTGTCCATCTAAATTTTTGCTGTCCATCTATATCTGTTATTGTCCCTTATAAGTCTGATTGTCAATCTATCAGTCTGTATCTGTCTTTAACATCTTTTAACGTCCATCTTTTTCGTCGTATCGTTCATTCCAACGATCTTCCATCCAAACTGTCTGAAAATCCCTTATCATTCCAGTCTCCATCACAGTCGTTCTTTTATTTCGTCTTTCTTTCCCCCATCTATCTGTATGTCCACCCATATCTGCGTATCTTCCCTTTTATCCCTCTGATCGTCCATCTATAAGCTTTATCTGCCATTATCGACCGTCATTCCCATTGGTTCGTCATCTATCTATAGTCTGTATCTTCCATCATCTATCATCTTTTATGTCCCTCTCTATCTGTGTATTGTCCATCATCACTTTATCTTTCCTCTTTCAGTCTTTTCTGTCCTTCTATCGTCTGATCTGTCCATCTTTCCGTCTTTTTTCTTCCCTCTATCTATCGTCTGTATCGTTCATTCATCTTCTGTCTGTTTCGTCCATCTACCCCTTTTTCAGCATCTGTTTTCTTCATGTCATATGTATCCACTATCAGGCTGTATCTTATCTTTCATTGTTTCTTCCCTTTTATCGTCTTTATCTGTCCATCTATCATTTATTTCCCCTCTATCGCCTTTTCTGTCCCTCTATGGGGTTTCGTCCATCTATCAGTTTATCGTCCCATCCCAATCGGGTTTACTGTCCATCATCATCTGAAGGGTTCATCCAAATCTTCCTGTTTCGTCCCCTTTTCTGTCTGTATCGTCCATTATTTTTCTGTCGTATCTGTCCCTTTGTCTTTGGGTTTGCATCTCTCAGTCTGTATCGTCCCTTAGTCTGTATTTTCCCTTCTATCTGTCTGATTCCTCAATATCTTGTTTCTTCCATCATCTGCTCTTCGTCCCTCTTTTTTCGTACATTCCATCTAATCTATCTGATCTGTCCATCTTCAGTCTTTCTGTCCATCTATCGCTGATTGCCATCTATCAGTCTGTTTTGTTCATCTATCCATCTTTCTTATCTGTCCTCCTCTATCTTCTTTCATCTATCATTTTTTTCGTCAATATAAGTCTGTATCGTTCATCCATTAATCGTCTGTATATTCCATCTATCATTCCGTATTTTTCCCTCTATATTCTGACCTGTCCATTTATCATTGTATCTGTCCATCTATCATCTGTATCTGTTCATCATGTCTATTGTCCCTCATGAGTCTGTATCGTCCACTATCAGTCTGATCGTCCATCATCACTTATCCCATCATCTATCGTTTTATCTGTCCATCTATCAGCTGTATCGTCCATCTTCATCTGTCTGTATCTCCATCATCAGCTGTATTCTCCCCTTCTATTGTCATTCGCCATCTATCGTCGTACTGTTCATCTTTTTTTGTATCTGTCTATAATCAGTCTTTCTTCATTAACCTTTTGTTTATCTGTCCCTCATATACTCTGTTTTCCCTTCTATCGTCGATCGCCATCTATATTGCCGTTTTTCCATCATCTGTCTGTATCTGTCCATCATCTATCTGTCTGTATCGTCCCTTGCTGTCGTATCTTTCATCTTTTGTCTTATCTTTCATCTATCTATTTGTTTTATCTTCATCTATTTTCGTTTCTGTCCCCTCTATTATCTGTCGTAATTTCCACTATGTATAGTGTATTTCCCTCTATATTTCTGTAAAGTATCTATATATTTCTTTTCCCTTCCAATTATCCGTCTGTACTGTCCATCATAAGTCTTTTTCCCCATCATTTTATCTGTCCATTATTATCTTCGTATTTCTATCTTTCTATCGTCTGAATTCCATTCTATCGTTGTATCGTCCCCAAAAATTTTGCCGTTCTGTTATCTATCGTCAGTCGGGATCGCCATCAAATTTTTGATTGCTTCTATATCATCTGTATCTTCCATTTAAAATTTATTTTTCCATTATCAGTCTTATCTGTTCATCATGTATCTTTCTGACTTCCCTCTATCTATGTCGACTGTCCATCTATCATTTGTCTGATTTCAATATATCAGTCTGTATCTGTCCATTATTAATCTTTTCTTTTTGTCCACTATCATTCTTACCTTTTTTAAAACAGTCTGATTGTTCATCTATAAGCCCATCTTATCAACACGATTTTTATTAATTTTTCTGTATCTGTTTATCATCGTCGTATCTGTTTATTATTTATTTTGTATCGTTTTTCAGTCTGATCTGTTTATCTATATTTTTGTCTTTTCTGTTTACATCAGCATTTTGTTTATCTATTTTGTTTATCGTTTTTCTATCAGTTGTATCTTTTATCTATATTTTGTCGATCTTTATCTATCAGTCTTTCTTCCATCCATTAATCTGCCGCATTTTATTTTCCGATCTGTCCATAGTCTGTATCTTCCATTATCTCCCCTTTTCTGCGCTACGTTTGTGTCCCCATCATCATCGTCTTTTTGTATCTATATATCGCGTAGTCCATCTATACTGTCATTCCTTTATCTGTCTGTATCTGTCCATCTATCTATCCGTCTTTATTGTCCCCTATCAGCGTATCGTTCTTTATCTGTATCTGTCTTCATCACGTCTGTACTGTCCATCACCCATTTTTCGTATCTGTCAATTTTTCAGTCTGTATCCGTTCATCCATTAATTTCTTATATTCCATCTATCATTCCTTTGTCCATCTACATTCTGTACCTTCCCTTTACAGTCTGTTCGTCCATTTATGCTGTTTTCGTTTTACTATAAGTCGTATCTTTTATCTATGAGTCTTATCTGTCCATTATCTATTTGTCTGTATCCTCCATCATAGCTGTATCGTTCATCTATAATTTTTTATCTGCCCATAATAGTCTGTATCTTTTATCAATATTAGGCTGTATCTTTTATCTTCATAAATCGATATTCCCTTCATTTCTATTCTTTCCCTCTATATATCTCTGTTTTGTCCCTCATCTGTCTGTACTGTCCCTCTTCTTTTGTCTGTATCATCCATTTTTGTTGTATTGTCCCTCATTAGCGTATCGTCCATCTTTTATCTCCCCGTATCTTCATATGTTTTACCCCCCCTATCATTGTCTTTATGTTCATTTTCACCGGTATTTTTCCCCTCTTTTTTTGTAATGTCCATAATATATATTCGTATCTTTCATCTATTATCCGTCTGTATTTCCATCATAAGTCTTCGTCCATTATCTTTGTCCATTTTTTATCTGTCTGTATCGTCTTTTTATCACATCTGTATCGCCATCTTCTATCCTTTTATTTCCCTCTATCTATCGTCTGTATCGTCCATCTACGTCTTTTCTGTTTATCTATCGGGTGTTCGTCCATCTTTCAGTCTTTTTTGTCCTACTTCATCTGTATCTTTCCCCACGCTTTTACTTCCCCTATTATCTTTTTATTTTTCATTCATCTATCTGTCTATTGTCCATCTCCTATCTGCGCATCTGTTCATCTTCATCATCTTTTGTATCCATATCACTGTATCTGTCCATCTTCGGTTACGTCCTCTTATTGTTTCTGTCCTTCATGTCTTTTTTGTCATCTATAGTCTGATTGTCATCTTCGCCCTTTTTCAGTCCCTATAGTTGATTTCCATCTACGTCGCGTCAAACCCTAATCGGCAAAAATTCCATCTATCAGCCAAGGTTTATCCCAAAAATTCCTGTTTCGGGCCATCTATCTGCTGTATCTTCCCTCTATCTATTATCTCTTGTCCATTTTCTGTCTGTATCTGTTCATTTCTGTCTGTATCTTCCCCCCATTAAGTCTGTATCTGTCCATCTCTATTGTCTTTTCTGTCCCTCTTTTTCTGCCCGTTTTTGCCCTACTGCAAACGGACTGCCCATTTTTCTGTTCATCTATTACATCTGTATCTGTCCATCTATCAGTCTGTATCTGTCCCTCTATCGTCTGTATCTGTCCCTCTATCAGTCTGTATCTGTTCTTTATCTATCTTTCTGATCTTCATCTATCTATCTGTCTGTATCTGTCCATTATCTATTTGTCTGATCTCAATATATAGTCGTATCCGTTCATCCATTAATTGTTTTAATGTCCATCTATCATTCCGATTTCCATCTATTCTGTCCTGCCCATTTTTCATCGTTCGTTCATCTATAAGTCTGTATTTCCTCTATATCTTTCGCCATTTTTTATCTTCTGTATCTGTCCATCATCGCTGATCTTTATCTATATTTTGTATCTGTCACAACGCTTTCTTTCATCTAACTATTTTCTTTTCTTCCCTCTATCACAGTTGATATGTCCATCTCTATTGTCTTATCTTTCCATCTATATATCGCCCTTTTTGTATCATCTGTCTTATCTGTCATTATCATCTTTTTGATTATCCATTTCGGTCTTTTCTTTCACTTCAGTCTTTTTTCCATCTATCATTAGTCTGTATCTGTCCCCTCTATATTTTGTTTCTTTCCCTCTTCTTCTTCTTTTATGTCCATCTATCAGTTTCTTCTTATCTATATTTTGTAAAATTTCCCTCTTTTATCTTCTGTATCTTCCATCTATCTTCCGTCTGTTTTTCCATTATGTCTTTATCTGTCCATTATCTGTATCTGTCCATCTATCATCTGTCTGTATCTGTCTTTTTCTATCAGTCTGTATATGTCCATCCTTCGTCTGTTTTTGTCCATTAAATTGTTTTTTGTCTATCTTCTGTCAGTGGATTGTCCATCTATATTTCTGTATTGTCCCTCTTTTATTATCTGTATCTTCCATCATAAGTCTTATCTTCCCTTTTCGTTTTCTTTCCCTCCCCCAATCTTTTGTAAAATCCCTCTATCAGTCTGCAAAGGGGTTTATCATTTAAACTGCCTGTTACTGTCCCTCATCTTCTGATTGTTCCCTCTATCAGTCTGTATCGTCCATCTATCTATTTTCTTTTCGTCAATTATGTCTTTCGTCCCTCCATTAATTTTTAAGGGCCATTATCTTTTATTTGTCCATCTATAATTTTTTTGTCCCTTTACAGTTGATCGTTCACTTAAGTCTATCTTTCCCTCACGGGTTGATTGTCCATCTATTATTTGCTGATCGTCCATCATAGTTTTTATCTTTCTTATATTTATGTATCTGTCCACAATCAGTTGTATCGAAACTAACTATTAGTCTGTATCTGTCCCTCTTCATGTCTGTATATACCATCTAATTGTCTGTATCTGTCCCTCATATATTTTTGTTTTCTGTCCAACTATCTGTCAGTCGGTACTGTCCATCTATCTATCTTTTTTATCTATCCATTTGTCTGTTTATTGTTCATTTTCAGTCTGTATCGTCCATCTATCTATTAGTCTTATCTTCATCTTTTATTTTTGTTTTTCCATCTATCTATCTTTCTGTTTGTCCCTCTATGTCAGTCTATCTTCCCTCTATATTTCTGAATGTCCATCTATATCTGTCTGATCGTCCACTTCATCCGTCTGTTTGTCCATCTATAAGTTTTATCTGTCCATTATCTGTATCTTCCATCTTTTATCTGTCTGTATCTGTCTATCTTTCTATCAGTCTGAATTCCATCATCGTCTGTTTCTGTCCATCTTTTCTGCCTGTTTCTGTATATCTATCTATCTTCAGTTTTACGTCCATCATATTTTGTTGTCCCTTATATATCTATCTGTATCTGTCCCTCATAAGTCTGTATCTTCCATCTTCGTCTGTATCTTTCCCTCCCTTTAATTGCGTACATGTCCATCTATCAGTCTCAAGGGGGTTTATATTTAACACCTTTATGTCCATCTTCTTTGTACTGTCCCTCATCAGTCTGTTTTGTCCCTCTATCTATTTGTCTGTATCTTTAATTTATCAGCTGTATCGTCCATCCAAATCGTTTTATTGTCCATTTACCCATCTTCACATAATTTGTCTGTTTTTTTTTGTACTGTTCATCATGTCTGTACTGTATCTATCAGGCTGTATCGTCCATTATCTATTTGTCTGTATCTTTTTCCCCTAGTTTTGTATCTGTTTACTTTTTATGTATTGTCATCTACGTCTGTATCGATATTTTCAAATTTTATTTTCCCTCTTCTTTGTCTGTATATTCCATCTATATCGTCATTGTCCATCTTTTATCTGCCTTTTGTCCATCCCTCTCAGTCTTCGGGCCTCTATATTTTTTTAACCATCTATATTTATCGTATTCCTCCCTATCATTTTCGTCCATCATCAGCTGATCGTCCCCACAGTTACATTCATCTATCTATCTTTCGTATCTGTCCATCATCTATTTTCCATCTTCCAATTTTTATTTGTCTGTACCCCAAAAAATTGTCTATCGTCCATCCCTTAATCGTCTGTTTTTTCATCATCATTTGATCTTCCCTCTAATTTTTGTACCTTCATTTATCATTCTTTTTTTCATCTATAACTGTTTTTCCATCTATCAGTCTGTATCGTTCATCTTCATTGTTGTATCTGTCCATCTATCAGTCTATCTTTCATTAAATTTATTTTCTTCCACAAGTCTTTATCTTTTATCTCATTTTCTGATCTGTCCATCATCATCAGCTGTAAAGCCCCCTCATCTTTTATTTTTTCCCCATATATCCTTTTCTCCCCATCTTCTATCTTTCCCTCTTTTATCTTTTGTATCTTCCATTTGTCTGTTTATCTGTTCATTTTTCAGTCTGTACTGTCCATCTATCTATTTGTCTGTATCTGTCCATCTATTTTCTTTTCTCCATTTTCTATTATTTACCCTTCCCTCTTCTATTTTCTGTATCTGTCAACTATCAGTTTTATCCATCCATTAATCTGTCTGTATATGTCCCTCTTTTCCATTTATTTTATCAATTTACCATCCCTTTTTCAGTTTGTTCTGTTCTTTTTAAAACGTATTTCCCCTTTATCCCTGTATCGTCCCTCATGTATCGTCTGTATCGTCCCTCTTTCAGTCGTTTCCCTTCTCATTTTCTGTCCATCTACGTCATCGCCAAAACATCTTTTAAAATTTTCATTCCCCTCTTCTGCGTATCGTCATCTACCATTTGCATCCATCTATCTATTTCCAATTTTTCCCTCATTTTTCTGCTTCCCTTTTTCACTTTTTTGTCCATTTGATCTGTTTTGTCCCTTTTATCATCTTTATTGTCCCTCATCAGTCTGTATCTGTCCCATGTCATTGTTTATATCAGTATTTTTTTTCCATCACGTCTGTATCGTCCATCCATTAATCCCTTTTACGTCATCTTCGTCCTATCTTATTATTGTTTATCTGTGATCTAATATATGTCTGATCCCAAATTAAGTTTTATCCCATTATATATCTGCTGTATCTGCCATCAAACAGTCGTATCTGCCCTCTTATTTCTTACGCCCCTCAATATCTGTTTATCTTCCCTCTTCTAAGTCGTTTTGTCCTCATAAGCTTTTCGCTCTTCTGTATCGTCCATTTATCTTTTTCTGTCTGTCATTATCTATCAGTCTGTATATGTCCTATCTACCGTCTGTATCGTCCCTCTATTTTTTGTTTTTCATTTATCATATGTTTACTTACGTTTACGTCCCTCAATAATCTCGGTTTCTTCCCTCCCCTCTGCGTGGGTTCGTCCCCTATTTTAATTCCACTATATCATCTGTATTTTGTCCATCATGTCAAACCCATCATCATTGTATCTTTAACAGTCTGATTTTCATCTTCTTTTTTAAAATTTCCCTCTATCCCTTTTTATTTTTATCTTCATTTGTTTACTGTCAATATAGTCGTATCTGTCCATCCATTAATTTTTCGTATAAGATTTTTTTTATCTGTCCATCTAACATTCTTACCCGTCCATTTATCATTCTGTACTGTTCATCTATGCTGTATCTTCCCCTATCAGTCTGACCCCCATCTATCTATCTGTTGTATCGTCCATCATCAGTCTGTATCTGTTCATCAAATGGATTGCCATTATCGATTTTCACAACAAGTCTTCTAAATCATGCTGTAAAATTTCCATCTCACGTCGATTGTCCCCTCAAATCTGCCTGTTTTTCCATTTGTCGTCTGTATTTTACTCAGTCTTTTCGTCCATCATCTATTTTTTATTCCATCATATTTCTTTTTCTTCCCTCTATGTTGATCTTCCATCATCTATCTCTGTATCTGTCTTCATCAGTCTGATCGTTATCTATCGGGGGTATCTGTCCATCTTTAGTCTGTTTTGCCTTTATCAGTCTTTATCTGTATCTTCTTCTTGTTCTTTTTTTCTTTCTGTCTTTCTTCCCTCACCTATCTTCAGCATCTGTTCACATCATCATCTAAGATCCATTATTTTTCTGTATTCCATCACATTTTTGTCCATCTTTTATCTGTTTTTGTCCATCTATCGCTTTTTCTGTCCACACGTTGTATTGTCCATCTATTCTTTTTGTCCATCATCAGTCTGATTGTCCATCTATCATCTGATCTGCCATCATAGTCCTTTTTGTCCTTTCCCCTTAACTGTCGTACATGGCATTTAGTCGCAAAAGGGTTTTATATTTAATCTGCCTTTTTTATTATCTTTTACTGTCCCTCATCAGATTACTTCCATCATTTTTTTTCTGTATTTCACTACGTCATTGTCCATCCATTAATTGTTGTTTTGTCATCTATCATTCCTTTTCCTCATTTTCTGTACTTTGATTTATGTTGTATCTTTTATTCAAAACCCCTTTTTGTCCCCTTCGCTGTTTTTCCATGATTATTTGTCGTATCGTCCCTTACCTTGATTGTTTTTATTTATGTATCTTCCCTCAATCGTCTGATCTTTCATCTAACATTAGTTGATTTCCATCTATCTACGTCGTTGTCCATCTTTCTGTCTTTTTGTCCATCTATATATCTGCTTTTTTGTCCCTCTATTGTCATGGGATCTGTCCATCTTTTTCAATGCCCATATTCATCTTTCGTCCATCTATCAGTTTTTTCCATCTATCAGTCGTATCTGTCCATCCCCTCGTCTGATTTTTCATTTTATCTTTTTGTATCTGTCCCTCTTCTTTGTCTGATCGTCCATCTATCTTCTGTATCTTTCCCCATTATTTCGATCTGTCCATTTGTTTTGTATCTTTCATCTTCAGTCTGTATCTTCATCTATCTAAATTTTTTTTCTGTCCATCTTTTTTCGTTTTTGTCCATCATTACCCTTTTTATATGTCCATCTAGACAGGGTATTTGTCCATCTATATTTCTTAGTCCATCTATATATCTTCTGTATCTTCCATCATCATCCGTCTTTCGTCCATCTATAAATCTTTATCGTCCATCTTTTGATCTTCCATCATCATCTGCAAAACTGTCATCTTTTTACAGCTGAAATTCCCTTCTATCTTTCTTTAAACTTCCCTCTATATCTTTTTCTTTATCACCCGCTGGGTTCTTATCATATTTCTTATTGTTATTATATATCATCGTATTGTCCATCTATAGTCTGATCGTCCATTATGCTTACTGTTCATCTATGTATCTTTCAATCGTCCATCTTCACTGTCGCATCTTCATCTTCTTTTGTCTTATCGTCAATATACGTCTTTCTGTTCCTTTTTCAGGCTTTTTTCCATCTTTCAGTCTTTTTTATCCTTCATCAGTCTTTATCTGTCCATCACATCTGTCTATCCTTTTTTTTTTTCTATCGCTTTCGTCCATCTACCTATCTTAGCATCTGTTCATCTTCTATAGTCTATATTTTCCCTCATTTTTCGTTTTCCATTATCAGGGATTCCCCCTCTTTCAGCTGTTTTGTCCCTCTATCAGCTTTATTGTCCATCTATCAGTCTGTATCTTCCCTCTACGCTTTATCTGTCCACCCATTTGGGATCTTCCATCTATACGTCGTCCACCCACGTCTGTATTTTCCCTCCTAATCTGCGAAGTGCATCTATCAGTTGCAAAGGGGTTCTATTTAATCTGCCTTTACCCATCTATTTCTGATTTCCTATCAGTCTGTATCGTCCATCCAAATTGTCGAATGTCCATCTATCATTCCCTTTCTTTCCCTCTTTAATTTGTATTTTCCTTTACGCTGTATCTTCATCATGTCTGTTCGTCCATCTATTTCTTATTCCATTGATTTTTTTTGTATCTGTCCATCATCAGTCTGATTTTCATCAATTTTTTGATCTTCCTAACACTTATTTTATTAAATATCTGTATCTGCTATCTATCTATCAGCTGTTAAAGTCCCTCATATCTGCCGTTTCGTCCATCATCTCCATTCGTCCATCATATTTCTGCATTCCATTATCTATCTGTTTTGTCCATCTACGTCAAATGTTATTATCAGCGTTTTGTCCATCTACATCTGTTCGCATTTACATCTTTCTGTATCGTATATCTATTTGTTGTATTCCATCTATTATTTGTTTTTTTGTAATATAGCCCTTTTCGTCTCCATTAATTATTTAATGTCCATCTATTTTCTATCTCCATCATATTCGGTCCCTCATTTCTTTGTCCTTTTCGTCTTTTTATCTGTCCCTCTATCGTCTTTTCGTCCATCTATCATCTTCTGATCGTTATTATCATTGGTATCGTCCCTTTATTTACTTGTTCATCTATTATCAGTCTATATTATCCCTCTATTATTTTTTTCATCTATCAGGGTGTACTTCCTTTTTCAGCTGTTTCGCCCCTCATTTTGCCTTTTTTCCCATTATGCTGTATCTGTCCATTTGTTTTATCTGTCCATCTTCGCGTTTTCATCTATGCGTATTGCCCTCATCAGTTTTATTTTTTTCATCCCCTTTTTGTCGCATTTCCCCTCTTGATAAAAGGGGATATTTAATCTGCCCCTTTTTCAATCCTTATTGTCCCTCTATCAGCTGTATCTTCCATCTTCATTTTCATTTTAATTACGTCGTATCGTCCCTCCAAACTGTCGTATATGTCCCTCTATATTTCCCCATCGCCATATATAATTTGTACTTGTCCATTTACTCTGTACTTTCATCTATCTGTCTGTATCTCCATCTTCTTTTGTCTGTATCTGTCCATCTATCAGTTTTTTAAACAATTTTTGTATCTATAATCAGTCTGTATCTTTATTCAACTTTTGTCTGATCGTCATCATCTTAGTCGTAATTTCCTTCTATCTGTCTGTACTGTCCCTTTATAGCCTGTTTCTGCCACCGTCGTCGGTTCTGGGCCATCATATTTTTGTACGTCCATCATATATCTATCTGATTCCATCATCAGTCGCTGTCCACATCAGTCTGATCGTCCATCTTTAGTTTATCTTTCATATTTCTACTTTTTGTTCTTCCATCATTTTTGTTTATCTGTCAATATTCAGTCTGTATCTGTCCCTCCATTAATCTGTCTGTATGTCCATCTATCATTTCATCTTTCCCCTTTCTTCTGCCTGTCCTTTATCATTCTTATCTGTTTATCTATAAGTCTTTTCTGTCCATCATCATCTGTATCTGTCCCCTCTTCATCTGTCTGTATCGTCCATCTATCTTGTATCTTTTCATCTAAATTTAGTTATTGTCCCTCAAAACTTTTTCTTTATTTAAAAGTCTTTTCTGTCCTTTTTTCTGTATCGTTCATCTCTCACTGTATTTCCATCTATCATTTGTCTTTCTTCCCTCTATTTTCTGTTTCTTCATCTATCTATCTATCTGTATCGCCATCATCTATTTGTTTATCTGTCAACCACATTTGATCTCCATCCATTAATCTGTCGAAGTCCATCTATCATTCCTTCTGTCCCTCTATCAATCTGTATTTTTCCATTTTTCAGTTTTCTTTCATCTATAAGTCTTATCTGTCCATTTATCGCGTATTTCCCTCTATCTATCTTCGTATCTGTCCACTATCAGTCCTTTCTGTCATCTTTCATTGTTTCTTCCTTCATCAGTCTTTATCTTTCCCTCATCTATCTGTCTGTATCTGTTTTCATCATCGCTGTACCCCTCCATCTATCTTGGATCTGTTTACATTTCAGTCTTTATTTTCCATCATTATCTGTATTGTCCCTCATGGGCATTGTCATCTTGACTTTCGTCCCTTTGTTTTATTGTCCCTCATAGCGTATCTTTCCCCCTCTAGCTTTATTGTCCATCTATCATTGTATTTCATCCCAAAAATGCCTTTATTATCTATCTTTCCATTTTTACTTTTTTGTATCGTCCACTTTACCCGTCTTTCGTCATTCATAGTTTATCTTTTATCTATCTATCTTCTGTTTTTTCCATCTATGTATGGGTTCTCCATCTTTTTTCTGTACATTCACTTTTTATCCCCGTATCTGTAATTTTTTATAAGTCTGTATTGTCCATCTATAAATCTTTATCGTACACCGTATCTGCCAACCCCCCTGTCGAATCTGTCACCACGTTTATATTCCACATTATCATCGATCTTTCCCTCTCTATCTTCTGTATCGTCTTCTATAGTCTGTTTGTCCCTCTCTATCTGTCTGTATTGTCATCATCTATTTTTCATCTGTCCCTCTATGTCTTTTTGTCCATCTATATCTTTTTGTCCACTACAGTCGCGTCCATTACGTCTGTATATGTCCATCTATCATTTTTTCTTCAAAATAATTTTGATTGTCCCTTTATCAGCTGTATCGCATCTATGTCTGTATCGTCCATCTTCTGTCTGTATCTTATCTATCTATTTTTCTGTATCTGTCCCTCTATGTCTGTATCTGTCCCTCCATTAATTGTCTGATATGTCCCTCTATATTCCTTATCGTCCATATATAAATTTTTTAAAATTTTTCCATTTTTCAGACTGCAAAGGGGTTCATCATTTAATCTGCCTTTTCTGTCCATCTATCGTCTGTATTTTCCCCCCTATCAGTCTGTATCGTCCCTCTTCATTTGTTGTATCTGCAATCTATCAGTCGATCGTCCATCCATTTAAACTTTTGTATATGTCATCTATCATTCCCTTATCTCCATATATAATTTTATTGTCTTACAGTCTTTTTTTCATCTATAAGTCGTATTGTCCCTCTATCTGTTATCGTCCATTATTATTTGTCGTATCGTCCATCTATCAGTCTGTATCGTTCATCTATTTATGTATTGCCACAATTATCTGTATCGTTCATCTAACTATTAGTCTGTATCTGTCCATCTACTATCAGTCTGTTATGTCCATTCATCTTCTGTATCGCATATATATCCCTGTTTCTGTCCATCATCTGTCAGTTTTTTTTCGCCATTTATATTTATGTACAGTCCATCTATATATCTATCTGTATCTTATCTATCAGTCATATGTCCATTATCAGTCCATCGCCATCACAGTCTGTACTTTCATATTTCTTTTTCTTTCCCATCTTCATTTTCTGTATCTGTCCCCTTTTCTATTTGTCTGATTTCAATATCAGTCTTCGTCCACCAAACTGCTGTATCGCCACTATCCATCTGTCGCTGTTCATTCATCATTGCTGTATCGCCCTCTACCATTGTAAATTGTTTCTTCATCAGTCTTTTGTATCCCTCTATTTACTGTATCGTCCATCATGGGCTGTATCTGTCCATCTTTAGTCTGTTTTTGTCCTTTTATCTTTTCGTCCATCTACGTCTGTCTGTCCATTATCAGTCTTTATCGTCCATCTATGTCTTATCTGCCCCTTTAATTCCCTTTTACTGTCCATCTATCTGTCCGTATCGTCCATCTATTAGTCATTGTCCCTCTATATATCTGTCTGTATCTGTCATTCTATCGTTTGTATCTGCCCATCTATCTATCGTCTTATCGTCCATCATGTATCAGTCGGATCGTCCATCTATATTTCGTATTTTCCATCTATATATCTGTCTGATCGTCCATCTATCTATGTCTGATCGTCCATCTATAAGTCTTTATCTGCATCTTCGATTGTCCATTTTCTTCTTCTGAATCTTTTATCATTATCAGTCATATTCCATCTATCTATCATTTATCTGTCCATCTCTTCGTCTGTATCTGTCTATCTATCATTGTATTCCATCTCTATCTGCATCTGTCCATCTATCTATTTTTGTATCTTCCCTCTATCATCTTTATCTGTCCATCTATCAGTTCATTGTCCATCATGCTGTATCGTCCATCTATCGTTTATGTATCTATCATTCCTTTCGTCCATAAATTCTTTCTTTCCATTTTTCATCTGTATTTTTCATCTATGCTGATTGCCATCATCTGTCTTTTTCGTCCATCTATCATTTTCATTCGTCCCTCTATCAGTCTGTATCTGTTCATTATATTTATTTTCTTTATCAACGTCTGTATCCATCAACTATTAGTCTTATCTGTCATCTATCTATGTCGTTTTGTCCATTCTTCTGTCTGTATCTGTCCATCTAATCTTGTTTTTGTCCATTATTGTCAGTCGGTTCGTCCCTCTATATTTCTGTACATTTCCCTCTATATATCATTTATCTGTCCCTCATTTGTTATATGTCCATCTATCATCGCTGTCCATCTATCAGTCTTATCTGTCCCTATCTTTTGTATCTGTCCATCTATCTATTTGTCTGTATCTGTCCCTTATTATTTGTCTGTATCTGTCAAATAGTCTTTTCTTCCATCCATTAATCTGTCGTTTTGTCCCCTTTCATTTCCGTATCTGTCCCTCTATCATTCTGTACCTGTCCATTTATCATTCTGTATCTGTTTATCTATAAGTTGTATCTTTTCATCTATCATCCCCTATCTGTTCATCTAAATTTATGTATCTGTCCACAATCAATCTTTTTGTTCATTAATATTATCTATTTGTCCATCATTTATCAGTCTGTATTGTCCATCTCATCTGTCTTTTCGTCCATCATATATCTGTGTTTTTGTCCCTCTATCGTCTGTATCGTCCATCTATCTTCTCTGTATCTGTCCATTTTTCTGATGTATCTGTTTATTTTTCGTCGTATCGCCATCTATCTATTATCATCTGTCCATCTATATTTTGTTTCTGTCCATCTATTATCTATCTATATCTATCTGTATCTTTCCCTCTATCTTTTGTTGTATCTGTCAATCTATCAGTCTATCTGTCCCTCCAAAACTGTCTGTAATGTCCATCTATCATTCCTTATCTTCCAAATAATTCTGTACTTGTCCATTTATCGTCTGTACTGTTCATCTATGTCATCGTCCATCTATCGTTTTATCGTCTCTTCATTTTATTGTCCATCTATCAGTTGTATCTGTTCATCTATTTAAGTATCTGTCCATCAATCGTCTGATTTTTTAAACAATTGATCTTCCATCTATCTATCAGTCCCATGTCCCTCTCTTCGTCTGTATCTTTTTTCTTTTATATCGCCTGTTTGTCCATCATCTGCAGTCGGATCTCCATCTTTTTTTTGTTTGTCCACATATTTTCTGTTTTGTCCCTCTATCGTCTGTTTTGTTTTATCAGTCTGTATCTGTCCATCTATCAGTCTGTATCTGTTCAATTTCATCTTTCTATCTTTCCCTATCTTTTGTTGTATCTGTCCATCATCATTTGTCTGTTTTTGTCAAATTCGCTGATCTTCCATTCATTAATCTGTCTGTATTTCCATCTTATTTCATCTGTCCATCTATCATTCGTACCTGTCCATTTTTCATTCTGTATCGTTTATCTATAAATCTGATCGTCCATCATCAGTCTGTATCTGTCCATCTATCTTCGTATGTATCCCCACTATGTCTTATCTGTTCATCTAAATTTATGTATTGTCCATCAATAAATTTTATTTTCATCTAACCCCCAAATCTGATCGTCCATCTATCATACCCAATTCCATCAAACTTCTATCTTCATCTTTTATCTCCTGTTTTTTCCCTCTATCTGTCTGATTGTCCATCTATCCCCTCTTCTGCATCTGTCCATTTGTCTGCCGTATCTGTTCATTTTCAGATGTATCTGTCCATCATCTATTAGTCTGATCGTCCATCATATTTCTGTTTCTTCCATCATCATCTATCTATCTTCATCTATCATCTACATTATCTATCTATCTGTATCGTCCATCTATCTATTTGTCTGATCTGTAAACTAAGTTTGTATCGTCCATCCCAAAACTGTCTTTATGCCCCTCTATCCCGATTGTCCATCTATCAATCTTCTGTCCATTTTTTAGTCTGATCGTTTATCTATTCTTTTCTTCCATTTTTCAGTCTGTATCTGTTCATCACTTCTTCTTTCTTCCATTTCAGGCTGTATCGTCCATCTTTTAGTCGTTTCGTCCTTTATCAGTCTTTTCGTCCATCTATCTTCCGTCTGATTTTTCATTCATCTATCGTCTGTATCTGTCCATCTACCTTCTGTAGATCTGTTCATCTTCTTCTGTCACATGTATCCATCTTTATTCTATCTGTCCCTCTATCAGGCTGTTTTGTCCCTCTTTCAGTTTTTCTTCCCTCACAGTCTGTATCTGTCCCTCTATCAGTCTGTATCTGTTCATTCATCTGTATCTTTCCCTCCCTTAATCTGTCGTACATGTCCATCATGTCTGCAAATGGGGTTTATAATTTTAAACTCCTTTAATTTAAATTTTTGTCTGTTTTGCCATCTATCAGTCTGTTCTTTCATCTTTTTTTTTATTGTCCATCAATCACTGATTGTTCATCTTATTTCTGTATGGTCCCTCATCTTGCGATTTCCCTCTCTTTTGTCTGTATTGTCCATCATATACTGCCGTTTTGTCTTCTACGCTTTGATCTCCTCTATATTTTCCTGTCCATCATAGATCTATCACTGTCCCATCTATCTGTCTGATCGTTTTTTCTTCATATGTCGATCCCATCTCTTATCTGTCTGCATCTGTTTTTCTATCAATCGCCCTTTGGTCCCTCTATATTCTTTTTCAATCTTAAGTCTGTATCTCCCTCTTTTTTTCTGTCCATCTATCGTCGTATCGTCCATCTATCAGCCATCGTCCATCTACAGTTTTATCTGTTCCTCTATCTATAGTCTGAATCGCCCCTCACAGTCTGATTTGTCCCTCTTTTGTCTGATCTGTTCATCTCAGTCTGTCTGTATCTGTTACTTTTATAGTTTTACGTCCATCTACTTTCTGTCTGCCCGTTCACTTTATGGCCCCCTTTTGTCCACTGTTTGTATCGTCACTTTCGTCTCTCGTCCCCCTATCAGTCTTATCTGTCCATCTATCAGCCTGTATCTGTCCATCTATCAGTCTGTATCTGTTCATCTATCATCAGTCACTTTTATCAAAATTTGTCTGTATCTTTTTGATCACACGTATACCCCTCTCTATCGTCTGTATCGTCCCTCTATATTCCTGTTTTTTTTCCCTCTATCCTTTTGTATCTGTCCATCTATCTATCAGGTACTGTCCACTATCATCTGTCTGTCTTTCCCTTTATCTGTCTGATCTTTATTTCAGCGTATTCATCTATTAGTCTGTATCTGCATCTATATTTCTGTTTTTACACATTCGTCTGTATTTCCCCCTTCTATTTTTTGTATTCCAACTATATTTTATCTTCATCTATCACCGGGTCACACTATAAGTTTGTATCTGTATCTTCAGCTCTAGCTGTCCACATATTCTGTACCCGTCCAACAGCTGTATCTTTCATCTATAAGTCTTTCTCCATCTATCAGTCTGTATTGTCCCTTTATCTATTGTCTATTTTGTCCATCTATGTCTGTATCTGTCCATCTATGTTGATCTTCCCTCTATCTATCTGTCTTTTTTTTTTCATCATCTGTGTATCGTCCATCTTCACTATAATCGTATCGTCATCATATTTTGTATCTGTCCATCTAATATCTGTCTGTATCTTTTTCCCTCTTCACGTCTGATCCCATCTTTTTCTGATATTCCCTCTATATTTCTTCTTTTCTTTCCCCTATCAGTCTTTTCTGTTTATCTATATCTATCTCCATCATCAGTCTGATCTGTTCATCTATTTGTCTGTTCGTTCATCTCCGTCTGTCGATCTGTTCATCTATCATCGTCTTATCGTCCATTTATCGTCTGATCTTTTATCTCTAGTTGTATCTTCCCTCTATCTATTAATCTGTATCGTACATCTATATTTTTTTCTTCCTCTTCATCTTCCATTGTCCCTCTATCTTTTGTAGATTCCAACTATTAGCTTATCGTCCATCCATTAATCAGTCTGTATCTTTCCCTCTATATTCCGGGTTGTCCCTCTTCATTCTGTATCGTCCATTTATATTCTGTACCTGTCCATTTATATTCTTTCGTCCTCATCTATCGTCTGTACCCGTCCATTATTTTCGTACGTCCATCTATCAGTCGAATTGTTCACATATTTATGTATCTGTCCATTAATCAGTCGTATCGCCACTTCAGTCGCCCGTCCATCTACAGGCTATCTGTAAATATATCATCACGTCCATCTTCGTCGTATCTTTCTTATCTATCGTCTGATCGTCCATCTACCTTCGTCAGCATCTGGTCTTCTTCATCAGTCTGATTTTCCATTTTTCATTCTGTATCTTTTCCATCTATCTATCTTTTGAACTTCCATCATTAGTCTTTTCTGTTCCCTCTTTTTTCTGATTGTCCATCATTTTTATCTTTGATTGTTCATCTATCTATCAGTCATATGTGTCCATCTTTTTAGTCTTATTTCCTTCTATCGTCTTTATCTGTTCATCTTTCGCTGTATCGTCCATCTATAGTCTGTTTCTGATATCAAGTCTATCTTCCCTCGCGCTGATTGTCCATTATCTTTCTTTCTGGGTTTAATCAGTTTGTTTTTCCCCCTCATCTAAACTGTTGTTTTCCCTCTATCTATAATGGGATCTTATCATTTTCTGTAATGTCCATCTATATATCTGTCATATCTGACCATCTATGTTATATCGTCCATTTTTCAGTCTTTTTTCCCCTCATCTGCTTTGTATCTTTCATCTATTATCTTAAATTGTTTCATCTATCTATCGTCTGTATCGTCCATTATATTTCTTATCTGTCCTATTGTCTGTATTGTCCCTCTAATTTTTGTCTGTATTTGCAATCTATGTTTTTCTGTCCATCCATTAATTCGTTTTGTCCATCATCATTCCCTTCGTCCATCTATATTCGTATCTGTCCATTTTTCATTCTGTACCCGTCCTTTATTTTCTGATCTTCCATCTTCTTCGTCTGTATCTGTCATCTATTAGTCATTTCCATCAATCATATTTTGTATCTGTCCATCTTTATCTTCGTATCTTTCATCTTCTTGGTCATATGGGCCATCTATCACTTTATCTACATATCTATCGTCTTTATCGTCCATCTTTCAGTCTGTATTGTCCTTTTTATCGTCTGTATCTTTCATCTTTCAGTCTGTACGTCCATTTATCAGTCGTTTTTCCTTATTAGTCGTACTGTCTCATCATTTTCTGTACTGGCATTCAAATCGTCTGATCTGCCCATCCTCATCTGTCGTTGTCCATCTTCATCTGGTTTTTCATTCATCATATTTCTTACATTCCATCTATATATCTTTATTGTCCATCTATTCCCCTACGTCCACTACAGTCTGTTTTTGTCCATATCTGTCTGTCGTATTTTCATCTATCTATTTCCATTGCCATCTATTTATCTGTTTTATGTATATCTTTATCCGTTCATTTCAACCTATCGTCTGTATTGTCCATTTTTCGTTTTATCGTCCCTCATCAGCCGTATTTCCTCATCGCCCACTGTATCTATGCTTATCGTCCATCTTCTATTTATCTGTCTGTTCGTCCATCTCATCTGCCATCTGTCCTCTATCTATCAGTCCATCTGTCCATCAAAGTCTGTATCTGTCCATCTTTTATCGGCATCTGTCCATCATCTATACGAATTGTCCCTCTATCTATCGTTTATTTTCCATTTATCTACAGTCTGTATCTGTCCTTGTGTAGCACCGTTTCCCCCTAGGTGGGCAAGGCCCAAAAATTGGGGGTTTTGATAGATAGGTTGGGGAAAATGAAAATAGTTTACTGTGTTTTGCAACCCAAAATTGTCTGTCAAAAGCAATTAAAAAGCTAAAAAGAAATTTACGTAGGTTAGAAAAAAGGGGGTAAACAAGATGGGCCCTTGGAGAACCAGTTTGTTTTTTTCCCAAAAATTTTTCTTGGGCAGTGATAACCCTTTTATTCAACTTCTGAAAAGACCCCCTCCGTTTTCGATATTTTAAATTTAAGTTTAAGTATTTTTTGGGGTCAAACAGAAAGGGCGTTTTATTAAAATGAAGTAACACGAATCACCCCAAACCGGGAAAAAGACCCGTTTTGTACCATGGAGAACCCTACCATTGAAAAAGGGACTGCGAACTAACCCCCACCCCCCAGCTTTTCAACAAAAAATTTCCTATTACTAAAATACCCACCTTTCTCCCCCGCACACCAAGACGTACCGTACCGTAACCCGGGGGACCCAACGAACCTCACTCTTAATCTATCTATCAGTTGTATTTCATCTATCTAAAAAGCTGTATCGTCCATCTATCATTTTGTATCGTCCATCATCAGTCTGTATTGTCATTTATGTCGTATTTGTTCCCTTCTATCGTCGTAGTCCCATCTATCAGTCTTATCGTCCCTCTTTAGTCGTATCGTTCATTCATCTTTTCTGTCCATCTATCAGTCTGTTCATCCCTCATCAGTCTGTATCTTTCCCTCTCATCAGTCGCGTCCATCTATGTCTGTATCCCATCTATCAGTTTTATCTGTTAAAATTGAATTCTGGAAAAGTATTTAAAATTTTATTGTTTTTCCATTTTTCTTCCCAGATTCAGTTTGGAACTGGTTTCCCAAAACCCAAGCCCAATTCCTTCTTTTGTCTGTCCCCCCATGTGGCCTCTGTTTTAGGAAAAACAATTTAATAGTTGCATTTTTACAAATTTTTAGTGACCTCCTCCCATTCTCTCCCCCACTTTTCCCTTTCTCTCCTTACCTCTCCTCCTTCCCTTTTCCCCTTTTATCTAATTTCTTCTATCATCTACTTCTCTCTCTCACTTTCTTTCTCACTTTTCTCTCACCTTTCTCTCTCCCCCACTTTCTCCTTTCTCTCCCCTCCCTTCCCCCCTTTCCTCCCTTTCCTCCCTCTCCCATTTTTTCCTTCTCTCTCCTATCTTTTACCTTTCCCCCTTTACCCCTCTTTCTTCTCCTATTTCTTTTTTTCTCTCTCTGCCCTCTTTCCCCCCCTCTCCTCTCTCTTCGCCGTTCCCAACGAAATTAATCTCTTTTCCACAAAAAAGAATACTGCACAACATCACATTTAAACCCCCATTTCAATTCCCTTTACTCAATTCTAATAAACAAAGTGAATAAACTTTAAATCTCTCCTGACTCTAATTCAATAACAAAGGAAACAACTTTCAATTCCCCCTGACTCTAAATTTTAATAACAAAGTGAATACAACTTAAATCTCTCCCCCACTCTTTCTAAAAAAAAATACAACTTTAAAACCCCCTGCTTAATTACTAATAAAAAGTGGAAAAACTTTAAATCTCCCCCTGACTTAATTTAATAAAAGTGAATAAACCCAATTCCCCACTGACTTAATTAATTTTAAAAAAAAGTAATACAACTTTTAAAATTCCCAACTAATTATTTGCCTTCATATCTATAAATGCATATGGCCATCGCTAAAGTTGCAACACAAAACTGTTTGTCACTTGAATTGCAATTCATGTCGAAGGGAACATCAATGGCGACAAAATCCAGCTTTCTGCACCTGCAATATAACTGCATACGGCAAATTGAGTTTGTTCGTCATAACCGCTGTCCGCCATTTTCTTAATACACACATCAAACACACGGTTGACACAGCAAAAACCATTCCCTGTAACATTCATAGCTCACAGCGTTGCTCAAGCACTAACTCAGTACCCCACATATATCCAACTTCCTAAGTCGCCTCTTACTACATGCATGGCAGATAACAGTGGTTCTATTCATTACACCTCTAATTTGGGACCCAGTAATCACTCAGGAATATATATTATAGTGGGCTGTGGTTTGTCATACCATTTAAAACACTGAATATATTTCTTACAAGAGATCATATCTTCTATTATTCAGAATCCAGTGACAAATCTGTCCTACCAGATACAGTATGATGATCCTCAGAGTTTGAAGATCAAGTATGACTTGGCTGACAAGATGGGCTTGCGAGGTGTTGGAATGTGGAATATTGATTCTTTAGATTACTCAGATTCTTCAGTTGGAAGAGCAATCCGGGATGCCATGTTTGGTGCTCTTCCATCATATAATGGACCAAACAGAACATTTGCTGGGTCCTCTGGACTTAAAAGCAAGTGTCCCTGCAGCAATCCGGATTGGTGTAATCCTATTACAGACACGAAGAGAAAGGAGGTAAGTCCTTGTTTTCTAGAGAGAGATTTTGTTCTCCAGACCAAGGGATTTGGTGTTCTCCAAACCAAGGGATATGGTGTTCTCCAGACCAAGGGATTTGGTGTTCTCCAGACCAAGGGATTTGGTGTTCTCCAGACCAAGGGATTTGGTGTTCTCCAGACCAAGGGAAGCAAAGAATAGTAGTACTACTGCGACCTAGGGAAGCTACCCTAGTAAATAAAAAGCATCACATAAATCAGATGTGCTGGCCTACTTGTAGGTGCACAACTGGCACAATGCAAAATCGCTCTCTGGCTCAGATCACATACAAATCACACAGAGTGGTTAACAGGTGGTCGATATGGAACGTTCGAAGAAGTTCTTGAAACTGGTGTCTTCAAGACTGGGGATATGCTGTCCTCAAGACCTGGGATATGGTGTCCTTTTTCTCCCGATCCAGAAGCACTTGAGCTGAAAGCTCTTCAGCCCGGTGCCATGGACATAGTAACCTTTCGGTTTGGTGCCATGAACACCGTAAATCTAGAGAACCTGTGGCTTTTCTGTCAGTCCGCGGAGTTGAACTCGCACTCACAGAGGACTTATCACCCGTAGTCCAACGTGCTACGAACACACTGGGCAGGCGGACATGGTGTCCTCAAGACTGGGGATATGGTGTCCTCAAGACCTGGGATATGATATCTTCAAGACTAGGGATATGGTGTCCTCAAGACTGGGGATATGGTGTCCTCAAGACTAGGGATATGGTGTCCTCAAGACTGGGGTATGGTGTCCTCAAGACTAGGGATATGGTGTCCTCAAGACTAGGGATATGGTGTCCTCAAAACCTGGGATATGATATCTTCAAGACTAGGGATATGGTGTCCTCAAGACTGGGGATATGGTGTCCTCAAGACTAGGGATATGGTGTCCTCAAGACTGGGGTATGGTGTCCTCAAGACGGGATATGGTGTCCTCAAGACTGGGGATATGGTGTCCTCAAGATGGGATATGGTGTCCTCAAGACTGGGGATATGGTGTCCTCAAGATTAGGGATATGGTTTCTTTAAGACCGGGATATGGTTTCTTTAAAACCGGGGATATGGTGTCCTCAAGACTAGGGATATGTTGTCCACAAGACTAGCGATATGGTGTCCACAAGACTAGGGATATTGTGTCCACAAGATTGGGAATATGGTCTCCACAAGACTGGGGATATGATGTCCTCAAGACCTGGGATATGGTGTCCTTAAGACTAGGGATATGGTGTCCTCAAGATTGGGGATATGGTTTCTTTAAGACCGGGGATATGGTGTCCTCAAGACTAGGGATATGGTGTCCTCAAGACCTGGAATACGGTATCTTCAAGACTAGGGATATGGTGTCCACAAGACTAGCGATATGGTGTCCACAAGACTAGGGATATTGTGTCCACAAGATTGGGAATATGGTCTCCACAAGACTGGGGATATGGTGTCCTCAAGACCTGGGATATGGTGTCCTTAAGACTAGGGATATGGTGTCCTCAAGATTGGGGATATGGTTTCTTTAAGATCGGGGATATGGTGTCCTCAAGACTAGGGATATGGTGTCAGTTTGTCAAGACTAACAAAATGTATTTTTCACAAAACTAGAAATACATGTGTCTTGTCTCTCTTTTTCTCTCTCTTTCTCTCTCTCTTCCTCTCTTTCTCTCTCTCTCTCTCTCTCTCTCTCTCTTTCACTCTCTTTCACTCTTTCTCTCTCTCTCTTTATCTCTTGGCAAATCATTTAATATTCTCTCTTTCTCTCGAAAAAAAGTGAGTACAGAATCAGTACTGAACTTCATCAAGAAAAACAAATTAAATAGTTTGGGCCACATAAGCAGATTACCAACAGACTCAAAGAACAATGCTATTCCGATACAATGGATACAAAGCAAAAGGCAGTCCATGCAAATGGTAGATCTCAGAAATAGCAGACATAAAAAACACTGTTTATGATGTGTCTTGTCTCTCTCTTTCTCTCTCTCTTTCTCTCTCTCTTCCTCTCTTTCTCTCTCTCTCTCTCTCTCTCTCTCTTTCTCTCTTTCTCTCTCTCTTTATCTCTCATTCCATTCCTTTCTACCAATGGAACGAAGGGCTGCAACTTATTAGTAAAATTATATTAGTTTAAAAAAGTGTTTATAATTTAATACTACTATTTGCCATCGTTTGAGTGTTGGTCACATTACTAAATATAATTATTGATATAAAAAAATATTGCAGTAAAAACTATGTAGCAATAGCGAAAAACTTGAAAACAAAGTAATATAGTTTTACAAAGTACAAAAACAATATACAGCGACGTTTACTTAGTTTACAGTATTTTGTATTACATGTTTTGACATTACTAAATATATCAACCAAAGTAATGACATTCACTAGAGAGGAAGACGCTACCAATATCTCCATCGACAAGCATAAGTTAAAACAAGCCAAAAGACTTTATATATCTAGGGAGCACTTTTTCAGCAAATGGAAGAATAACTAACGAAATCCAACATAGATGCAATAAAGCAAATCAAACCATAGGCCTATTGGCACCAATTTTGAAATGCAAACATGTCATCATGAACACTAAAAGAGCATTGTTCAACACAATCTTTCTCCCAACATTATGCTATCAGTGCCAGTCCTGGACCCTGACATCAAACGATAGAAGAAAACTAGTCATGACAGAGATGAAGTATCAACCGATAGAAGAAAACTAGTCATGACAGAGATGAAGTATCAAACAATAGAAGAAAACTAGTCATGACAGAGATGAAGTATCAAACGATAGAAAAAAAACTAGTCATGACAGAGATGAAGTATCAAACGATAGAAGAAAACTAGTCATGACAGAGATGAAGTATCAACCGATAGAAGAAAACTAGTCATGACAGAGATGAAGTATCAACCGATAGAAGAAAACTAGTCACGACAGAGATGAAGTATCAAACGATAGAAGAAAACTAGTCATGACAGAGATGAAGTATCAAACGATAGAAGAAAACTAGTCATGACAGAGATGAAGTATCAAACGATAGAAGAAAACTAGTCATGACAGAGATGAAGTATCAACCGATAGAAGAAAACTAGTCATGACAGAGATGAAGTGTCAACCGATAGAAGAAAACTAGTCATGACAGAGATGAAGTGTCTACACAGAATGCTGGGAATATCAAGAAGAGACCAGTTTAGAAATGAAGACATCAGGAAAAAAGTGAGTACAAAATCAGTACTGAACTTCATCAAGAAAAACAAATTAAATAGTTTGGGCCACATAAGCAGATTACCAACAGACTCAAAAAGCAGTGCTACTCCGATACAATGGATACAAAGCAAAAGGCAATCCATGCAAATGGTAGACCTCAGAAATAACAGGCATAAAAAACACTGTTTATGAAGCTCACACAAAATCCCTTCTAGAAATCTCTTCTTATCCTGACGCTTTGAGACAAACCAGGATTAGGGAAAAGTAGAAGAGACCATTATCACAAGTTAAAGGAATAGTACATTAAAATGTTCTATCATTTACGCCCATGTGGTGCCTGGGCCCACAAGGGGAGCAAAGAATAGTACTACTGCGACCTACAAGGCATGTCGTAAGAGGCAACTGATGTAGGATCTAGGAAGCTACCTAGTAAATAAAAAAGCATCGAGAAATATCGGATGTGCTGCCTACTTGTAGGCACATAACTGCACAACGTGACAATCGCTATTAGGCTCAGATCACATACAAATCACACAGAGTGGTTAACAAGTGGTCGATATGAAGCGTTTGAAGAAGATGAAAGAATAATTTGTTATTTACACCCTCTCACCTCACAGGTCTATGCTTTCTGTCTTGCCAATGATGAAAATTATTGGAACAAGTTTGACTGGTCGAAAATAACAACAATCTGTATGTACGGCTATGTTAACACAAGCCTCATGTGTCTAGCCCACTCGCACAATGTCAGAGTTGTTTCTCTAGGTAAGTTGTTACCTCAATACAAGTCTCATGTGTCTATCCCACTCACACAATGTCAGAGTTGTTTCTCTAGGTAAGTTGTTACCTCAATACAAGTCTCATGTGTCTAGCCCACTCACACAATGTCAGAGTTGTTTCTCTAGGTAAGTTGTTACCTCAATACAAGACTCATGTGTCTAGTCCACTCACACAATGTCCGAGTTGTTTCTCTAGGTAAGTTGTTACCTCAATACAAGACTCATGTGTCTAGTCCACTCACACAATGTCCGAGTTGTTTCTCTAGGTAAGTTGTTACCTCAATACAAGACTCATGTGTCTAGTCCACTCACACAATGTCCGAGTTGTTTCTCTAGGTAAGTTGTTACCTCAATGTGTCTAGCCCACTCGCACAATGTCCGAGTTGTTTCTCTACGTAAGTTGTTACCTCAATAAAAGCTTAATTGAAGTACTTATATAATATTGATTTTATATTTAAGTACTTATGTAATACAAATTTTTATTAAAGTACTTATGTAATATAGATTTTAAAAAGTACTTATGTAATATAAATGTAAACAAAGTACTTAAGTAATATAGATTTTGTATTGAAGTACTTATGTAATGTAGATTTTATTGAAGTACTTATGTAATGTAGATTTTTTTTATTAAAGTACTTATGTAATATATATTTTTTAAAGTACTTATGCAATATATATTTTTTTAAAGTACTTATGTAATATAGACTTTTAAAAAGTATTTTTGTAATATAGATTTTTTCAAAGTACTTATGTAATGTAGATTTATTATTAAAGTACTTATGTAATATATATTTTAAAAAAGTACTTATGTAATATATATTTTTTCAAAGTACTTATGTAATGTAGATTTTATATTGTAAAAGTACTTTTGTAAATGTAGATTTTATGAAAACATTTGCATTATGCCAATTAATGTTCCACTAATGATCAGGTATAGTCCAGTTGATCACGATGATAACACCTGCTCTCAGAGAAATATGGATCAGTGAACAGCTTCAGATTGTGCAAGACAACTTCTTGGATGGTCTGAACTTTGATGTAGAAATGACCATAACGCCGCAGCAGAAAGAGATAAGCGATGCTTATACTGCTTTGGTGACTGAAACTAGTACAGCATTCAAGAAAGCTCTTCCGTACTCTCAGGTAATATTTTGTTTTGAAGGGGGTCTTTCGCCAATGTGTTGCTGGGGCTCATAAGGGGAGCAAAGAATAGTAACAAGGCGACCTACAAGGCAATTGAGGTAGGGGCCTAGGGAAGCTACCTAGTAAATAAAAAGTGTCACAGAAATCGGATGTGCTGGCGTACGTGTAGGCGCATAACTGGCACAATGTAAAATAACCCTTAGACTCGGATCACATACAAATCACCAAGAATGGTTAACAAGTGGTCGATATAGAGCGTTCGAAGAAGAAGAAGTGGGAGGCAAATGATTCTAGAAAGAAAGGATGAGACAGGCAAAAAATACCAGACTATTTCATAGAAGAGATTTAACAAGTTGCCCAGGATAAGAGTGGTTTGGAGAAACTGGTGAATATGTAACGTATAACTGTATGAAAGAAATACAAAAATATCACAATCTGGACTCTCAATATTATTCATATTCTGTCAGATCAGTGTTGACGTCATCCATGATGCATTCAGCAAGTTATGTGCTTATGACTATCCGGCTCTAGCTGCTGCTGTAGACTTCCTGTTTATCATGGCTTATGATGAGTATGGGTTCAGTCAAGTTGGTCCTAACTCAGATTTCACCATTACCAATCAAAGTAAGTTGTTTATTTGTTTGTGTCATGTGATACAGTTCAAAGTTCATTTTTAATATACACAGGAATGTAAGTTGATGAGTTAACTCCTTGTGGACCAAACGCCACACTACAGGGCTTTGGATTGGACATCTTTTTACCAGAAGCCACACCAAAGGGCGCTTTTAATTCTAAAAACAAATGGCTTGTAAAAACATGGCTTTTGACCTGGTCCATTAACAACAGTTAATTAGATGAAGAAATAATTGTCAAATATAGCTATTGGGAAAAGCTCAGGATATTCAGCTCAAATGTGAAATCTGTCTTGTTGTATAGCTTGGAAATGTAGGGAGTCACAAGTTAAATAAAATAAAATTCAAACTTTTGTCAACAAATGTCGTCAGTTTATTTTTAGACTGAAATGGTATGATAACTAGACAAACACAAACCTATGAAATGGTATGATAACTAGGCAAACACAAACCTATGAAATGGTATGATAACTAGGCAAACACAAACCTATGGACAAGAATAGGACAGGAACCCATGATGACCTAGATCAGGAGGAGAAAATGGTGATCGGTCTTGTATACCCTAGAAAGACATAGTTTAGTGTCCCTAGACAAGCATTGGAGTGGAAGCCACAAGGGAAACTGAAAACGAGACATCATAAGCAGACCTGGCGACTGAATCTTTTTAGCCTGGGTAGCCATAAAGAAAATGACCAGAGACCATGAAAAGTGGATGATAACTGTTGAGGCCTTTTACTTCCCGAGCAGCGAAGAAGGAGGAAATAAAATTATTTTGAAGTCTGTTATATTTAAAAGAAAACAACTTACCGTCTGAAACTTTAGTTTTATGTTCTATCTGTAATTTTTGATCATTAGTGTTGTGTGAGAGTTGGATGTTGTGTGAGAGTTGGATGTTGTGTGAGAGTTGGATGTTGTGTTCTGTAACTTTGTAACAAGGTCATTGTGTAAGATGTGTAGTGGTTGTAGTTACTGAAATATGGGGTGGTTGTGGCTACTTGAATGGGGGATAGTTATAGCTACATGAATATGTGTAATGTTGTAGCTACTTGAATGGTGGGTACTTATAACTTCATGAATGTGTGGTAGTTTTAGCTACGTGAACGTGTGTATGGATGTAGCTACTTGAATGTGTGTGGTAGTTATAGCTACATGAATGTTTTTATGGTTGCAGCTACATGAATATAGAATAAAGTAATTGTCAATTTGTTATGATCTTACAAAATATATTTGATTAATGTAACCCAATACATTGACCACCCCCTCTTCTCATAGGCATTGACAGCTACATAAAGAGCAACATCAGTACAGATAAGCTTGTTCTGGGACTACCCTGGTATGGTTACATCTATGAATGTGCAAAACTTATAGAGGTATGTGTCTGGCTGTTTATTTATTGTTTATTTTAGTTTTGTTTCTTGCTAGACTCATCATCATACGGCCGTGTGTTGCCGGGGCTTGCAAGGGGAGCAAAGAATAGTAACGCTGCAACCTTCAAGGCATGTCGTAGAGCGATTGAGGTAGGGGCTAGGAAGCTAACCTAGTGAATAAAAGCATCGCAGAAATCGGATGTGCTGGCCTACTTGTAGGCGCATAACTGGCACACCGTCCAATCGCTCTTAGGTTTGGATCACATACAAATCACAAAGAGTGGTAACAAGTGGTCGATATGGAGCGGTCGAAGAAGAGGACTCATCATCCATTAGCTTGTTTTGAGCAGAACATGGCCGCCTTAATAATTCTTAGAAATTTCCTTCTCTCATAGACCAGATGTGCTGCCATCATGCTCAAACCATCTATCACATCCTGAATCCATCTCCTCCATGGCTTTTCCTTTTCTTTTCTTTGTTGGTAGAAGTATTTATGTATCTCTCGATAAAGTAATCATTGGTTTTGAATGTATTAGGCAATCAGACAAGAGGAAGACAACACTGTATGTAGGAAGGAGTCATCAAGAGGGGGACAAATAATAGTCTGGCAGAATGTACCACTATTTGAGGAGAATGTTGGGTATTCAGTAAAATATCCCCTTTTCAGGACGGTCTTGAAAACTTACATCAAAGGCGACTTTTAGTCAAAGTTGAACTTATAACTTGTGAACTCTCTCCTCAAGCCTCATTTTCAAGGTTTTTTTTTATGTCCTGCCGCCACCTTCAACTTTGAGTGGTTAACAAGTAATCAATATTGAGCATTTGAAGAAGAAGAATATAAATGCACAGTCAATAAGAAGGTTGTACTATTTGGTAAATATTACATATTTTTTGTTGTTCAGGATAATTGTACGATGAACAGTTCTAAACAAGGTCAGTCACAACAGTACATCTATGTCACTCTAGTCAAGCTACTGGAAACAATGCCAGAGAAATACAGATGGAACGTTACTTCCTGCACACCATACTTCACCTACACAGTGAGTACTTAGCGAACAAAAGTCTGTTGATTATATATATATATATATATCTTCTATCTTCCACTCTTTAATTTTTTATAGAAGTGTTGGGGTGGGGGGATGTAGTATCTTGTTTCAAGGCACTTAGTAAGCTGTTATTCATTTTCTTTAGGCTATCTTAAATGTGTTTCCACCTGTGTGTTGCCGGGGCTTGCAAGGGAAGCGACCTACAAGGTACGTCTTAAAAGGCAACAGAGGTAGGGACCTTGGGAAGCTACCCTAGTGAATAAAACGCGTCACAAAAATTGGATGTGCTGGCCTACTTGTAGGCGCATAACTGGCACAATATACAATCACTCTTAGGCTCAGATCACAAACAAATCACAAAGAGTGGTTAACAAGTGGTTGATATGAAGCGTTCAAAGAAGAAGAAGCTGTTTCCTGGTGCCAACTTTATTACATTTTCTACATCTACTAATGGTATCTCAGGTGCCAATTCACCTATTTCTTCCTCTGTACTATAGCGGATATATATATTTGTGAATACACACACACACTCAGGCATATAGACACACACAGTCAAGATATATATATATATATATATATATATATATATACAGGGTGTTCAAGATAATTGCAGCCCCATTGACAATTCAAATGCTGCCAGGTACAAATTGAGTTGTGTTTATTTACTATTTAAACCGGTTCTGACTAGCTCGTCCCTACGTCACATTTGTTCATCGCCCTTCCCGCACTACAATTACACACCGTTACACAACCTTGACCTATACTACGTCATAACTGAACCTTCTCATTTCCATACATGTATGCCAGATTAGCTCCATTCATGGGCTGCTTTTAAGTTGAACACCCTGTATAATCAACTGCTCTAGTTCAGTGTGTGATACTAAGTTCGTACATCAATAATTGTTTGTTACATGTAGGCATACCATTACATCGGGAATTGTTTCTTACATATACAATTGACCATTACACTTATAAATATCTGTTACCTGTAAGAATGCCCACTACATTTATAAATTGTGCCAATTTTAAAATACAAACAATGTCACCATGAACACTAAATTAGCATTGTTCAACACAATCTTTCTCCCAACATTATGCTATAACCTGGATTCTAACATCAAATGATAGAAGAAAACTAGTTATGACAGAGATGAAGTATCTACGCAGAATGCTGGGAGTAACAAGAAGAGACCGGTTTAGAAATGAAGACATTAGGAAAAAAAGTGGGTACAGCATCAGCACTGAACTTCATCAAGAAACAACAAATTAAAGGGTTTGGTCACATACGCAGAATACCAACAGATAGTGCGCCTCAAAGAGCAATGTTACTCCTATACAGTGGATACAAAGCAAAAGCTGCTCACGCAAAGGTAGACCTCAGAGATAATAGAGGCGCGAAAAACACTGTTTATGAAGCGCACAAAAACCAGTTCTAGAAATCTCTTCTTATCCGGAAGCTGTGAGATACAGGGTGTTCAAGATAATAGCAGCCTGTGAATGGAGTCAATCTGGCATATATGTATGAAAATGAGAAGGTTCAGTTATGACGTAGTATAGGTCAAGGTTATGTGACGGTATGTAATTGTAGTGTGGGAAGGGGCGATGAACAAATGTGACGTAAACGAGCTAGTCAGAACCGGTTTAAATAGTACATAAACATAACGCGATAGATTATCTGGCAACTTTCGATTTGTCAATGGGGCTTCTTTAATCTTGAACACCCTGTATAACAGGCTTAGAGAAAAGAAGAAGAAGAAGATTTATAAATATCTGTTACTTGTAAGAATGACTGTTAAATTTGAGAATGTCTTGCTGCTTGCATGCATTCTATTAATACTTGTATCCGAAATATCATGTTTAATTTGTATACTAAATGTTACTACACATTTCCCCCCACTTTTCAGAATTCTGTTGAAGATATGATGAACCAAGATGGCAAGGCTTATCAAATTCAGTATGATGATCCAAAAAGTTTGAAAATAAAATATGATTTAGCTGCTAGTAGAGGATTGAGAGGGGTAGGGATGTGGGCAATTGATTACTTAGACTATTCTGATACAGCAAAAGGGGAGGCAATGAGGCAGGCCATGTTTGCTCAACTTCCTTCACATGGTGGTTTATCTCCCCATTAATAAGTTCCTGTCTTGAGTAAGTTGCTTATGGCCCTACGGGTCAGATTTCTTTGAAGATGATTTTTGTATGAAAACAATAAAATACATCTAAAGATGCCATTTTTTGAGATCAGAAATACAACAAAGATTTATCACATTTAACAGCAGAAAATAACTCAGAGAAAGAACTAAAAAAGAACTAAGCAGATACCAGTGGAGAAAGAGCTAAGGAAGAGACCTGGTGATGGATAGGACATACATTTAGAAGCATTGCAAGACAGGCACTGTTTTGAAACCTGTAGGGGAAAGCAGAGTAGGGGAAGGCCTAGACATACCTGGAGAAGAGAGCTGGGGACCTGATATTACAAGGATAGGTAAAACATGAAAAGAATTGGAAGGGATGGCAGGAGAGAGGAAGAGCTGGAAGAAGTTTGTTGAAGACCTGTGCTCCGTTGGGAGTTGAAAGGTGAAGAAGAAGACCAGCAGAAAATGCAACTTATCAAAAATAGTTCTTATGGAACTACTTACACACATCCCAACAGATTCTAAATCTGTTATTTAATTTCCATGACATTTTTTTAAAATATAATTTTATTTTTCACAGTTCTAATGATTTTGATGTTTGCTTTATCTATTGAGCATTTATCAACCCTTTGAGATATTGTTTATGTTGTTGATTTTGGTTGATATAAAAAATTTGTATTAATAATGTCTTTGCGTCTTCTCTTAACTTCCCTTGATACATGAGGCATCTACAATTTTCCTCCAACCAGATCTGTCTTGAACAAGCCAGCTAAGTTCATTCCAAGTCTTTCCCACCTTGCCTCTTTCTCTATCTACAGTTCATCTCCATGTCTCTCTCGGTTGCCCGCTACCTCTCTTGCCTTCCGGAGTCCACCTCAAAGCCACATGTGTGTGTCTGGTCTTCTAGATTTTAATACATGTCCCAACCACTTCTATGTTTTATTTCCTTGTTAATATTGTTGATACCTGTGCGCCAGATGATCTCAGTATTTGATATTCTCTGTCCCAGCGAATTCAGAGAAGTCTTCAGAGACATCTTTTCTCAAAGCCTCTTATGTGTCTGTCTTGGTACTTGTCTGTCTGTCTTGGTACTTGTCTGTCTGTCTGGTATTTGTTTTCATATCTGTGATCTATACAGTAAAACTGAGAGCACATTTGATTTGTATATATTCATTTTAGCTGTGTCATGTAAGCTGATGATTTCCATATGTTTTTTAACAATTTGAATGTTGCAGCTGCCATTCCATTTCTTGCATTGATTTCTTTTCCTACAACTCCATGTATATGTATTAATAATAGCAATAGCATAAAAAAATAATACACAAGATAGTTTTAGAATGTTAGATAACAGACAAAAGTTACATGTAACTAATTTGTAAAATAATTTGGTTTATTTTTTATTGTATAGTTTTGATTGATTGATTGAATAGTTTTACTGCTTTCTATCCCATGACTACTCATCTTATGCTGCTACACAGTCCATCCTAATGGATTGAAGCAGCTTAATGGGATTTGAAAGAAAATTGCTGGAACATGACTCGTTGCAAGTTGTCAGGACACACACCCTTTAAGAGTGCTCTGGAACATGGCTCGATGCAAATCAGCTGTCAACCCCTTTACAAACCCTTTAAGAAAGCTTTGGAACATGGATTGATGCAAGTGAGTTGTCAGGATGCACATCTTTTAAGGAAGCTCTGGAACATGGCTCAGTGTTTTTATTTTCTACATCACACCAGGCATTTTTACTTTCAAATATTTCAGTTGTACCTAATTGAAGTTAGGTAGACCTGAGACTCATTATGGTCTGAAAAAATCCAGCCCTATTGAGGAGCTTGAGCCAGATGCTGCCCTTCTACACCGGCAAATGCACTAACCATTATATTGACGTGACTTTAAAAATGTCTAATAGCTGTTGCAGACTTTAAGGTGTGAAATGTCTGTCACTTCACATTTCTAAACCTAAGTATGCTCGAGGTAAACAGGGATCGAAGCACACATGGTTACTCACCAAAGTGCAATGATGATGGTCCTATCAATCAATCTATCAATTAGACACCTTTTTTTATTTGATCTATTTGTATCATTAATTTTGTCCATCCCTGACAAATAATTGTTGGTCATAGGTTCCCAAAGTGTGCGGTACCGCCACTCCAGTGGGCACTGAAGCCTTCTGAGTTGGGGTGGGGTGGGGGTAGTGGGTTCAGAAGCATTTGGGAAACGTTCATGCGATTAGGGGTCGGTGGCTCCTTAAAGAAGAAATTAATAATATGTATTTTAAAATAAATTATTTTTGTGATTTTGCGATTGAATAATCATTAAAAATTTGAATTCTGTGTTTTAATTCATCTTATGTGGAATCCATTTTTCCATCAATTTTCTATTTCATGTATATAATCATTTGACAATTGATCATGTATGACAGAAATATATATCAATTTTTTTATGTCAAAGAGAAAATAGAGCATGTACATATATATATATATAGGGGCGTTGGCAAACTGTTATAATGGGGTGGGGCGTTATACAGTTTATGTTGGTGCAAAGTGGGTGGTGTGCCTAAAAAGTTGGGAACCTATGGTCTAAATTTAGACAATTTTTGGGGTACGTTTATAATACTACCTCACCTTGCAGTTCATTGTTAATCATTCACAAATAATGTTTTGTATTTAAGTTGTGATATCATTCCAGTTTTGTTACCATTCTTCTTCAAAGTTAAATAAATCTACATTCATCTTTTATTAACATGTTCAGAATTCGTTGTTTTCTTTTTATAAACTGGTGTGTTTGCTTTTTCTCATATACCTTTGTCTAACTAGAAATAGCAGTGACATAAATATGTTTTGTTTAGCAAGGGGTCCCTTGTGGAGCAATTAGAATATTTTTTGCAGAGATCACTGGTCTCAGTGTAGGTGAGATTGAGTTCCTAGTCCTATCGGAGACGGATGATAAAATGTAGGTCCCATGTTCGTTGAGCACGTAAAAGAACCCTTGAAAGTTCAAAATCGAGAAGAGCAGGCTGGAAAGACATTGCCTGAGCAAAATTCATTAGAAAGATTAAAAAATAAATATTTTACAAAATATTTTCTTTATTATGTAAAATTACATTGGGAAACCGTCCTCGGTGCTATAAGTTCATGCACTAACGTTTAGATCTTCCTGTGTAAGAAAGAGATCAGAACACACATGGTTACTCACCGAAGTGGAATGATGGTGGTCCTATCAATCAATCAATCAATCAATCATGTTTTGTCTAGATCCTGACTGTTACTAATTTGTTCCTGAATGTCACAATTGTTTTTCATCTCCAACGATGGAGAATCTTTCCAGTTTTAGTCTAGTATTTCTTCTTTATTCTTCATTTACTCGACATTAACCACTTGTTAAACCAGTCTTTGTAATGTGTGTACAATTTGATCCTTAGAAAGGGAGTTTGTTATGTCAGTTAGGTGCCTACATTCCCATGGGACTAGCACATCAGATTTCTGCATGGTTTTTTATTCAGGTTAGCCTCCCTATGTAGGATTAAAAAAACCCTGAAAATTGACATAAGGGAGTTCTCATTTGGGCCCGAGTGGTTATCTGGGCCCAAATTTGGAGTGTTAAGAATTGAACCACTGTTACCTGCCAAGCTTGTCGTAAGAGGCGGCTAAGGAGGTTTGGTTGAAATTTGATGCATGTGTCCTAAACGTGTAGAAATCTATGCATTTAGGGGCCTACCAAACCAATGTGCAACGTATACATGTTCTTGGCAAAGATCAAACATATCACAAAGAGTTATTAAAATTGGTCGTAAAGAACGAATGTAACGAAGATCTCACTAAGCAAGCCAGCGTCTCATCAGTCTTTTATCTCACGGTCAAAGTTTCGTCGACTATATTGCTTGAGAACTGGGGTTGGCTAGTGTGTTCTACTGGTCATCAACAGGCTACTAATTTTAAATTTGTATCTTTCCAAAAAAAAAGACTAGCCAACCCCAACTTTGCTGGATGTAGATGCAGAACGCACCTTGTAGACCAGTCTATGCCAGTGTGGTGCCGGGGTCTGCAAGGGAAGCAAAGAATAGTACCACTGCGACCTACAAGTATGTCGTAAGAGGCGACTGAGGTACGGGCCTACAGAAGCTACACTAGTAATGTGTCGCAGAAATCAGATGTAATGTCCTACTTGTAGGCGCATAACTGTCACAACTTACAATCGCTCTTAGGCTCAGATCACACAGAGTGGTTAACAAGTGGTGGATATGGAGCATTTGAAGAAGAAGAAGAAGACCAATCTAAAGTTTCAGAGTCTATATCTAGTATTAGGTGTTGGAGAGAGGTGTAGCACTTTATTTGAAGTGATAGCCATATCTCATTTGCTTGTAGTCATGATCCTAATTGTTTGCCATCTCTCGGTCATGAATGGTTTCTCATGCTACACAGGACAACAGTAGTTTGCTGACTGGCTAAACTACACAAGTGTAAGTGAGAGAAATCCTGCTGGTAGGTTTTCTCCTCTCGTATATTTCTACCACTTTGAATGAGACCGAGCTCACAAGACTACAGTTTTTCACTCATGGGAGTAGGGGATGGGTGTCTGAACCAACAGGCCAAACCCATGTTGTGTGTTCACAAATAGATTCTGTAATTGACAATGTGAAACTACATGAACAGACACAAGTGACCTAGGATGTGATGGTCCTTTACTCTATCTCTTAAACTTTAGTACCTAATGTCACTAGGAAAGAAATCCAGCAGACAAATACCAGTAGAAAGTTGATGTAGGTGGATCAGATCCGGAGAAAACTGTGGGGAGGTTGTGATTATACTGAGTAAACAGGCGTTATAGATAAATACAGGTATATTAGAGTATTACATAAGCTAGGAAAAATAAATGACTAGATATGAAAAATGACAACACTCAACGTTTCGACCATAGGTCTTTATAAAGAGAACACACGAAATAATTAATGTGGACAGTAGGTAGTAGAAAATCATGCAATGAACTATGTCTGACCTACATATAAACCATGTATAGACCTGACATGAGTTGATGAGTTCAGATGGGACAAAGGAGGACATATCTGGAGCCTGTATATCCTCTCATGTATAGAACTAAACTCATGTGGACGTAGTCTTGTGATCCCTGGCAGATGGAGCTTGTTATCCAAGAGAAGCAATCCATCTACGTGAAAGTCACACCAAATGTCAAACCATCTCTGAATTCAGGAGTTCCAGATAACACAAAAGCTAGGGCAACAAAGTCCAACAGAAAAATATGGACAACAAAGCAAAGACAACTTTTGTAGAGAAAAGTAGAAAAAATATGAATGAGAGTTATCATGAAAAGACTGCCTCATTCAATTTGGAGAAAGATACTAGTACATGACAAGTCAGGGGAGTGAATTAACTAATACACGTCCGATCAGGGAAGTGAATTAACTAGTACAAGTCAGATCAGGAAAGTAAACTAAATTGTACAAGACAAGTCACAGGGGAGGTAACAAGACAAGGGAGTGAACTTTTATAAATACTTGCACTAAATACGATACAGTCGCGCCTCTCAGAACGCATGGTAACAACATCCGGTAAAATCAATGATGACAAGGTAAAGAACAACAGAAAAAGAAATTTATGGACAGTCAAACTTGATAAAATTAAAAAGAAATTTATGGACAGTCAAACTTGATAAAATTAAAAAGAAATTTATGGACAGTCAAACTTGATAAGTTAAAAAGAAATTTATGGACAGTCAAACTTGATAAGTTAAAAAGAAATTTATGGACAGTCAAACTTGATAAAATTAAAAAGAAATTTATGGACAGTCAAACTTGATAAAATTAAAAAGAAATTTATGGACAGTCAAATTTGATAAGTTAAAAAGAAATTTATGGACAGTCAAACTTGATAAAATTAAAAAGAAATTTATGGACAGTCAAACTTGATAAAATTAAAAAGAAATTTATGGACAGTCAAACTTGATAAAATTAAAAAGAAATTTATGGACAGTCAAACTTGATAAAATTAAAAAGAAATTTATGGACAGTCAAACTTGATAAAGTTAAAAAGAAATTTATGGACAGTCAAATTTGATAAAGTTAAAAAGAAATTTATGGACAGTCAAACTTGATAAAATTAAAAAGAAATTTATGGACAGTCAAACTTGATAAAATTAAAAAGAAATTTATGGACAGTCAAACTTGATAAAATTAAAAAGAAATTTATGGACAGTCAAACTTGATAAAATTAAAAAGAAATTTATGGACAGTCAAACTTGATAAGTTAAAAAGAAATTTATGGACAGTCAAACTTGATAAGTTAAAAAGAAATTTATGGACAGTCAAACTTGATAAAATTAAAAAGAAATTTATGGACAGTCAAACTTGATAAAATTACAAAGAAATTTATGGACAGTCAAATTTGATAAGTTAAAAAGAAATTTATGGACAGTCAAACTTGATAAAATTAAAAAGAAATTTATGGACAGTCAAACTTGATAAAATTAAAAAGAAATTTATGGACAGTCAAACTTGATAAAATTAAAAAGAAATTTATGGACAGTCAAACTTGATAAAATTAAAAAGAAATTTATGGACAGTCAAACTTGATAAAATTAAAAAGAAATTTATGGACAGTCAAACTTGATAAAATTAAAAAGAAATTTATGGACAGTCAAACTTGATAAAATTAAAAAGAAATTTATGGACAGTCAAACTTGATAAAATTAAAAAGAAATTTATGGACAGTCAAACTTGATAAAATTAAAAAGAAATTTATGGACAGTCAAACTTGATAAAATTAAAAAGAAATTTATGGACAGTCAAACTTGATAAAGTTAAAAAGAAATTTATGGACAGTCAAATTTGATAAAGTTAAAAAATAAAGTAAAGAGTCAATTTTAAATTTGTAAAGATATATTATGGATTATAGTGTGAGGCTGGTAGTTTTCTTTTACTTACTGAGGCACGATGAGTGATAAAGTTTATATCTCACCTGCCGGTTTTATTTGCTAGTGTTTCTCTGGTACTTTTTTTTTTTTTCCGATCCAGAAGCACTTGAGCTTTTCAGCTCTTCGACTCGGTGCCATGGACATCGTAACCCTTCGGTTCGGTGCCACGAACACGGTAAATCTGGGGAATATGTGGCTTTTTCTGCCATCCCGCGGAATTGAACCCGCACACACAGAGGGATAGTCACCGTAGTCCAACGCGCTACGAACACGCTGGGCAGACAGGCTTCTCTGGTACTTAACTGAGACTGTGTCGGCCTGAGAGCCATTTGCAATTGAAAACATCCCACCCGCTGTCTTTACTTCTGAGTACTTTTCTTGTACCCATTTGAGCCTGGGTCCGTCTGAATGGTGCCGGGACCGTGAGGGAAGCAAAGAATAATACCACTGCGACCTACAAGGCATGTCATAAGAGGCTACTAATATATGACCTAAGGAAGCTACCCTAGTAAATAAAAAGCATCGCAGAAATACGATGTGTTTGCCTACTTGTAGGCGCATTACTGGCACAACGTACAATCGCTCTTAGGCTGAGATCACATACAAACACACAGAGTGGCTAACAAGTGGTTGATATGGGACGTTCGAAGAAGAAGAAGAAGAACACGGGTTGACCTGATAGCCGTTACGTCGGAAAAATCCACCCCACTGTGGAATTGAACCCAGACCACACTCTAAGAAGCCAGTGCACTAACCACTATGTTTAATCCATAGTCAACTCTAAATATGGCTACGGTCTAATGGTGGCTGCGACTTTATCATGGTAGTAATTATCTCAATTAAGTTACACAGTTTCATCGACCGCTTACAAATTGACTTCGAAAAGTCAACCTCGAGCCTTACAAAGTTTGGTTACCCTTGCCCTGAAATGTCAAACCTCGAGCCTTTACAAAGTTTGGTTATCCTTGACTAAATGTCAAACCTCGAGCCTACAAAGTTTGGTTTCCTTTGATCAAGTCAAACTCGAGTACAAGTTTGTCCTTGATATAAATCAAACTCGAGTCTAAGATTGTTACCACTGTATCGTATTCAATTACACTTAACAAAAGTAGGATTAGCAAAAGAAAAGCATGCATTGGTTAATACGACACAATGCATAGTAGTACGTGTGTTTGGTACGTCGATAAACGTGCCTATGAGCTTACAAGCACTCTCATAAATTAAGACAAGTAGGAAAGTTATATTTCGCTTGTTGCGATAACTAACAGACCATTTTCCAAAACTGCAGTCAGCATGAGGTAAGACCGTGTTTCATTTTGTAATAAATACATTTTTAAAAACCGCCAAACAAGATTCTTCTTCTTCTTTTTCTGTTGTCGTCACACTACTATACCAGTGTCATGGTTTTTCTGTTTTTGTCTTGCGCTGTTCTGGTGGTTTAAGTGATTGTTATTTTTGCTTTTTGATAGGTTCCTGCTATGTCATCTAACCATCTTTTTCGTGGTTTTCCCCTCGCCTTCTTTCCCGATGTTCTGTTGTAGAAGACTCTATACTGTGGAGTTTGGATGCATTCTTATTAAGTGGCCAAACCACTTCATTCATTGTTTCTTAATGTAATTCAAGCAAAGGTTCTGTGCCAACTTTCTTTCTTATGCTGATGTTGTTGACTGTCTTTTCTGGTGTTGTTGGTAACTTTTTGCAGGCACCACGTTTCATATGTAGTTATTTTTTGCAACTGCGCTTTGCTCATTGTCCATGTTTGGCTTTGGTAACACATAATAGGTATGAAGGCCTAACAAAATTACAAATAATAATAATAATAATTCCTCTCGTACCGTTATACGTTACATAGGGCATGCAAGTAATTTCTCCATACCGCTCTATCATGGGCAACTCGCTCAATCTCCTCCATGGAACTGAGACTGATACCTCCTGCCCCTCTCAGCAAAGTTCGTTTCAGGGTCTCTTAGGTCGACCTCTCTTTCTTGAACCCTTTGCATCCCACTTCCATGCCTGCTTTGATATTCGTTGATCATTTCTCCTCAAGGTGTATCCAATATATCTCAATTTTTTCTCTTTTAACAGTTGTCACTAGTGGTTGACCAGACATGTCTCTGATTTCATCACTTCTCCTGAATTCGTTCCATTTATATTCATTATTTTTCGCAGACAACTATTTTCAAATGCATTCAACTTACTTTCTATATCTTTAGTCATTTTCCAACTCTCGCTGGCATATGTTAGGATTGATACAACATTTGAATCGAAAATTCGTAATTTATTTTTAATACTATATAATCTGCAGTTCCATATTTTATTTAGAGTTTTAAAAGCTGATGTTGCTTTGCCAATTCGTATAATAATTTCTTTTTAACATTTCCTGTGCAATCAAAATTGCTACCTAAATAGGTGAACTGCTCTGTTATTTTTATCATTTTAGATTCCAGTGTGATATCTGCATTACTTGCCATAGGTGTCTTCATTATATTTGTTTTTCATAGCTTATCTGCAGTCCAACTTTGATGCTATAGATGACAAGTTGTCTGTTTTCTTTGCATATCTTGGTTATTTCTACTTAACAAGGCAATATCATCTGCAAAATCCAAATCTTCTAGTTGACTATTTTCTACCCAATCAATGCCAGTTTCGCCCTGCAACATTTTCGCATCACCCAGTCAATGGCCACTCCAAACAATAGCGGAGCTAGAATACAGCCTTGCTTTATTCCGGTTTCAACCATAAACCAGTCGCTGTGTCCACCATCAGTGCGAACTTAAAAATTACAAATGGTAATTGCTAAATCGCCTGCTCTACTACGTTCGTTGAACGACACATTCGCATATTTAAAAAAAAAATATTCAAGAACTGCTGTACCATTTTATTTTCCTAACTACATTGTGTTGCTATAGTGATACATTCATTATCTGTCCAAACATGAAGTGGTGAAGGAACTGAGTTCGATTCTTTTTTTGTTTGTTCAACAGTTATATCCTTTTACAAATCTTCAATTTGAACGCACAGAAATGAACAAAAACACAGAGACCAATAAGTGGACGCACATAAAAATGATTGGACACACACATAGGATGCCAGACATGGACAGTAAACAAACAGATGGAAACATCTCTGGAGACCACAGATATGTGATTTTACAGAAGAATGATGATAATCCAAAACTGCTAGAATGACGAATGTGATGGAGCTTAATGAGGCCGAGACACAGAGAAAACTTATTATCAATATAAGAAAGAGGCAGTCATAATTTTTCGGAAATTTGATGAGGAAGGAAGGTTTAGAATACATTGTAACACCTAGTAAAATCAAAGGCAGACGAGACAGTGGAAGACAGAGGGAGAACATTTTGGACAGCCTGATTTCATGACGCGGAAGATCGTCAACATCTAAGATGATAGCAAATACCAGGAAGAGAGATTTGTGTAGGTCAAGGATTGCCTACGCTAGTTGGCACGACACCTGATGATGATGACGAAACACACGGAAATAAATGTATATTTTTGTTTGTTTGCGCTCGTCCTTATCAACCAAGTTAACCACATTTTGTGATCTGGGTGGTTTGCTCCGAGAACGTGAGTACGTTGTATATAAGAATTTCTACCAAAGTGTATGCATATTATCCATCAGGACACACATTTGTACTGATGAGTAACTAAGATTTTATGAACAGAAAAATCCCACTGTAAAGTACCACATCTGATGTTACACATTAGCATGAAATCATATCTGATAGGTCATAACGAGGTCACCAAAGTTGACCAATGTCAAGAGAAATAAATTAACGGGGTCATCGATAGCCAAGTTGATAGTACTCTGCTCTCAAAGTTCAAGGCCAGTTTGTGCCTACAAATTCTCGGTGTGCACACGTTACGTGGTTGGACTACAGAAGATTTTGATCTTTTGCTTGGGGATCTAAATTGCAAGTACCTTTGAAGTCGGAGTAAGACTCACCTGAATATTGAGGAACAATGATGATAACAAAAGCAAGTATTCACGCAAAAATTCAGTCAGTGTCGCCATATTAGATGCCATGACTACACCGGAATTTATAACGGAATATCGTTATAAAATGATGTTGATCTTCCTCCAACAAATGTCGAAGCGTATGCATACTGATGGTTCCAGTGGCTCTCTGGTTAAACACACTTCTCACTCTGCCCCTCATACATCCGCTTCTTCTTGTACAACGGGTTGTTGTTGTAGAATCACAGGAATTATGAGTTTTCACCGTCGCCCGAGTGGTTACCAAATTTGGGGTGTAAAGAATAGAACCACTGTTACCTGCCATGCATGTCGTAAGAGGCGACGAAGGAGGTTTGGCTGAAATCGGATGCATGTGTCCTAAACGTGTAGAAGTCTATGCGTTTAGGGGCCCCAAACCAATGTGCAACGTATACACGTTCTTGGCAAAGATCAAACATATCACAAAGAGTGATTAAAATTGGTCTTAAAGAACGAACGCAAAGAAGAAGAAGAAGATGAGTTTTCACCCGTTTACCTATATGTGCGTTGGGGAAGGAACCCGGCTTTCTTGCAGACCTAGAAACCTCCAACAACTCTGTGCGTGTAGTGCTATGCTTAGTGCTGCAGAAACCTCCAACAACTCTAGGCGTGTAGTGCTATGCTTAGTGCTGCAGAAACCTCCAACAACTCTAGGCGTGTAGTGCTATGCTTAGTGCTGCAGAAACCTCCAACAACTCTAGGCGTGCAGTGCTATGCGTTAGTGCTGCAGAAACCTCCAACAACTCTAGGCGTGTAGTGCTATGCTTAGTGCTGCAGAAACCTCCAACAACTCTAGGCGTGTAGTGCTATGCTTAGTGCTGCAGAAACCTCCAACAACTCTAGGCGTGTAGTGCTATGCTTAGTACTGCGGAGACCCCTACTTAGGTAGGGCCTAGATCTGTACAACGGGTAACTCCAAACTCCTTACATCGCTGTATCGATTCGACATCTATCTTTAGTGTATTAATTCAAAAGGCAGTCGTGAAGAGACTGAAGAGCACCCCCACACACATATCCATCTTCAATTCCCCATTCAACAGGCAGTCGTGAAGAGACTGCAGAGCATCCCCCATCTCCATCTTCAATTCCCCGACAATCAATGCTCTTGGTGCAAGTTGAACATAATTTCCAACAATGACAAGATACAGCTACGTTGGAAGTATGGTGCTCGGGGCAAAAATGGAAACATAATAGTAGCACTCCTACAACCTATAAGGCATGTCGTTGGGGGCGCCTAATCTAGGGTTCGGCTTAGGGCTAGCTATCTCATCCAGTTGAGAACTTTAGCTACAAAATGAAACCAACCACGAGCAAATCAAATACAAAGAAAACAAATACATGAGAGGTGATGGATGAGGTAGTTAAAGATAGTAAGACGACACGAGTTGAGTGAGGGCCTATGCTCCAGCCGGTGTTATAAAGGCACAAGAGGGATTGAGGGGAAAGAGAGAGAGAGAGAGAGAAGATAACACGCGAAATAAAGATATCATACTATCTAATTTAAAAAAAGAGATAGAACAAATCAGAGTTTTAATTGAAGACTGATATTATCATTGCTATCTGTAATCATAATGAATTGGACATATGAAAGTGTACGCAAAAGTATAAGTAGTCTTGACTGCTTTCATTTACTATTGTATCTGAATCTCTTTGTCAAATGTTCAAGTTTGTATCTTCTAGTCTTAGTGTATTTTGGTCTCATTCTTTACTACTGAATAATAGACCACTAGAAATAATACCCGTAAGATTTTAATTAGAGTTTGTTTGAATAATAAACTGAAACAAAAGCAGAAGGAAGGACAGAGGTTTATGCATCAATCAAGGCATTAAGAAATCATAGATAAGAATAACAGCTTATTCATGGTATAACTTATTGAGAAAGCACACATAAGAACACTGGGAGCGGTTGCCCAAAGACAGGCAAGCATGGCGAGCGGCAGTGAGGTGGCTCAAAAGAAAAGAAGAAAAACATCACATGTGGAGGCAAAAGAGAGCACAGAGCGCAGAGAGAACATCCTATGTATCAGCTCCAGTCTCCAGTTTTACTGCAAAACTGTGGCAAGGATTGCCACTCCAGAATAGGGCATTACAACCACAAGAAACGTTGTGATTCAGCGCAGAACATACTACGTGACGCAAGACCTATTGTCTCCTGAGACAAAGAGGTCAATGATGACACATAAGAAAAACAGCTTATTCATCGTATAACTTATTGAGAAAGTACACATAAGAAAAACAGCTTATTCATCGTATATCTTATTAAGAAAACACACATAATAATAAGTTTATCTATCAAACGTAAATGAGAAAACATTCATTTGAAAAAATTTATTCGTTATACTTTTTTCTTTTTCTAATCCTGTTTTGTCTCACAGCGTCAGGATAAGAAGAGATTTATAGAAAGGACTTTTGTGTGCGCTTCATAAACAGTGTTTTTTTCACCGCCTCCGTTATTTCTCATGTTCATATTGTGCGTGGATGACCTTTTTCTTTGTATCAATTGTATCGGAGTAACATTGCTCTTTGAGGCGCATTGTCTGTTGGTAATCTGCTTACACATATGTGAGAAAACCTACAAAAGGAAAAGTCTATTCATGCAACAAATCACAGACATAAGTTTTATCAGTGGCGGCTCGTCATTAAGGACCAGTGGGGCCGAGCCCTACTAAAAATAATGTATAACGTGTATTTATTATTTTATAAAATAAAATATAGCAACCAAAGTCCATGATTTATCCTGAAAAAATGTCTGGCCCTCCAACATAAATTATCACGAGCCGTCACTGAGTTTTATAAGAATGACGGATTAACTACCATGCAACTCGCTCATAAAGTACATAGCTTAACTGAACGTGTACACATTGTTCGAACTACTACATTGTAAATACATTGATAATAAATTATAAATGCCACTTTAAATATTGTGCGGTTGTAAAACCATCTTGGATTGGGGTCGTTTTTATTGTATACATGAGACTTGGGAAACATATAAGAATTATTTTAGAAGGATTCGAGGGAAAACTTTTGAATGTATTTGACTGTACCATTTCATTCATAGTTCATAAGTACGGTTCCAACTTCACTGCAACGGGTCACCCCATAATTGCTCCGTTCCTGTGCCAATGAAAATCACACGAAATGCTAACAACTGTGAAATGTTTCCTGTGTGAACTAATTCCAGAATGAAACAGCCGCGTGCCGCCACAAAAAGAAACAGGCACCGCATAAAATGCATATGGCCGTCGCTAATGTAGCAACACAAAACTATTCATCACTTGAATTGCAATTCTTGTCGAAGGGAACATCAATCATGACAAAATCCAGTTTTCTGCACTCGCAATATAACTGCATACGGCAGATTGAGCTTGTTCGTCATAACCGCTGTCCGTCATTTTCTGAATACACACAACAAACGCACGGTTGACACAGCAAAAGCATTCCATGTAACAGTCATAGCTCACAGCGTTGCTCAAGCACTAACTCAGTAGCTTGGCAAACGAAACCGGAAAATACCAGACCAAACATGGCGAAACTGCGCTAGCAAAGTCGTGTTCAGAATCAAACAGTTCTGACTCTGAATGACCATCCCGCATTCCACCATTGCTGACCATTTCATTAAAAGTGTGTAATAAGTCACACCTATATTTCGCCCATGTCTAAACTAATTTTTCTTGTCGAAAGTCTTATTTATTTACTTTATATTGAACTCTAGAAATATTTACTTTCTTAGATGGTTTAATATTCTGTTCATTGTGTGTGAATATGTGAGAATCAATATCTTTAAAATTGTTAATAATCTGTTCATTGTGTGTGAATATGTGGTAATCAATATCTTTAAAATTGTTAATAATCTGTTCATTGTGTGTGAATATGTGGTAATCAATATCTTTAAAATTGTTAATAATCTGTTCATTGTGTGTGAATATGTGGTAATCAATATCGTTAAAATTGTTAATAATCTGTTCATTGTGTGTGAATATGTGGTAATCAATATCGTTAAAATTGTTAATAATCTGTTCATTGTGTGTGAATATGTGGGAATCAATATCGTTAAAATTGTTAATAATCTGTTCATTGTGTGTGAATATGTGGTAATCAATATCTTTAAAATTGTTAATAATCTGTTCATTGTGTGTGAATATGTGGTAATCAATATCGTTAAAATTGTTAATATTCTGTTCATTGTGTGTGAATATGTGAGAATCAATATCTTTCAAATTGTTAATAATCTGTTCATTGTGTGTGAATATGTGAGAATCAATATCGTTAAAATTGTTAATAATCTGTTCATTGTGTGTGAATATGTGAGAATCAATATCGTTAAAATTGTTAATAATCTGTTCATTGTGTGTGAATATGTGAGAATCAATATCGTTAAAATTGTTAATAATCTGTTCATTGTGTGTGAATATGTGAGAATCAATATCGTTAAAATTGTTAATAATCTGTTCATTGTGTGTGAATATGTGAGAATCAATATCGTTAAAATTGTTAATAATCTGTTCATTGTGTGTGAATATGTGAGAATCGATATCTTTAAAATTGTTAATAATCTGTTCATTGTGTGTGAATATGTGAGAATCAATATCTTTAAAATTGTTAATAATCTGTTCATTGTGTGTGAATATGTGAGAATCAATATCTTTCAAATTGTTAATAATCTGTTCATTGTGTGTGAATATGTGAGAATCAATATCTTTCAAATTGTTAATAATCTGTTCATTATGTGTGAATATGTGAGAATCAATATCGTTAAAATTGTTAATAATCTGTTCATTGTGTGTGAATATGTGAGAATCAATATCTTTAAAATTGTTAATAATCTGTTCATTGTGTGTGAATATGTGAGAATCAATATCTTTAAAATTGTTAATAATCTGTTCATTGTGTGTGAATATGTGAGAATCAATATCTTTCAAATTGTTAATAATCTGTTCATTGTGTGTGAATATGTGAGAATCAATATCGTTAAAATTGTTAATAATCTGTTCATTGTGTGTGAATATGTGAGAATCGATATCTTTAAAATTGTTAATAATCTGTTCATTGTGTGTGAATATGTGAGAATCGATATCTTTAAAATTGTTAATAATCTGTTCATTGTGTGTGAATATGTGAGAATCAATATCTTTCAAATTGTTAATAATCTGTTCATTGTGTGTGAATATGTGAGAATCAATATCGTTAAAATTGTTAATAATCTGTTCATTGTGTGTGAATATGTGAGAATCAATATCTTTCAAATTGTTAATAATCTGTTCATTGTGTGTGAATATGTGAGAATCAATATCTTTCAAATTGTTAATAATCTGTTCATTGTGTGTGAATATGTGAGAATCAATATCGTTAAAATTGTTAATAATCTGTTCATTGTGTGTGAATATGTGAGAATCAATATCGTTAAAATTGTTAATAATCTGTTCATTGTGTGTGAATATGTGAGAATCAATATCTTTCAAATTGTTAATAATCTGTTCATTGTGTGTGAATATGTGAGAATCAATATCGTTAAAATTGTTAATAATCTGTTCATTGTGTGTGAATATGTGAGAATCAATATCTTTCAAATTGTTAATAATCTGTTCATTGTGTGTGAATATGTGAGAATCAATATCGTTAAAATTGTTAATAATCTGTTCATTGTGTGTGAATATGTGAGAATCAATATCGTTAAAATTGTTAATAATCTGTTCACTGTGTGTGAATATGTGGGAATCAATATCGTTCAAATTGAAATTTTAATAATTTTTTTTTTACTTATGGCACCAAAGTTCTGCTAGTACTGTCCCTTTAAAAGAATATTTCAGTATAATAATAATAATAATTACAATAACCCCTCTCGTACAGTCATACATTACATACGGCCTGTAAGCAATTTCGCCACACCGCTCTGAGACCTATATTTCTTGCCTCTCTCTGCAAAGTTCGTTTCAGGGTCTCCTTAGGCCGTCCTCTATTTCTTAAATCCTTTGCAGGATAGCTGGGATAAAAAAATGAACAATAGCAGACTTCAAGAATAAACTTGATTGTAAGACATAAATAAAGAGATACAGAATAGACGATAGCGATGACATAAAACATATACAGAATAGACGATAGCGATGCATTGGACATATCATCTGGAGGAGAAAAGAACGGCGATCAGGTCAAGACATGCAGTGCAGAGGACACCACAGGAACAACAGGAAAAGGGAGGTCTAGATGCACATGGAGAATGTTTGAAGCAGAGCTCAAAGACACGCATATGACTAAGTTTGAGTTAGAAACAAAAGCACAAGATTGAATTAAGCGGACATATTTGGTCTCTGCATTATGTGCCCTTTGGTGCGACGAGGACTGCTGATGATGATGATGACCTCGGAACTTGGGGAGTCAGGCTAAAACAGTTCGCTAATATTAAGCGTGAAAGTAGCAGCACAGCCAGGCCAGGGCCAACTATAAACTACTGGGTCTTCGGGCTCAGGTAAGAATTGTGGGAAATCAGACCCCAACTACACCACGTGACCTCGCATTCCAGTATTGGTTTATATAGACGAATTCATTTTAAACTCAACACAAAATGCTAACTCGAAGTCATATTATGCAATAAGTTAAGTTTAACAATAAGGAATATCAATATTATAAATATTTTTCACCAATAAATAACCATAGACTGACATAATTTAGTAAATTTGCAAAAAAGCTTGCAGTGTTCTATCAAACATCTGTACTTTCCAGATCCCTTTTCTTATCTAGGTCAGGGAATACCCGGCCAGTTGTCTGGCCCGTGCTAGAGCCTGGCTGTGGCCAGGCTCTAGCACTGGAGCCTGGCTATGGTAGCAGACAGCAAGCATTTCATACAAAATCGACACCATTCATTCTCTCTATCTCTCGACAAACTGCTCGACTTTAACTAGATGATACGCCTCTGATATTTTGTACCTCTGTTTAGTTTTGTTTAGGAGAAGTCGTATGATCTGCTTGGATAAAGAAAGTCGTAACACGTTATCTGTTTCTTGATATACATATATAATGTTGAGGGACAAGTGTCAGTTGGTTATCAAGAAGTGAGAGAAATCGTATGTCATTCAGTTATGGCTATCTGTTAAGTACTAGGTCACGTTACCTGTACTTGATTTGCATGTAGTGTCAGGTTGTGTGTGGAGGGGACATACAACAAGTGCTGACTGAAGTAGTAGACAAATGTTATTGTGAGTTAGTTGACAAATTCTGTCTTCCTGTAGTTCTGGTAAGATGTTTTAAATCTAACAAACTATGCATCATTGGAGACTATCATTAAAAGATGAAGATGGAAGAGACTTGGACATGTATGTTGTATGTACTGTGTGTACATGTATGTTGTATGTACTGTGTGTACATGTATGTTGTGTGTACTGTGTGTACATGTATGTTGTATGTACTGTGTGTACATGTATGTTGTATGTACTGTGTGGACATGTATGTTGTATGTACTGTGTGTACATGTATGTTGTATGTACTGTGTGGACATGTATGGTGTATGTACTGTGTGTATATGTATGTTGTATGTACTGTGTGTACATGTATGTTGTATGTACTGTGTGGACATGTATGTTGTATGTACTGTGTGGACATGTATGTTGTATGTACTGTGTGGACATGTATGTTGTATGTACTGTGTGGACATGTATGTTGTATGTACTGTGTGGACATGTATGTTGTATGTACTGTGTGTGATCAATGGAGGAGAACTTAGAAGGTAGAGATGGGTTGAGCATGTATGTTGTATGTACTGTGTGTGATCAATGGAGGAGAACTTAGAAGGTAGAGATGGGTTGAGCATGTATGTTGTGTGTACTGTGTGTGATCAATGGAAGAGAACTTAGAAGGTAGAAGTGGGTTGAGCATGTATGTTGTATGTACTGTGTGTGATCAATGGAAGAGAACTTAGAAGGTAGAAGTGGGTTGAGCATGTATGTTGTATGTACTGTGTGTGATCAATGGAGGAGAACTTAGAAGGTAGAAGTGGGTTGAGCATGTATGTTGTATGTACTGTGTGTGATCAATGGAAGAGAACTTAGAAGGTAGAAGTGGGTTGAGCATGTATGTTGTATGTACTGTGATCAATTGAGCATATAATTAGAAGGTAGAAGTGGGTTGAGCATGTATGTTGTATGTACTGTGATCAATTGAGCATATAATTAGAAGGTAGAAGTGGGTTGAGCATGTATGTTGTATGTACTGTGATCAATTGAGCATATAATTAGAAGGTAGAAGTGGGTTGAGCATGTATGTTGTATGTACTGTGATCAATTGAGCATATAATTAGAAGGTAGAAGTGGGTTGAGCATGTATGTTGTATGTACTGTGATCAATTGAGCATATAATTAGAAGGTAGAAGTGGGTTGAACATGTATGTACTATGTCACAATGGAGCATTGGTTAGGGCATCTTTCCGATAGACTGCGGTTGGAAAAAGAAGATATAGGTGGCCAAAGGGAACATGGACAGAACTGTGGACGGAGAGTTGGAAAGATAATTGCTTGATGTAGTATGAAACAATTGGTAGAAATGAGACAGAACGGAAATAATGAAAATCTTTTGGTAAAGTCTTATTTCTCAAGCGAGACACGAAGAGGATACAGATAGATATAATAGTAGCTTGAGCAGACACATATCAAAATAGTTCAAGCACCTACACTTATAATCCGGTACTAGCAACTGTAGTTGGAGCAGACACATATCAGACACATATCAGACAGTTGAAGTCCCTACACTTATAATCCGGTACTAGCAACTGTAGTTGGAGCAGACACATATCAGACAGTTGAAGCACCTAACATTATAATCCTTTACTAGCAATTGTAGTTTGAGCAGACACATATCAGGCAGTTGAAGCTCCTAAAATTACAATCCTGTACTAGCAACTGTAGTTTGAGCAGACACATATCAGGCAGTTGAAGCTCCTAAAATTACAATCCTGTACTAGCAACTGTAGTTTGAGCAGACACATATCAGACACATATGAGACACATATGAGACTGTTGAAGATCCTAAAATTATAGTCCTTTACTAACCTCTGAATACTAAGGCTTAGAACCTTGTTAGTTATAACGCAATCAACCACCCTCTTAGACACGCGTGCCGATTCAGCGATAGTAGAATCCAAAAGGACATCCTATATGACCAACCCGCAACTGGTAATAGACTGCATGAGCACACATTATAACAACACTTCATTGACACTTGCATGCGGGATCTAACCTTATACAGTATAGACAAAAATAATTGATAACTGTTAGTCAACCAGGCAGGCACGGCGAGCGATAGTGAAGGATGCTTTAAAAAAAGAAGGAAAACGCCATCGCATATCGAGGCAAAAGATAGTGTAGGTTCAGAAAGACTATATTCTACATCAGCTTCAGTCACCAGTTTCACAAGCAGCAACTGAGGCACTGATGTCACTCCAGAATAGGCCACCACGGTCACAACAGACGATGTGACTCAACACAAAAAGCATTACGTGACACAAAACACATTGTCTCCCAAAACAAAAAGGCCGATGACTATAGTTACTACTGTAAAACAAAATAAATTACAACACACTTAATATATGTTAGATAAAGCTACATCATACATCTTAGCTGAAATATTTAGAAACATGTGTTCAAATAACTATTTTTTATAGTCTCCACGTGGTTCACGCACGAAGCATCTTTAGTGTGCAAACATGTGACGTAATCTCGATTTGATCTAAGACTTCAAAACTGCCCCACATATTATACACTGAGACGAACTCCATAGTCTAGTGAATCAACACTGGAAATAAAACAAAAGGACCCCTGCATAAGCTACAAAAGACATTAAAGTTTATAAACAATAACTAATATTTATATACTGTTTCAAGTGATAAAAGAAAGACTGGCATATACTATTTAAAAAATGTCTAGTGTTTGAAAAGACATAAATTGCGTGACAAATACTCCCAAAATGAAATAGATCTGCTTGACAACAGCTTTGTGTACATCTGAACTGGTTAAGATTCTGAGTACGGCAGGTTGATTTTGTCTTAGTTTCTTAGATAGAGATATATCTAGGGTCTTTATAGGTTTTAATATTCAGTAGACAATGCAATACGTACATACTGTTGATTCACGTGACTTAGCGGTAAAACATACCCCGCTAAAAATTTCAGCATTCTCAAGACAATCAAGCAAGCAGCTAACCAACTAAACAACTAACCAGCCAACCAACCAACCAGAAAACAAACAAACAATCAAACAAATAATTCACATTTACCAAACAAACCAACAAACAAACCAACTAGCAAATAAATAACCAACCATCTAATCCATAGATTCCCAAACTTTTTCGGTCCAACGCCCACTTTTCCCGACGTATATATATATATACATGCTCTGTTTTCACTTTGACATAGAAAATTGATATATATTTCTGTCGTACATGGTCAATTTTCAAATGATTATATACATGAAATAAAAAATGGATCGTGTAAGATGGGCATAAGATGAATTAAAATGCAGAATTCAAATTTTTAATGATTATTCAAAAGAAAAATCAAGAAAAACCACTCCCAAGTCCTTCTGAACCCACCATCGCCCCACTGAAAGGCTTCAGCGTCCACAGGAGGGTGGTATCGCCCACTTTTGGAAACGCTGATCTAATCAATCAATCAATCAATCAATCAATCAATCAATCAATCAATCAATCGTTCATTCATTCATTAATTCAATCAATCAATCATTCAATCAACCAATGTACCAATATTGAAAACATATAACTATTATGAAGATTGAATGCAACTAACTAGTTTATCTGTTACTACAATAGTCAAAGCGTTCGTCACACTCCGGCTAAGACCAACTATGACCTGGCACTGTCAGGACTCACACTTAATGATGTCGATCCTAGCACAGTGCTTGCATCATCTTATCTGGCATTCCAAGGGACTGTCACACAGCCGCTAGTACCTCCTATCTACCATTCTTCGACCTATGTTCTGGAAAACTGAGGATTGCTTACAAGGAATGTCTGATGTAGGTATTCAAACTGTTGCTCAAAATATTATCTTGTGATATTTGGCTAAGTTATAGAGGAACAGAATGTAAGCTAGCGTTTAGCAAATCATTTCAGGCCATGCTTTTTCTTCCTCACTATTTGCTCAGAAGAACACTGACTATTTTGCATCGTATTTTGTTTATATCATTTTATTTAAAAAAAAATTTTTTTTTAACTTACACCAAATTCAGAAGAGATTGTCAAAGGACTGCATGAGCAGTAACTGGAATTTACGTCTAGAATCAAGATGTATGCTGATCTGAGAACTGAGGAAAGCTTACCAAGGGCAATTCTATCATTAAAAAGTGATGTCATTGCAAACGGAAAGGGCCATCCAAGGGCAGGTCCGTCTGGAAACCGAGCTAATCTGAGAACTGGTAAGAGTCGTCGAAGAGCAGATCCGTCTGGAAGCAGACTGTGAGCTGAGAACTAAGAAAAGCTTATCAAGGACAAATCGGTCTGGAAATATTGATGTTGTGAAAACTGGGATGAGCTATCCTAGTATAAGTTCGTGTAGAACCAGAGCTGATCTGATAACTGGAAAGAGTCCAAGAGCAGGTCCGTATGGAAACAGAGATGATCGTAAAACTGAGAAGAGCTTGCCAATGGCAGTTCCACTTGGAAGCAAGCTGTGAGCTGAGCTTAGAACGAAGTAGAAAGAGCTTGCCAAGGACATGTCCGCTTGGAAGCATACTGTGAACTAGTCTTAAAACTAAGAACAGATGCTCAAGGGCAAATCCGTCTGTGAACTACCACATTTAAGGCCTGCCTTCGTAGTTTATTTTTGTACTGTAGACACCATCACTAAAATAGTAATGAATATCTTGTAAAGTAACATGTCAAACATTGACTGTTTTTCATCTGTAAGGAGGTTCAGTTTACTCTCGTCTGTCCAACCCAACTACAGAAGCCACAGAGGCAGTTATTAATGCTATAGAAAGGGGAGCTGGCAGTTTAACCTTCGCAAGTGGCATGGCCGCGATTACATCATGCCTTCTGGGATTTCTAAAAACTGGTGATCACGTGGTACGTTATGTGTTTTGCTGTTGTTGTTTGATTGCATCGTCAAATGAAATTAGGAGAAATAAACATGTTAAGATAAATGAATGCATTTCTAAATTCAGCCAAAACTAAAGTCACATTCTTCATGTGTATAGGCACTTCTGGGAATGCAAGAAGAAAACACGGTTAAGATTGCGCTATTTCTGAATCTGAGTGATTCTATAAATAATGTGAAGCGAATCATACTGTACAATGAAGTAGTGGGCTATGACAAAGATGAGCACACCTTTCTCTGATATTAATCTTAGTGCACACCTTTCTCTGATATTAATCTTAGTGCACACCTTTCTCTGATATTAATCTTACACATCCTTCTGGATTTAATCTTTGAAACTGTTCGTGGTATTATTTATGCATTTTTCTGATTCAATCTGTCAAATTTGGAGAAATAAACATGTAAGATAAATGAATGACTTCTAAATTCAGCCTACAAACAATATTCTCTGTGATAACTTGAACAAAAACCGTTAAGATGGCTATTTCTACCTGAGATTCTATAAAATGTATGAACTTGCAAACGGTCTATGCAAGTGACACCTTTCTCTGATATTAATCTTAGTGCACACCTTTCTCTGATATTAATCTTATTGCACACCTTTCTCTGATATTAATCTTATTGCACATCTTTCTCTGATATTAATCTTAGTGCACACCTTTCTCTGATATTAATCTTAGTGCACACCTTTCTCTGATGTCAATCTTATACACTTATTATATAATCTTATGCAAACCTTTCTGCATAGTCTTGAGTGACCGCTTTCTATTAACTTGGCAATTTCGATATCAATCTTAGTGCAAACCGTTCTGATATAATCTATTACAACCTTTCTGATAGTAATCTTATTACATCTTTCTCTGATAATCTTAGTACCTTCTGATATGTATCTTATACACCTTTCGATGCCATTAGCTATTATAAGATTGAAAGACTGGCATGAGTTAGACTGCTCAACGGTTGGAAGGAACAGAGATAAAGGTAGATAAATAGACAGATTGATAGAAGTCAACATTCGATAGTCAGTATTCATGATAGATATCAACAAGTACTACACCAGTCGGCGACAAATGATGATTTATAACTAAAACAGTTTACAAAAGCATCTTAATAATCTCAGTCCGCTTTGCAGCACATAAACAAAGACAAATATTCAATTCAATTTTTGCATTTTTTTCTACATCAAACCTAGTCATTCGAATGACTTTAAGCAAGCTTTTGTTCAAAAGTTCGCCTTCATGTACCTCTAGTCCTTCTCTTTCCCACTATCCTTGCGGTCTCCACTAAATTACATGTTTTGACCGCCTTGATTTTCTTAGCCTGAGGACATGTCGAAACCATCCTCTCTTTTGTATCTGTGTCTTCCAGACTAGTTAATTCTTGAAGTCTGATATTGTTAATCTTATCTTCTAAGCTATACATAAATATCTTTCTTAGAAGTCTTCTCCTGAAGCCTCTCGCCAGTGTGTTGCCGGGGCTACGGGGAGGAGCAAAGAATAGTAACACTGCGACCTACAAGACTGTACGAGGCGACTTAGGTAGGGACCTAGTGAAGCTATCCTAGTAAATCTCTCTCTCTCTCTCTCGCGATCACCGCTTAGATTGATGTACCAGATTTCCTCATCAATTCTGCTGTTGTTTTAGGGACTCCGTCCCTCCGTACAGCTTCTCATTTAGCTCGGTATATTCCGGCCATGTTTCGTTTCTCAGGCCTGCTAGCGGTGGTCAGTCTTGCAGTAAGTACTCTACCGTCATGTCCGCCTTTTCGCAGTGACACAGGCTAATCCTAGTAAATAAAAATCGTCGCAGAAATCGAATGTTCTGGCCTATTTTGTAGACTCATAATTGGAACAACGTACAATCGCTTTTAGACTCGGATTCCCATACAAATCACAAAGAATGGTTTAACAAATGGTCACGTTTAAATAAGAAAACAAATCCTCTGAACAGACACAATTTGTGGAAATGTGTTTCTCTTAGTTGAGACTTCTGAGAATAAAACGTAAATTTGCATATGTAAAATATATTCGAATATTATGTTGATATTTAACCTCCAGCGGTTTACGTGGATATACTGTTCTGTGCATGCGAGTGTTTACGGTAATGAGAGAACGGGCAAGCTTGCACCAACAGCATCGATTGTTGGGGAGTCGAAGATGGATAAGGGGGATGTTCTTCGGTCTCTTTGGTCTGTTGGATGAGGACACTAAAATAGATGTTGAATCGATCAAGCGATTTAAGCAGTTTGGAGTTACCCGTTGAACAAGTAGAACTGGATGCCTGAGAGGCAGAGTGAGAGATGTGTTTAATCAGCGAGCCATTGAAACCATCAGTGTGCATACTCTTCGATATCTGTTGGGGAACTGAGCACCTATGGGTCTGCCCGGAGTGCAATGCCGTCAGTTTAGTAACCAATAACCAATAACCAATGTTGAGTCATGTTAACCTCTAAGACTGCTCCTACTTTAACCGTTATGTCTCTGTTTCCAGATTTATCAAATTCCCTGTTATCCTGGCACAATCAAAGCTTTGAAGTACATGAGAGATGTTTTCCATATAGAGATATCTGCTGTCACTGAAATAACTGTCGATGAAGTACAAAAACATATCAAACCAAACACAAAGGTAGTATAACAAGTATAACAGATGTAAGCATTCAAGTTGAATGCATTTGAAAATAGATGTCTGCGAAAAATAATGAACATGAAATGGGACGAATTCAGAAGTTATGAAATCAGAAAAAATTTCTAATAGTCAACCACTAGTAGCAACTGTTATAAAGAAGGAGAAGATGGAGATATGTTGGACACACTTTGAGAAGATGGAGATATGTTGGACACACTTTGAGAAGAATGATTAAAGAATACAACAACACTGGCATTGAAATGGGAGGCAAAGGGTTTAAGAAAGAGAAGACGCACTAGGGAAACCCTGAGACGAACTTTGCTGAGAGAGTCAAGAAATATCGGATTCAATTACATGGAAGAAATTGAGCCAATTTTCCAGGACAGAGCGGTATGGAGAAATTACTTGTAGGCTCTATGTAATGTATAACTGTACGAGAGGATATATATATGTATAACAATTGAAAGGTGTTGGGTATTTCTGACGTAATTGACAGCTTTGTTGGCGCCTGTTTTTTAAATTATTATTTATACAGATGGTATTGTGTAAACTGCCAAAGTGGATAAGATCATATTAATGAATATAGAAGAAGAAGAAGAATAGGCAGTGCAAAATAACTTATATGTTATGCTTAAGAAACAGTCAGAAAATGTTGGTTAATATAATATGATTGTCCACTAACCAACCACCAATAACAGCATACAATAAAAAGAGATCAGGTACTAGAGCCAAGGAAGATCAAGAAAAATATGGATAGACAATATCAAGACCATTCTAAATGTTCGTTGGCACAGGAACGGAGCAATTATGGGGACTTCGTTGCAGTGAAGTTGGATTAATACCCACCGTTTGTTGATGGGTTTGAAAAGGGAACAAAAATATAACACTGTGACCTACAAGGCATATTTTAAGATGCGACTTAGGGGACTAAGCTCCCCTAGTAAATAAGAAAGGTTACAGAAAAAAAAAATTGTGGTTCATTTTGGGGCGCATAACTCCCGGATAAATTGTTGCTTTGGGCCGATCACATACAAATCACAAGAGTGGTTTAACAAGGGGCGATATGGAGCATTTGAAGAAAAAAAAAGATTAATCCCAAAACCCTTTGGAATGCATTTAAATCGATCTGGGGGAAAATATCATATAAACATCATAACCCCAAAAATATCAAACTCCCAGAACTGCACAACACACAGTATCCAAAACTATTTTAGCCGGTGACTTCAATGGACCTCTCCACGTTGGGCTCCCCAGACAACAACGGGAAAGGGGAAAATTAATAGAAGAACATGTGATACAACAAACCTATCAGTATTACAGAATGAAAAATTTCCCCACCAACTTCCCAAAGAGCTCACCCCCATTTTGGCCGCCTGACCATCTGCTCTCCGATTGACAGTCCTGCCATTCTCTCTTGATGATATAACAACTGTAAGTAGTGTGTAAAGCAAAAACAGCGGAACAAAAAAAGCAACGGGAGACTTTTTCAAGAAACAACTGACTCTCTGCTTACAAAGTTGATCCCGCAGTGTTGAGACTTTCAAAAGAAGTAACAAAAGAAATTTAAAACCCTCATCATTATGTATCCCAAGGGGCAGCGAAACCCCACAAAATTTTTGGAACCAAGACACACAAGACAATCTATGAAAAAAGCACTTTAAAGGAAAACACTAGAGTCCACACCATCCGGGATAAAAAAAGTCAGTACAATAAAGCTGAAAAAGAAAAACTTAGTTAGGAAGGCTAAAAATGAAAAATGGATAGACACATGTAAAAACTAGATTTTAGACGTAAGGGAAATAAAGCCGGGGCGTTGGTCAACAATCTGTCTGGGGATAGTAGGAAGACAAATCCCAAACCAGTGATAGAGGGAAAGGAAAAATTCATTGAAGACCAGAAAAAAGCAGAGCACTTCAACCGTTACTTTGCATCAGTAAACAGAGCAAAGAACTAAAGAGATAGACAGAAAGCGTCTGAACCACTTGGCAACAAGAAAAAGCTCAAACAGTAAATGCTTCCATTTTTGAAAAAAATTAATAGACATGAATTAGAACAGGCTTTAAAAAAAAAGTTTGGGGAAGTCTCCGGGCCCAGATAAGTCCAAAACGAGATGTTTTACATTTGGGCCCAATGGGGAAGGTAGCAGTTCTCCAGTTTAACTGACATGGAAAAAGGGGCTCCCAAAGCCTGGAGGAGTCCCCAAATTATCCTACCCAAAAAAATCAAACCTCAGGTAAACCCCAGTTTCCCAAATCTCCCTAACATTGTCTGGGGAAATTAGCTAAAAAAAATTGAAATTTGCTCTATGGTTTCTTGAAGAAAAACACTCTTGCACAACAGGGGGTTAATCGCCTGCAGAGGACCCCCTTTTTAGGTTTACCAAAGAATACCGAAGCTTAGAACAACAAACACCAGTAGCCATTTTTTTGACCTGCAGCAGGCTTACGATCGAGTATGGAAAAAAGGCCCCCTTTTGAAGATGGGACATTGGAATAATGGGGGGGTTACTGGGGCCCAAATTTGGGGGTGAAATAGACCCACTGTTCCCTGCCATGCATGTCATAAGGGCACTAAGGGGTTTGGAAAAACGGATGCTTTATCCCAGGGAATCTAACCAAACAAATGCTTGAAAAAACGGATGCACTGGGCCGAAAAACCATGGTCCGACCCCTCACAATGAGGAATGGGATCCCTTCTAGGGTGCAAATCTGCCTCTGAGATTTAGCCACAGTAAGAATGTCAGACCCCATCAAAGGGGGGTAAAAATTTTCTGCAGGGAGGTCAACACAAACGGGGAAGCAGAAATAAGATTATTCCCCCAGAACTGCCCCCCGTATGCAGACCTGAGAAGGAGGTGGCCACACACCAGCCCAAAAACAAACTGTATGTTGGGCTGATAATCTGAGGGAGAGGGTGCCTTTATTAGAGAAACGAAATTTAACAGTGAGAATGCAGAAGAAGAATAATGGGAATTGTACAACTGGATTAAGTATTTTTAAATTTCCGTACGATCCAGACAAAAAACAATGATGCAATTTCATCTAAGGATCTTAGAAAAAAGGGGTTTTCCACAGGGTCATCCTAAGTTTCACCTCTTCCTCATATACATCAATGTTCTTGCAAAAAGATTACGGTGAAAAAACGCTATAATGAACGACCTGGCTTTGGCAAAGCCATGAGGATGAAGGGACAAAACTTAATGGAGACCAAGAAAACTCCATGACTACTGCCAGACATGGAAAAAAAAGATAAACTGTCCAAAAAATTATACCATCTTCACTATTACCCCAAAAATTGCCAAAGAATATCACCTTGAATTTAACAATCACCAACTGCTAAGATAAAACATCCATATATCTTGGGTAACACTTTACTGCCAGCTCAACCTGAAGAAGCATTTTGAATTAAAAAAAAAGCAAAGAAATTACAATTAAAATTACAAAAGGGGGCAGACAAAATACCCGAAAGGGGATATCTTGTTATCCATTCAAAAGTAAAAATCTTTCTAACAACCCCAAGACAAACCTTGATTCCCCGGGCAGAGTACAGAACAATGCCTTCGCCTAATCAGGGGGAATAGGTCAAATTTAAGCTGCATTGAAATAAAACAAATGTGGAACCTCTTGGGCTGCGTAGGGGCAAAGCTGCTGTTGAAGCTTATGAAAGGAGCAAAAGAATGAATCAAGATCACCCTAATAAACTACTTGTTCAGAAGTGGCAACAGAGAACAGAATTAAAAAAAAGTCAATCTTCCACCCGTCAGTGAAACAAAGACAGAGAGTAATAGCAAACTTACCACCACATACACCTTAAATCACATGAAATTAGAACAAAATTGATAGATGGAACCAAACGCTTCGACCCAGTCAGCCTTATGGCACCTTTGATGGCATCTCAAAGAACCATTGATGCCTATCCCCAAGAATGGGTACATGTCTATATCAGGCGATAGAAGCAGCTTTGTACCACCTGAAGACTGTTTTCGATGCCTTTCCATAAAAGGCACAAAACATAATTATTTTCACAGATTCAATGTCTGCCCTTCAAGCTCTAGAAGATGGTGGACATTGTAAATCTGAACTATCCCATATAGCCCTAGATATTGACAGACTTATTACATCACATGACATCAAAATAACCATGCAGTGGATCCCTGGACATTCAAACACACCTGGTAATGACAAAGCAGATAGGTTAGCCAAGAAAGGGTCAACACAGGAACAACCAATCACAGCAACAACTCTCCATCCAGCAAAGCAAATCCTAATGACAACAAATAAAGAAATTTGCTGAACAGATGGACCATGGGAAACACAGGAAGAGGGGTGTACAGCCATATGGCCAGCCTAACCTTAATGACAAAAAATCAACCACCTTAAAAGAAGAATCAGAGCACCATTTTTAGATTTCAGCCCCAACCCCATAACACTTAATAATCACTTGAACAGAATTCACCCACAACACACTCCAGAGTGCCAACTGTGCGCACATCATGAAACCGTTCACCACCACCTTTTCAAGTGTCAAGCACTAGATGACATCAGAAAGACCCTCCTTCCTCCAAGGCCAGATAAATGGAACACATTATACGGGAAAAAAAGAACAACTTACAAACACATGCAGATACCACTACATAGCATTGGGCCGAAGGGGAAAGCTCAATGCCGCTGGATCATTGAAGAAGAAGAAGAAAACACAGTTGAAGGGGAAAGATCACAGAAAAATAAGAATGCTTAAACTAATTAAATACTGACAAAATATATATGTTCTTTGTTAATGATCATCTCCTACAGGCTTACAGATTACCACTAGACAACCACTGGCCGTGAATGGTCATGTGATATATGTATACCAATCTTCAAGCAATAACCATGTTGAACGGAGATCTGCTCGCTTAGTTCAGATTCAGCTTGAGCAGGACAGTGGCAAAAGTTTACATGATGGTGATCAAATGCTTAAACAATTGATTTAACGAGCAGGGTGTATTGTTTTTTTTTTATCATCTTTTCATTGTCATTGGGGCAGAATGAGTTATACAGTGCTATATAGAACCAATACTGACTTACAGATGCCAGTCATGGACAGTAAAGGCCGAAAAATCTCTGGAGGTCACAGAGATGTGGTTTTACAGAAGAATGATGAGAATCCCCTGGACTGCTAAATGACTAATGGGAGGTTGTTGAATGAGGCCAAGACACTGAGAAATATTATCAATATAAGAAAGAGGCAGTCATCATTTTCGGGCATGTGATGAGAAAGGGAGGTTTAGAACACATTGTAACAACCGATAAAATTGAAGGAAGATGAGACAAAGGAAGACAGAGAGAAAATTTTAAACAACCTGACTTCTGGGCATGGACGAGCGTCAACATCTGAGATGATAGCAAATACCATTGACAGAGATTTGTGGAGATCCATGACACGGCACATGATGATCTTTTTTATGTCTCATTCATCTGTTATGAATTCAGACATAATTCTTCTTCTGTCATTGAATCAATCAAGAATTTTTTACCAATGCACTACTCTGGCTAGAGTCACAAAAATACACTCATGCGTGCATTTTGAGTGACTCATTGAGTATGATCCGAAGGTGGAGGCCGGTTCGGTGCGCAGGCAATGGACTGAATCACTGCAGGCGTCAACAATTTGCAGAATTACACTTGTCTTTGTTCGGGGCACATGGGTGTCGTTGGCAATGAGAGAGCAGACAGACTGGCTAGCTCTGCCGCTATATCAGAGGGCCAGCCAATGGACAGATCTGACATGTGAACGCCTCATAGAACGTGCGCAGAGAAGACCTTCATCTAAACCAATCCACTTCAACTACTAGATTGCGAGAACTGGGTTTGAAGATTGGTGTGGCAAGAAAAGAACGGTACAACAGGTATACAAGTAGGCTCATCAATCAAAATAGAACTGGTACGGTCAGTCGCTGGACGCTGATGGAGATATTGCGAAGAAGATCGGAGCACCTATGGACATGTCCGGAGTGCAATGAAGATATTCCAAACTGAAACTGAAGAATTTTTTGTGTGAGGCCAAGTTGGTCTCAACCCTGAATTTCCATGACACATGGTCACTAGCACAAGGCGTTATTTTCTGTAATTGACCACACACAAAAGTTTTGATTACTTTTATATGTCACTGGGTTCACCGATAGAAAAGTTACTAACACAAAGTTAGGGATACTAGAGATAAGGAAAGCAAGCCTTCACACAAATATAAGTCAGGCGCCATGTCTACATCTGAATTCATAGCAGGCAAACGTAAAAATAAAAAATGAATTGTGTGATAAAATTAGCACGAAAGCATTGCAAATGTTCAAAAACAAACATGACCCAAACAAAATAAAACAAATCAAAATAAAAGAAATCACATATGATTATTATATGCAGTTTTTACATACAATGATACCTCTAAAGTCGGAGCAGGGCTGAATGGGGGAGGACACTAGTGATAAGGAAGGCAAACCTTCATGCAAAAATCAGTCAGAGACACCTGAATTCATAGTGGGCGAATGAAAACAACCAAAAAACATATGGTATCATATGAGAGTAATGTGTCTCTTACTTTTGCTACATTTTTGACTGATGTTGTTCAGGTGTTGGTTTGATGAGATCATCACTGCTCCTGTATTCACTGATGGAGATGATGCTTCCAGCTTTGTCAGAGATTTGAGAGACATTTTGGTCACAATTGACACATGCAATGGCAAAATGGCAGGTAAGTTCAGTTCAGTTTCAGTTTGGAATATCTTCATTACACTCTGGACATGTCTGTAGGTTCTCCGATCATTTTGGCAATATCGCCAACAGCATCCAGCGACTAACCATACCAGTCCGGTGTTAATTAATGAACATACTCATATGTCTATTGTACTGTTCTTTTTTGGCCACTTCAATTCAAGCTCTTGAAACCTAACAGCTGAAGGGGATTGATTTAAATGAAAATACTCTTTGCTGCCACTATTCATGAGGGCATTCAGAATGTTAGCTATATCCATTGGCTGACCCCTCGATATGGTGTCCGAGCCAGTCTGCTCTCTCATGCCATCGGCACCATGTGTTCACTCCCGACGAAGATGAATGTAATTTTGTTTGTTTGTTTAGTAGGGGATTAAAGCCTCTTTTAGCGAAAGCACGCCCTTTCAACCTAAGGCGAACCTTTATTGGTTATATCAGAGCGTATAGACCAACAAACATGAAAAATAAGAATTAACTCCTTTCGGAGAATCCAAGAATAAGTATGATCTTAATAATTCTGTGAATTTTGGACATTTATAGTGATTTAGTCCATTGTCTGCACACCGAACCAGCCTTCACCTTTTGTTCACACTCAAGGAATCATTCAGAACACACATATGCTTTAATTTTGTGACTAAAATCAGATTAGTGCATTAGTCACGCCAACATTTCCATTGTCAGGCTACTTGTTGTCATACTAAATGCACCACTGGCTTCTTTGACTTTTCTGCCGTATGAGCTGCTGAGAGGCCCATGCAGTCTGATCCATCCATGTAAATCACGCACTTTCATTACAGTTTCATTAAAGATGGCTTTGATGTCTGCATCCAACGCCACAGGATTTCTCTCTCAGCAACTTTTGTTGAATTTAACTTTAGTGGACCAGGGCAAAAGCCATGCTTTTACAGGCCATTTAATTTTAGAATAAAAACACCCTTTAGTGTGGCTCTGGTAAAAGGCGTCCAACCCATAGTCATGTAGTGTGGTGTTTGGTCCACAAGGAGTTAATGATGGTTGAAAAGTTGATACGTTAAGGTATCCTAGAAACCAGCAGTAGCCTGTTCTCACATGAAACAGGGTGGTCTGCTAGTATCTTTTAAGATGGTTGACTATGTCAGATCTTTCACTGAGGTTTGTATATTTTCTTCCTCTTTGAGGTCACACAATTCCAGATTGTCATAGGTTGAAGATATACATATAATTACCCACTTTGTCTCCACATTGTGAAAGTTTAATTTTCCTTGTAACATGATTGCTTCATTGATTGTAACATAGTTGAATGGATGGATGGAAATATAGATGGATGAACGGGCGGGCGGGTAGCCAGATAAGATTTAATTGATTAAGTGTAAAAAAACAAACTATCGTGACTGCCTGTAATACCGCTTTTTTAGGACGGTGGGACAGGAAAAATGAGCCTGAGGAATTTAATGACTGCATGGCTAGTGCAGTCGCCATGAAACTGTTCAGGTTAGGATTTTTTATGCCCGACAGAAAAAACATTGAACTTACCGTGGATTGAACAGGGGTCTCCTGCATGGAAGCCGCGCTCTAACCCATTCGACCAGGCACTCTTCGGTGTCACATTAATGTAAAATGAATAATAACAAAATAAAGTACATGATAACAAGAGAAACATAGATAGACAAAGTCAATGTTTCATTAAAATGTCTTTATTAAGATAGAAATCAAACAAATGTCATGTTTATCAAATATGTTCTGAGGGACTGCCTAGAGTAGTTGATAGTAGCTCGGCCTGCTAGCTGTGACGCCTCATAGCTCGGGTTCGAACCTACTGTCCGGCATTTGTTCGAGTCCCTGGTCTTACTCAGGACGATAACATGAGTACCTCTGAAGTCGGAGAAAATCTGCCTGTATGGCGAATGAATACTAATTACGAGTACATTGAGCACACGGCTGCCAGTGTAAGTAATTTACAATGTGCACGCTGCTGCCATTGTAAGAATTGGAAAAACAGATTTTCACGCAAAAATCAGTTTCAGAGATGAAACTCCGTCCGAGTTGAAAGCTGACAAAAAAAAAACAGAAAAAAATAAATAAAATATGTTCTGAAATGCTTTGTTCCAGAGGTGCTTTGAGGTGGATGCCAACATCTCAGTAAACAGACCAGAGAAGCACTAGGAACTCGAACAGAAGTCAAGAATCTCAACTCATTGAGAAGTATCAGGCATGCTATGGGTAGAATTGAACACTGTAAATTATTGAGAGTAGGTAATGAAATGTGGTATGAATTCTTCTTTCTGTGATATATTCATATGCTAATTATACTACATTCCAGATATAATACACTTTTGAAAATCTTTACAGCCTTCAATTACAAATTTTTATTTTTGCAGTCTCAATCACAGTTTTATATGTTTTGTTACAGTCTAGATCACCTTTGACACTCTAGATCATCTGTTTATTTTAATGAACAATTGTCTCATTTATTTGGGGCATAGATTGTTTGCATCTTTTTAAGAAGTAGACGTTTTGTGTTCTGTTCATTTTTATTTTTTTCTGGGAAGGCGGAAACGGGGAAAAATTTGCCCAGCGATCCTTACTTCAGAGGTACTTGTAATTTGATCCCATTAAAGGATCAGGGTCTCCGTAACTGCATGCTATGTGCACATAGATAATTTTAAAAAATTTTTGGCCAAGCTTTCTGGCACTGGCAGATGTCAATGTCTGAACTAATAGTGCTCAGAATGGTCGCTTGGTAGATCCAAGCTCACCTACATGGTATGTGATCTCCTAGGGCTGTTTTATCAAACTCCGAAGACTCCCACCGTGAAGTATGTAATTCCTGATGTGGTTATAACTTGTATTGCCAGACAGAGCATGTTACAGAGTATGAACTCTTTTTACCTTGTTCTTGTTGCTTCATCCATAATCAGGTTTAACTTTTTTTTTTTTTTGTTATGTAGTTGTCTTCTGTCCAAACATATTATTTAAAACATATGTTTCCAACAGAACAACGCTACCATTTTGATGATCTTTAATCAATCTTTTTTTTCAGAATATGAAATTGATCGTCAGATTCAAGTACTTGAAAGTGGAGGTGTTATTGAAAATGAAACACGTTCTTTTGATATTGAAGAGGGGTATGGTTGTTATATTACATAGCAAAATTTGGTTATTTTTCATTTTGTTGTTTCTCCTATGTTTCTTATTTGTTTTTTATTCTTTTATGGTAGTGCTTTAGATTTATGGTATAGTATTGTGTGTAATTTTACTCTTTTGTCTCTCTATTCTTTGTATTAATGTTTCTCCCAATGAATAGTTTGCTTGTTTCTTAGACACATAATACGAGTTCAATTCCACAGTGGGAGTGGATTTTGCATTGTAGCTCCTCTCAGGTCAACCAGCCTCTATTGGGTACCAGAAAACACTAGGAAGTGACAAAACTTATTTTCATATGTCATATGGGCCTATTCTTCTTGAACGATCCATATCAACCACTTGTTAACCACTCTGTATGATTTGTATGTGATCTGAGCATAAGGCGATTGTCGTTGAGCCAGTTTTGTACCTACAAGTAGGCTAGCACATCCGATTTCTGCGATGCTTTTATTTACTAGGGTAGCTCCCCTAGGTCCTACATCAGTCGCCTCCCGACATGCCTTGTAGTTCACAGTGGTACTATTCTTTGCTTCCTTTGTGGCCCCGGGCAACACAGAGGCGCTTGTTTCTAGGAGCTTGGTACATGTTAAATTCAACAGTAGGAATGGGGTTTCTTTTGTCGTTGTATGAAGATCTCCGTCTGTTCCCCGGGGAACAAAAGCTCTTTACATCGTTGTATGAACATCTCCGTCTGTTCGGAGAAAAAAAGCTCTGTTACATCGTTTGGGATCTCCTCTTTCAGAACAAAAGCTCTGGCATCGTTGTAAAGATTTTTTCCGGGGAAAAAAAAATCTTTACATGTTGTAGAACGATTTATCAACGTTTTCAGAAACTCCGACATCGTTTATACAACGATGTGAAACTTTTCTCCGGGAGACGGAACTGGTCATTCATCAACGTGTAACAAGCTTTTGTGTAGGGCTTTTTTCTCGGGAACAGACGGAAGTCGTTCGTAACGAAAGTACAACTTTTTTTTCTCGGAGAAAGATCTTCATGCACTGTAACAACAACTTTTTTCCGGAACACGGAAGATCGTTCGTCAACGACAACTTTGCTCGGGGAAAAGGGACGTGAACGTGAGGCTTTTATTTCGGCGAGGAGATCGTTCATGCAACGAATGAAAAATTTGTTCTCCGGGAACAGACGGAAGATCGTTCATGCACGTGTAACAAGCTTTTGTTCTCCGGGAAGGGCGAATCGTTCATCAACGATGTAACAGAATTTTCTCCGGGGCGAGAATCGTTCGCCGCGTAAACTTTTGTTCCGGGAACAGACAGAATCGTTCGAACAGAACAAACTTTGTTCCGGGAACGAGGAGATCATTCATAACGATGACAACTTTATTCTCGGAGGAACGGAATCTTCATACACGATGAAAAACTTTGTTCTCCGGGGGCGAAGGATCGTTCGTAACGATGCAAAAGCTTTTCTGAAACGGAATCGCGAACGTTATAAACTTTTTTCTCCGGGGAAAGGGAGATCGTTCATACGTGTGAAAAAATTTGTTCTCCGGGAACAGGGGATCTTCGTAACGATAGGAGCTTTTTTCTCCGGGTAACCCTTTTTCTCCGGGAACGGGCGAAATCGCCCCCAAAGGGTGTAAAACCGTTCTCGGGAACGAACGGGGTCTTCTAAAAGATTAAAGGCCCTTTTTTTCGGCGAAAAAGGGGGTCATTGCCCCCGATGTTCCCTTTTTTCCGGGGGGCAAGATCTTCATTAAATGTAACCCAAAAATTTTTTTCCGGGAACGGGAAAGGGGTCTTCATCAACGATGTAACGAAACTTTTTTCTCGGGCGAAAAAAATCGTTCGAACGATATCCAAACTTTTTTCCGGGAAAGAAGGAAAATCGTTCCCGATTCAAGCTTTGTTTTTTGGGGAAGGAAAAATCGTTAACCCCAAAGTTGTAAAACTTTATTCTCGGGTTAAAAGAATCTTTATACAACGATGTAACAAAGGGGTTTTTCGAAGGAAAAGGGAGAAACGTTTTATAAAAATGTAACCTTTTTTTGGGGGGGGAAATCGTTCCAAAACAACGGGGGTTGGCAAAAAGCCGTTCTTTACGGAGCAGAACGGAAATTAAGAAATTAGCGTGAAAAAATTTTTTTCTCCCGGGGAACGGGAAAATCTTCTCAACGATGTAACAAACCCTTTTTTTTGGGAAAGACGGGCATGTTACAGGGGTGTTTTTTCGGGAACCCCAACAACAATCGTTCATCAACGATTTAAAAAAACCTCGGGAACGACTTTCATTCAAACGATAAGAAAAGGGATTCTCCCGGGGAAAGGGGCGGGGGTGTTCGCCGGGGAAATGGGCCCCCGGGTTTTTTCGGGAAACGGGGGTCTTAAAGAAACGATGTAACAAACTTTTTTCTTCGGGAACAACGAAACGTTCATGGAACATTTGGGGGGCGGGGAAAATTTATCCCGGGAAAACCAAGAAAGATTGTTCCAAAAACAAACTTTTCTCCCCAAACGAAAAGGAATCGTTCCTACAACGTTGGGGCTTTTTTTTTGCCGGGGGAACAAAAAAAACGAATTTTTTTTCGAAAAACGGGTATCCAAAAAGCTTTTTTTTCTGGGAACAGGGGGAATCGTTCCAAAAACGAAAAAACTTTTGTTCTCGAGGCGGGGCGGAAATCGGGAAGAACGATGTAACGAAGCTTTTTTTTCCCGGGGAAAATGAAATTGTTCATCGGTGGTAACAAACTTTTGTTCTCGAGGAAAAAGTTGTTAACAACCAAAATTTTTTTTCTCCGGGGCGGGCGGAAAATCTTCAACAACGTGTAACGGCTTTTTTTCCTTTTAAAGAAAGAAATCTTCGTGGGGTGAAAAAAATTTTTTCCAAAGAAAAAATCTTTTAACGATGTAACAAACCTTTTTTCCATTTTTGAATTTTCGGGCCCATGTAAAAACTTTTTTCTTTTTGGGAACGAAAGAAGATCTTCATCAACGATGTAACAAACCTTTTTTTCTCCGGGGCGGGGGGAAAAATCTTCCTTTAAAGATGTAACAAACTTTTTTTCTCCCGGGGAAAAGGGATCTTCTCAACTTAAAAAGGGGTTTTTTTCCAGGGGGGACGGGTTTCAGCCCAAAAATGTAAAAAAAATTCTCCGGGGCGAAGAATCGTTCTAAAAGATGTAAAAAACTTTTTCTCCGGGAACGGGGGAAGGTCGTTCGCCACAACAAATTTTTTTTAGGCTTTTTCTCCGGGGAAAAGGAAAATGTTTTTTAACGATGTCAGAAACTTTTTTCTCGGGAAAAAGGGGGAAACTTCCAAAAGTGTAAAAAACTTTTGTTTCGGGAAAAGGAATCGTTCATACAACAGAAAATTTTTTTTCGGGGGCAGGCGGGGAAGGTCGTTTTCCCCCAACGAGGCCCAAAATTTCTCCGAAAGGGGAAGATGTTTATCAACGTGTAACCGGGCTTTTTTTTCCGGGAAAAAACGGGAAAAACCCTGTAACAAAAATTTTTTTCTCCCGGGGAAAGAACAAAAGTTTATCCTTTAAAAAGGGTTTGTTCTCAGCGGCAAACCAAAAACGATGTAACAAACTTTATTCTCCGGGAACGAAAGGGAAAATCGTTTCCATGGGAAAGGGCGAATTAACAACGGGGGCTTTTTTTTCTCGGGAAGAAGGAAGTTTCATGCAACGATGTAACAAGGGTTTTTTTTTCCGGGGGAAAAGGCGGGGAATTCTTAACGATGGCCCAAACCTTTTTTTCTCCCAAAAAAGGCGGAAATCGTTCCCGCAACGAGCGAAGCTTTGCTCCGGGGAAAAAAAGGGGAAAATCGTTTTCCCAACAAAGTAACCCAAAATTTTTTCCGGGGGCGAAACGGAAGGGGAAACGAAACTTTTTTTTCTCGGGGCGAACGTTTATAACGATGTAACAAACTTTTTTTCTGGGGGGGCCCGAAAAAGTTGCAACCCATTAACAAAAATTTGGAAGAAATCGTTCTTCCGGAAAAAACTTTTTTTCTCCGGGGGAAGGGCGGGAAAAAGGCCCCAAAGGGCTGAAGCTTTTGTTCTCGAAAAAGAAAGGAAAATCGTTCAGCGGTTGAAAAATTTTGTTCTCCTCGGGGAAATCTTGCCAACGATGTGAAAAAAGCTTTTTCCCGGGGAACGGCCCAAGATGTAAAAAAACTTTTTCTCCCCCTGGGAAAGGAGATCCAAAACAACGTGTAACGAAAAAATTTTTTCCCGGGGAAAAGAGGAAACGTTCATGCAACGTGTAACAAACCTTTTTTTCTCGGGGCGGGATCTTTTACGGCATGCTTTCCCCCCGGGGGGCGAAGAAACGTTCATGCCGGAAAAAACTTTTTTTTCTCGGAAAAACGAAATCCTTCTAAAAGATGTAACCCCAACCTTTTTTTCTCCCGGGGAAAAACGAAATCATTCATCGGGGATTTAAAAAACTTTTTTTCGAAAAGGGGCGGGAAAATCTTGCCAACGATATAACAAAAAATTTTTTTTCTCCGGGGAACGGGCGAAATTGTCGAACATTCTCCGGGAAACAAAAATCTTCATAAAAGATGTAACAAACTTTTTTCCCGGGGGAAAAGGCAGAGGTTTGTCCATTTAAAAAACCAATTTTTCGGGAAGGAACGGAAAATCGTTCATCAACGACCGAAACTTTTTTTCCCGGGGAAAGGGGGGAAATCTTCTAAAAGATGTGGCAAACTTTTTTTCTCCGGGCGGGCCAAGAATTCAAATTTTTTAAAAGCAACGAAAATTAACCCAAACTTTTTCCCCGGCGGCTCAAAAAGCTTTCAACGATGAACAAATTTTTTTCCGGGGAAAAGGGGGAATCGTTCATCACAAACCGAAGGGTTTTTCTCGGGAAAGGGGGGGAGAAAACAACGGAAAAAAAAAGCCTTTTTTCGGGGTACCGGGGAAACGTTTCGGCGTGTTTAAAAAGCTTTTTGGGCTAAAGTTCTAACCCTGTGGCAAACTTTATGCTCCTGGGAAACTTCCCTAACGAAGTTTGCCCTGGCGGGAAAGGCTTCAACGATGTAACAAGCTTTTTTTTTGGAACGGGCGGAAATCGTTCATGCAACGATTTAAAGCTTTTTTTTCTCCGGGGAAAGAACGAGAGATCTTCGGGCCCTGTAACAGGCTTTTGTTCTCCCGGGGAAAAGAAAGGAAAATGTTCATACAACGATTCAGAACTTTTTCTCCGGGAACGAACGGAGATTTTAAAAGATGTTTTAAAAATTTTTTAAAGGGTGAACGAAAACGTTCGGGAACGATGTCAGGCTTTTTTTCTCCGGGGAAGGGGATGTTCATGCAATGTAACAAGGGTTTTTTCTCCCGGGAAGGGCAATTTGTTCAACGAAAGTAAAAGGGTTTTCTCACGGGGGCGAAGGAAATCGTTCATAACGATGTAATAAAATATTTTGGGAACGGGGGAAGTGTTCTAAAAGATGTAACAACCTTTTTTCTCCGGGGGCAAAGAATCGTTCCCGGCGATGTAACAAACTTTTCTCGGGGAAAGAACGGGAAAACTTCATCAACGTTTGGAACCTTTTTTTCTCCGGGGAAAAGGGGTCGTTCATCAACGTGTAACAAGCTTTGGCTCCCGGGGAAAAACGGGGAAACGTTCCTCAACGATTTAAAAAACTTTGTTCTCGCGAACAGGCGAGGCGTTTCAACGGGGGGGTCTTGAAATTTAAAATTTTTCCGGAAGGAAAAAAAAATTTTTTCTTCCGGGGGCGAATTGTAAAAAAAGGCCCTTTTTTGTTCTCCGGGGGTTTTAACGGAGAAACTTCGTAAGAAGGGAAGGGTTTTTTTCTCCGGAAACGGCGGAGATCTTCCCCGATGTAACTTTTTTCGGGAACAGGCGGGGTCGTTCATCCCATGTAACAGGCTTTTTCTCAAGGGGGCTGGTCGTTCATGGATGTTGCTTTGTCCGGGAAAAAAAGGAAATCGTTAAAAAAATGTAACAAGGGTTTTTTTTTTCGGGGAAAGGGCGGAAAATCGTTCATGCCGATGTCGGCGCAACCCCGGGAACCGGAGATGTTCGCCCGTGAAACCCCGGGTTTTTTCCGGGGTTTCGAAATCGTTAAAAACAACGATTAAACGTTTTTGGGAATAAGAAGGAAAAACGTTCGTAAAAGATGTAACAAGCTTTTTTTTCCAACCAGACGGGAACTTAAACAACGATTTTTTGAAAGGGTTTTGTTCTCCCGGGGAAAGAACGGGGGAAACTTCATGCCCAACAACACGGGGCCCCGGGTATCCGGGAACCGGGGAAAGGAAAATTGTTCATCAAGTTGACACCGTTTTTGAACGGGGGGGGAATCGTTCGCCGCAACGATTGGCCTTTTTTTTCTCGGGGGCGGGGTTTCTACCGATATGTTTCTCCGAACAACAGGGGAAACGTTCATCAACGATAAAAAGGCTTTTTCTCCCGGGCGGGCGGAAAATCTTGCCCAAAAAGTTAACAAACCTTTTTCTCCGGGGGAAAGAACGAATCGTTCTTTCCGAGGCAAACTTTTTTTCTCGGGAACAGGCGAAATCGTTCATCCGGGAAACAAAAATTTTTTTCCGGGGAAACGGCGGGTTTTTCTCCAACGATTAACAAGGGGATTCTCCAGGAACAGCGGAAATCGGCATGCGGGCAAAACTTTTTTCCGGAAAAAGGGAAATTTTTTCGTAACGATGTAACAAAAACCCGGGGAAAGGCGAAACGTTCATAAAAAATGGTAAAACCCTTTTCGAGGGGGGAAAAGGTTCAAACAATCCTCGCTTTTTTTCTCCGGGGGGCAGGGAGAATCATTCATCCCAAAGATGTAACAAACTTTTTTCTTTCCCCGGGAACGAACAGGGGAAAGTAACAAACTTTTGGGAAGGGAAAGAAACGTTAAAACAACGATGTAAGAAGCTTTTTTTTCTCCCGGAAGAAACCCGGAAAATCGTTCGCCTTCTTTGGGCGAAAAAGGGGGCCCCCGGAAAGCTTTTTTTTCCCAAACAAGGCGGGAAACTTTATGCCAAAGGGTTAAACGAAAACTTTTTCTAAAAGAAACCCAACGGAAGTTTTTTCCCAAAAAGAAAGGTTTTTGGCCCCCAAAGGAAACTTTCTCCGGCAAAGGGAAATCTTCCCCAACGTGTAACGAAAATTTTTTTGGAACAAAATTTTATACAACGTGTAAAACATTCTCCGGGGCAAAATTTCATCACGATTAAATTTTTTCTCGGGAACAACAGAAACTTCCAAAAATAACAAACTTTTTCCGGGGGGAGAAACTTCATCAACGTGTAACAAGGGTTTTTTTCTCCGGAAAAAAGAATTTCATCGGTAACAAACTTTTTTCCGGGGAAAAGGGGGGAAACGTTTCATTCAACTTTTTTCTCCGGGAACGAACGTTTCATGGCTTTTTTCGGAAAGCGGGGTCGTTCATACAACGTGTAACAAATTTTTTCTGGGCCGGGGTTCAAACCCCTGGAACAAACTTTTTGTTCTCGGGAACAGACGGAGATCGTTCATACAACGATGCTGGCAGGCTACATTCTCCGGGGAACATACGGAGATCGTTCATACAACGATGTAACAGAGCTTTATGTTCTCCGGGAATAGAAGGAGATCGTTCATACAACGATGTAACAGAGCTTTATGTTCTCCTGGAACAGACGGAGATCGTTCATACAACGATGTAACAGAGCTTTTGTTCTCCGGGAACAGGCGGAATCGTTCATACAACGATGAACCAGAGCTTTTGTTCTCAGGAACAGACGGAGATCGTTCATACAACGATGTAACAGAGCTTTTGTTCTCCGGAACAGGCGGAGATCGTTCATACAACGATGAACCCAGGCTTTGTTCTCCGGGAACGGGCAAGTCGTTCATACAACGATGTAACAGAGCTTTTTGTTCTCAGGGAACAGACGGAGATCGTTCATACAACGATGTAACAGAGCTTTTGTTCTCCGGGAACAGACGGAGATCGTTCATACAACGATGTAAAGAGCTTTTGTTCTCCGGGAGCAGACGGAGATCGTTCATACAACGATGTAACAGAGCTTTGTTCTCCGGGAACGAAGTAGATTGTTCATACAACGATGTAACAGGCTTTTGTTCTCCGGGAACAGACGAGAATCGTTCATACAACGATGTAACAGAGCTTTTTGTTCTCCGGGAACAGACGGAGATCGTTCATACAACGTGTAAAGAGGCTTTTTGTTCTCCAGGAACAGACGGAGATCGTTCATACAACGATGTAACAGAGCTTTTTGTTCTCCGGGAACAGACGGAGATCGTTCATACAACGATGTAACAGAGCTTTTTGTTCTCCGGGAACATACGGAGATCGTTCATACAACGATGTAACAGAGCTTTTTGTTCTCCGGGAATAGAGAGATCGTTCATACAACGATGTAACAGAGCTTTATGTTCTCCTGGAACAGACGGAGATCGTTCATACAACGATGTAACAGAGCTTTTGTTCTCCGGGAACAGGCGGAGATCGTTCATACAACGATGAACCAGAGCTTTTTGTTCTCCGGGAACAGACGGAGATCGTTCATACAACGATGTAACAGAGCTTTTTGTTCTCCGGGAACAGGCGGAGATCGTTCGTACGGCGTGAACCCAGAGCTTTGTTCTCCGAGAACAGACGGAGATCGATTCATGCAACGTGTAACAGAGCTTTTGTTCTCCAGGAACAGACGGAGATCATTCATACAACGATGTAACAGAGCTTTGTTCTCCGGAACAGACGGAGATCGTTCATACAACGATGTAAAGAAGAGCTTTTTGTTCTCGGGAACAGACGGAGATCGTTCATACAACGATGTAACAGAGCTTTTGTTCTCCGGGAACAGAAGTAGATTGTTCATACAACGATGTAAACAGAGCTTTGTTCTCCGGGAACGAACGGAGATCGTTCATACAACGATGTAACAGAGCTTTTTTTGTTCTCCGGGAACAGACGGAATCATTTCATACAACGATGTAAAGAGCTTTTTGTTCTCCGGGAATAGAAGGAGATTGTTCGCTACAACGATGTAACAGAGCTTTTTGTTCTCGGGAACAGACGGAGATCGTTCATACAACGATGTAACAGAGCTTTTTGTTCTCCGGGAACAGACGGAGTCATTCATACAACGATGTAACAGAGCTTTTTGTTCTCCGGGAACAGAAAGAGATCGTTCATACAACGATGTAACAGAGCTTTATGTTCTCCTGGAACAGAAGGAGATCGTTCATACAACGATGTAACAGAGCTTTTTGTTCTCCGGGAACAGACGGGTTCGTTCATACAACGATGTAACCCGAGCTTTGTTCTCCGGGAACAGACGGAGATCGTTCATACAACGATGTAACCAGACTTTTTGTTCTCGGTAACAGAAGGAAGTCGTTCATACAACGATGTAACACAGCTTTTTGTTCTCCGGGAACAGACGGACATCGTTCATACAACGATGCCAACAGAGCTTTTATTCTCCAGGAACAGACGGAGATCGTTCATACAACGATATAACAGAGCTTTTTGTTCTCCGGGAACAGACGGAGATCGTTCATACAACGATGTAACAGAGCTTTTGTTCTCCGGGAACGGGTGGAGATCGTTCATGGGAACGATGTAACGGAAACTTTTTGTTCTGCAGGAACATGCGGAGATCGTTCATGCAACGATGTAACAGAGCTTTTTGTTCTCCGGGAATAGAGAAATCGTTCATACAACGATGTAACAAACTTTATGTTCTCCTGGAACAGACGGAATCGTTCGCCACAACGATGTAACAGAGCTTTTTTTGTTCTCCGGGAACAGACGGAGATCGTTCATACAACGATGTAGCAGAGCTTTTTGTTCTCCGGGAACAGACGGAGATCGTTCATGCAACGATGTAACAGAGCTTTTATTCTCCGGGAACGGGCGGAGATCGTTCGCCTAACGATGTAACAGGCTTTTTGTTCTCCGGGAACATACGGAGATCGTTCATACAACGATGTAATAAGAGCTTTTGTTCTCCGGGAATAGAGGAGATCGTTCGCCACAACGATGTAACAGAGCTTTATGTTCTCCTGGAACAGACGGAGATCGTTCATACAACGATGTAACAGAGCTTTTTGATCTCCGGGAACAGACGGAGATCGTTCGTAACGATGTAACAGGCTTTTTGTTCTCCGGGAACAGAGGAGATCGTTCATACAACGATGTAACACAGCTTTTTTGTTCTCCGGGGAACAGACGAAGATCGTTCATACAACGATGTAACAAAGCTTTTTGTTCTCCGGGAACAGACGAAGATCGTTCATACAACGAGTTAACAGAGCTTTTTGCTCTCCGGGAACAGACGGAGATCGTTCATACAACGATGTAACAGAGCTTTTGTTCTCCGGGAACAGACGGAGATCGTTCATACAACGATGTAACAGAGCTTTTGTTCTCCGGGAACAGACGGAGATCGTTCATACAACGATGTAACAGAGCTTTTTGTTCTCCAGGAACAGACGGAGATCGTTCATACAACGATGTAGCAGAGCTTTTTGTTCTCCGGGAACAGACGGAGATCATTCATACAACGATGTAACAGAGCTTTTTGTTCTCCGGGAACAGACGGAGATCGTTCATACAACGATGTAAAAGAGCTTTTTGTTCTCCGGGAATAGAAGGAGATTGTTCATACAACGATGTAACAGAGCTTTTTGTTCTCCTGGAACAGAAGGAGATCGTTCATACAACGATGTAACAGAGCTTTTGTTCTCCGGGAACAGCAGAATCATTCATACAACGATGTAACAGAGCTTTTGTTCTCCAGGAACAGACGCAGTTGTTCATACAACGATGTAACGACTTTTGTTCTCCGGGAACAGACGGAATCAATTCATACAACGATGTAACAGAGCTTTTGTTCTCCGGGAACAGACGGAGATCGTTCATACAGCGATGTAACAGAGCTTTTTGTTCTCCGGGAACAGATGGTTATCGTTCATACAACGATGTAACAGAGCTTTTTGTTCTCCGGGAACAGACGGAGATCGTTCGCTAACCCCGTGTAACAGGGCTTTTTGTTCTCCGGGAACAGACGGAGATCATTCACACAACGATGTAACAGAGCTTTTTGTTCTCCAGGAACAGAAGGAGATCGTTCATACAACGATGTAACACAGCTTTTTGTTCTCCGGGAACAGACGGACATCGTTCATACAACGATGTAACAGAGCTTTATGTTCTCCGGGAACAGACGGAATCGTTCATGCAACGATGCCAACGAGCTTTTTGTTCTCGGGAACGGGCGGGAGATCGTTCATACAACGATGTAACGGGGCTTTTGTTCTCCGGGAACAGACGGAAGTCGTTCATAGAACGATGTAACGGAAAGCTTTTGTTCTCCGGGAACAGACGGAAGTCGTTCATACAACGATGTAACAGAGCTTTATGTTCTCTGGAACAGAAGGAAGTCATTCATACAACATTCTTAACACAGCTTTGTTCTCCGGGAACAGACGGACATCAATTCATACAACGAGTAACAGAGCTTTGTTCTCCGGGAACAGACGGAGATCGTTCATACAACGATGTAACATAGCTTTTTGTTCTCCGGGAACAGACGGAGATCGTTCGTAACGATGTAACAGAGCTTTTTGTTCTCCGGGAACGGGCGGAGTCGTTCATACAACGATGTAACAGAGCTTTTTGTTCTCCAAGGAACAGAGGAGATCGTTCATACAACGATGTAACACAGCTTTTTGTTCTCAGGGAACAGACGGACATCGTTCATACAACGCGATGTAACAGAGCTTTTTTGTTCTCCGGGAACAGACGGAGATCGTTCATACAACGATGTAACAGAGCTTTTGTTCTCCGGGAACAGACGGGAATCATTCATACAACGATGTAACAGAGCTTTTTGTTCTCCGGGAACAGAAGGAGATCGTTCATACAACGATGTAACAGAGCTTTATGTTCTCCTGGAGCAGAAAGTCGTTCGCTACAGCGATGTAAGAGAGCTTTTGTTCTCCGGGAACAGACGGAGTTCGTTCATACAACGATGTAACCAGCTTTGTTCTCCGGGAACAGGCAAGTCGTTCATACAACGATGTAACAGAGCTTTTTGTTCGGTAACGAAGGAGATCGTTCATACAACGTGTAACACAGCTTTTTGTTCTCCGGGAACAGACGGACATCGTTCATACAACGATGTAACAGGCTTTGTTCTCCGGGGAACAGACGGAGATCATTCATACAACGATGTAACGAAGCTTTGTTCTCGGAACAGACGGAATCGTTCATACAACGATGTAACAGAGCTTTTTGTTCTCCGGGAACAGACGGAGATCGTTCATAGAACGATGTAACAGAGCTTTTTGTTCTACGGGAACATGCGGAGATCCCGTTCATACAGCGATGTAACAGAGCTTTATTCTCCGGGAATGAAGGAAATCGTTCATACAACGATGTAACAGAGCTTTATGTTCTCCTGGAACAGACGGAGATCGTTCATACAACGATGTAACAGGGCTTTTTGTTCTCCGGGAACAGACGGAGATCGTTCATACAACGATGTAGCAAGGCTTTTGTTCTCCGAGAACAGACGGAGATCGTTCATACAACGATGTAACAGAGCTTTTTATTCTCCGGGAACAGACGGAGATCGTTCGCCTGGCACTGATGTAACAGAGCTTTTGTTCTCCGGGAACATACGGAGATCGTTCGTACAACGATGTAACAGAGCTTTTTGTTCTCCGGGAATGAAAGGAGATCGTTCATGGCGATGTAACAGAGCTTTATGTTCTCCTGGAACGAACCCGATCGTTCATACAACGATGTAACAGAGCTTTTTGATCTCCGGGAACAGACGGAGATCGTTCATACAACGATGTAACAGAGCTTTGTTCTCCGGGAACGAAGAGATCGTTCATACAACGATGTAACTTACAGCTTTGTTCTCGGGAACAGACGAAGATCGTTCATACAACGATGTAACAAAGCTTTTTGTTCTCCGGGAACAGACGGAGATCGTTCATACAACGATGTAAAAAGGCTTTTTGTTCTCCGGGAATAGAAGGAGATTGTTCATACAACGATGTAACAGAGCTTTTTGTTCTCCTGGAACAGAAGGAGATCGTTCATACAACGATGTAACAGAGCTTTTTGTTCTCCGAGAACGAATGAGATCGTTCATACAACGATGTAACAGAGCTTTTTGTTCTCCGGGAACAGACGCAGTTCGTTCATACAACGATGTAACAGAGCTTTTTGTTCTCCGGGAACAGACGGAAATCGTTCATACAACGATGTAACAGAGCTTTTTGTTCTCCCGGGAACGAAGTCGATTCGCTAACGATGTAACACAGCTTTTGTTCTCCGGGAACAGACGGAGATCGTTCATACAACGATGTAACAGGGCTTTTTGTTCTCCGGGAACAGACGGAGATCGTTCATACAACGATGTAACAGAGCTTTATGTTCTCCGGGAACAGACGGAGATCGTTCGCCTGATGTAACAGAGCTTTTTGTTCTCCGGGAACAGAAGGAGATCGTTCTTTAACGATGTAACACAGCTTTTTGTTCTCGGGAACAGACGGACATCGTTCATACAACGATGTAACAGAGCTTTTGTTCTCCGGGAACAGACGGAGACGTTCGCCACAACATTAACAAGGCTTTTTGTTCTCCAGGAACGAATGATCGTTCATACAACGATGTAACAGAGCTTTTTTGTTCTCCGGGAACAGACGGAGATCGTTCATACAACGATGTAACAGGGCTTTTTGTTCTCCGGGAACAGACGGAGATCGTTCATACAACGATGTAACAGAGGCTTTATGTTCTCCTGGAACGAAAAGGAGATCGTTCATACAACGATACTTAACACAGCTTTTGTTCTCCGGGAACAGACGGACATCGTTCATACAACGATGTAACAGAGCTTTTTGTTCTCCGGGAACGGGCGAAGTCGTTCATACAACGATGTAACATAGCTTTTGTTCTCCGGGAACAGACGGAAATCCCGTTCATACAGCATTGTAAGCAAAGAGCTTTTTGTTCTCCAGGAACAGATGAAGTCGTTCATACAACAATGTTAGAGCTTTTTGTTCTCCGGGAACAGAAGGAGATCGTTCATACAACGATGTAACACAGCTTTTTGTTCTCCGGGAACAGACGGACATCGTTCACCACAACGATGTAACAGGCTTTTTGTTCTCCGGGAACAGACGAGAATCGTTCATACAACGATGTAACAGAGCTTTTTGTTCTCCGGGAATAGACGGAGATCATTCATACAACGATGTAACAGAGCTTTTTGTTCTCCGGGAACAGAGATCGTTCATACAACGATGTAACAGAGCTTTATGTTCTCCTGGAACAGAAGAATCGTTCATACAACGATGTAACAGGGCTTTTTGTTCTCCGGGAACAGACGGAGATCGTTCATACAACGATGTAACCGAGCTTTGTTTCTCCGGGAACAGACAGAATCGTTCATACAACACGATGTAACAGAGCTTTTGTTCTCCAGTAACGGAAAGTCGATTCAGCAACGATGTAACACAGCTTTGTTCTCCGGGAACAGACCGGACATCGTTCATACAACGATGTAGCAGAAGCTTTTGTTCTCCGAGGGCAGACGGAGATCATTCATACAACGATGCCAACAGAGCTTTTGTTCTCCGAGAACAGACGGAGATCGTTCGCCTGCGATAACAAGAGCTTTTTGTTCTCCGGGAACAGACCCGGAGATCGTTCATAGAACGATAACGGGGGAAAGCTTTTTGTTCTGCAGGAACATGCGAGGATCGTTCATACAACGATGTAACAGAGCTTTTGTTCTCCGGGAATGAAGAAATCATTCATACAACGATGTAACAGAGGCTTTATGTTCTCCTGGAACAGACGGAGATGTTCTTACAACGTGTAACAGAGCTTTTGTTCTCCGGGAACAGACGGAGATCGTTCATACAACGATGTAACCCAGAGCTTTTGTTCTCCGGGAACAGACGGAGATCGTTCATACAACGATGTAAACAAACTTTTTTATTCTCCGGGAACAGACGGAGATCGTTCATACAACGATGTAACAGAGCTTTTTGTTCTCCGGGAACATACGGAGATCGTTCATACAACGATGTAACAGAGCTTTTTGTTCTCCGGGAATAGAAGAAGTCGTTCATACAACGATGTAACAGAGCTTTATGTTCTCCTGGAACAGACGGAGATCGTTCATACAACGATGTAACGGGCTTTTGTCTCCGGGAACAGACGGGAGATCGTTCATACGGCGATGTAGCTGAAGAGCTTTTGTTCTCCGGGAACAGAAAGTCGTTCATACAACGATGTAACACAGCTTTTGTTCTCCGGGAACGAACGAATCGTTCATACAACGATGTAACAAAGCTTTTGTTCTCCGGGAACAGACGGTCATTCTTCAACGATTGTAGGCTTTTTGCTCTCCGGGAACAGACGGAATCGTTCATACCAACGATGTAACAGAGCTTTGTTCTCCGCGAACAGGCGGAGATCGTTCATACAACGATGTAACAGAGCTTTTTTTGTTCTCCGGGAACCGGAACAGATCGTTCATACAACGATGCCAACAGAGCTTTTTGTTTCTCCAGGAACAGACGGAGATAATTCATACAACGATGTAGCAGAGCTTTTTGTTCTCCGGGAACAGACGGGAATCATTCATACAACGATGTAACAGAGCTTTGTTCTCCAGGAACAGACGGGAATCGTTCATACAACGTGTAAAAGAGCTTTTTGTTCTCGGGAATAGAAGGAGATTGTTCATACAACGATGTAGCAGAGCTTTTGTTCTCCTGGGGCAGAGAATCGTTCATACAACGATGTAACAGAGCTTTTTTGTTACTCGGGAACAGACGGAGATCGTTCATACAACCGTGCCAACAAGGCTTTTTGTTCTCCGGGAACAGACGCAGTTCGTTCTTGCAACGATGTAACAGAGCTTTTTGTTCTCCGGGAACAGACGGAAATCGTTCATACAACGATGTAACAGAGCTTTTTGTTCTCCGGGAACAGAGAGATCGTTCATACAACGATGTAACACAGCTTTGTTCTCCGGGAACAGACGGACATCGTTCATACGCAACGATGCCAACAAACTTTTGTTCTCCGGGAACAGACGGAGATCGTTGCTAACGATGTAACAGAGCTTTGTTCTCCGGGAACAGACGGAGATCGTTCATACAACGATGTAACAGAGCTTTTGTTCTCCGGGAACAGAAGGAGATCGTTTCATGCAACGATGTAACACAGCTTTTTGTTCTCCGGGAACATACGGACATCGTTCATACAACGATGTAACAGAGCTTTTTGTTCTCCGGGAACAGACGGAGATCGTTCATATAACGATGTAACAGAGCTTTTTGTTTATAAGGAACAGACGAAGTCAATTCACGCCACAACGATACTTAACAGAGCTTTTGTTCTCGGAACAGGAGCGAGATCGTTCAGCGAGAACGATGTAACGAAACTTTTGTCCTCAGGGCAGATGAGAGTCGTTCATACAACGTGTAACAGAGCTTTATGTTCTCCTGGAACAGAAGAGATCGTTCATACAACGATATAACACAGCTTTTGTTCTCGAGAACAGACGGACATCGTTCATACAACGATGTAACAGAGCTTTATGTTCTCCAGGAACGAACTGGAGATGTTCATACAACGATATGCCGCGGCTTTTTGTTCTCAGGAACAGACAGAGTCGTTCATACAACGATGTAACAGAGCTTTTGTTCTCCGGAACAGACGGAAGTCGTTCGCTAACGATGTAACAGAGCTTTTGTTCTCCGGAACAGAAGGGAATCGTTCATACAACGATGTAACACAGCTTTGTTCTCCGGGAACAGACGGACATCGTTCATACAACGATGTAACAGAGCTTTGTTCTCCGGAGCAGACGGAGATCGTTCATACAACGTGTAACAGAGCTTTTTGTTCTCCGGGAACAGACGGAGATCGTTCATACAACGATGCCAATGACTTTTGTTCTCCGGGAACAGACGGAGATCGTTCATAGAACGATGTAACAGAGCTTTTGTTCTCGGGGCAGACGGAAGTCGTTCCTTTAACGATGTAACAGAGCTTTATGTTCTCCTGGAACAGAAGGAGATCGTTCATACAACGATGTAACACAGCTTTTGTTCTCCGGGAACAGACGGAGATCGTTCATACAACGTGCCAACAGAGCTTTTTGTTCTCCGGGAACAGACGAGAGATCGTTCATACAACGATGTAACAGAGCTTTTGTTCTCCGGGAACAGACGGAGATCGTTCATACAACGATGTAACAAAGCTTTTTGTTCTCCGGGAACAGAAGGAGATCGTTCATACAACGATGTAACACAGCTTTTTGTTCTCCGGGAACAGACGAAGATCGTTCATACAACGATGTAACAAAGCTTTTTATTCTCCGGGAACAGACGGAGATCGTTCATACAACGAGTTATGAGGAAACTTTCTCCGGGAACAGACGGAGATCGTTCATACAACGATGTAACAGAGCTTTTTGTTCTCCGCAGACAGGCGGAAGTCGTTTCTATACAACGATGTAACAGAGGCTTTTTGTTCTCGGGAACAGACGGAGATTGTTCTGCATACAACGATGTAACAGAGCTTTTGTTCTCCCAGGAACAGACGGAGATCGTTCGCACAACGTGTAGCAGAGGCTTTGTTCTCCGGGAACGGGCGATCATTCATACAACGATGTAACAGAGCTTTTTTGTTCTCCGGGAACAGACGGAGATCGTTCATACAACGATGTAGCAGAGCTTTTTTTCTCCGGGAACATACGGAGATCGTTCGCCCAACGATGTAACACATTTTTGTTCTCGGGAACAGACGGAGATCGTTCGCCACAACGATGTAACAGAGCTTTTTGTTCTCCGGGAACAGACGGAGATCGTTCATACAACGATGTAACAGAGCTTTTGTTCTCCGGGAACAGACGGAGATCGTTCGCTTTAACGATCTGTGACTTTTGTTCTCCGGGAACGAAGGAGATCGTTCATACAACGATGTAACACAGCTTTTTGTTCTCCGGGAACAGACGGACATCGTTCATACAACGATGTAACAGAGCTTTTTGTTCTCCGGGAACAGACGGAGATCGTTCATACAACGATGTAACAGGGCTTTTTGTTCTCCAGGAACAGACAGAATCATTCATACAACGATGTAAAGAGCTTTTTGTTCTCCAGGAACAGAAGGAGATCGTTCATACAACGATGTAACAGAGCTTTTTGTTCTCCCAGAACATGCGGAGATCGTTCATACAACGATGTAACAGAGCTTTTGTTCTCCAGGAATAGAAGGAATCGTTCGCTACAACGATGCCAACAGAGCTTTATGTTCTCCTGAACAGACGGAGATCGTTCATACAACGTGCCAGCAGAGCTTTTGTTCTCCAGGAACAGACGAAGTCGTTGTACAACGATGTAACAGAGCTTTTGTTCTCCGGGAACGAAGGAGATCGTTCATACAACGATGTAACACAGCTTTTTGTTCTCCGGGAACAGACGAAGATCGTTGATACAACGATGCCAACAGCTTTTTGTTTGCCGAGAACAGACGGAGATCGTTCGCGCAACGAGTTAGAGCTTTTTATCTCCGGGAACGAACGGAGATCGTTCATACAACGATATATAGGCTTTTGTTCTCCGCGAACAGGCGGGAATCGTTCATACAACGATGTAACAGAGCTTTTGTTCTCCGGGAACAGACGGAGATCGTTCGCCACAACGATGTAACAGAGCTTTTTTCTCCGGAACAGACGGAGATCGTTCATGCAACGATGTGACTTTTTGTTCTCCGGGAACAGACGGAGATCATTCATACAACGATGTAACAGAGCTTTTTGTTCTCCGGGAACAGACGGAAATCGTTCATACAACGATGTAAAAGGCTTTTGTTCTCCCAGGAGACTAGAAGAATTGTTCATACAACGATGTAACAGAGCTTTTTGTTCTGAACGGAAGTCGTTCATACAACGATGTAACAGAGCTTTTTGTTCTCCGGGAACGGGCAGAATCATTCATGTACAACGATGTAACCAGAGCTTTTGTTCTCCAGAACAGACCGCATTCATTCACCTAACGATATAATAGAGCTTTTGTTTGTCAGAATAGACAGTCGTTCATACAACGATATAACAGAGCTTTTTGTTCTCCGGGAACAGAAGGAGATCGTTCATACAACGATGTAACACAGCTTTTTTGTTCTCAGGAACAGACGGACATCGTTCATACAACGATGTAACAGAGCTTTTTGTTCTCCGGGAACAGACGGGAATGTTCATACAACGATGCAACAGAGCTTTTTGTTCTCGGGGAACAGACGGAGATCGTTCATACAACGATGTAACAGATCTTTTTGTTCTCCGGGAACAGAAGGAGATCGTTCATACAACGATGTAACACAGCTTTTTGTTCTCCGGGAACAGACGGAGATCGTTCATACAACGATGTAACAGAGCTTTTTGTTCTCTCCGGAACAGACGGAATCATTCATACAACGATGTAACAGAGCTTTGTTCTCGAGGAACAGACGGAGATCGTTCATACAACGTGTAACAGAGCTTTGTTCTCCCGGGCGAAGGGAATCGTTCATACAACGATGTAACACAGCTTTGTTCTCCGGGAACAGACGGACATCGTTCGCCCAACGATGTAACAGAGCTTTTTGTTCTCCGGAGACAGACGAGAATCGTTCGCCACAACGATGCCAACAGAGCTTTTGTTCTCCGGGAACAGACGGAGATCGTTCATACAACGATATAACAGAGCTTTTTGTTCTCCGGGAACAGACGGAGATCGTTCATGAGGCAAATGTAACCAGAAGCTTTTATTCTCCGGGAACAGACGGAGATCGTTCATACAACGATGTAACAGAGCACCTCTTCTCCTGGAACAGAAGGAGATCGTTCATACAACAGTCTGCTGCAGCTTTTGTTCTCCAGGAACAGACGGACATCGTTCATACAACGATGTAACCAGAGCTTTGTTCTCCGGGAACAGACGGAAGTCGGTCATGCAACGATGTAACAGAGCTTTTTGTTCTCCGAGAACAATGCGGAGATCGTTCATACAACGATGTAACATAGCTTTTTGTTCTCCGGGAACAGAAGGAGATCGTTCATACAACGATGTAACAGGCTTTTGTTCTCCTGGAACCGAGAGGAGATCGTTCATACAACGATGTAACAGAGGCTTTTTGTTCTCCGGGAACAGACAGAATCGTTCATACAACAGCAGTTAGCAGAGCTTTTTTTTGCTCTCCGGGAACAGACGGAGATCGTTCATACAACGATGTAACAGAGCTTTTTGTTCTCCGCGAACAGGCGAGAATCGTTCATACAACGATGTAACAGAGCTTTGTTTCTCCGGGAACAGACGGAGATTGTTCATACAACGATAACAGGCTTTTTGTTCTCCAGGAACAGACGGAGATCGTTCATACAACGATGTAGCAGAGCTTTTTGTTCTCCGGGAACAGACGGAGATCATTCATACAACGATGTAACAGAGCTTTTTGTTCTCCGAGAACAGACGGAGATCGTTCATACAACGATGTAACAGAGCTTTTTTTTTCTCCGGGAACATACGGAGATCGTTCATACAACGATGTAACACAGCTTTGTTCTCCGGAACAGACGGAGATCATTCATACAACGATGCCAACAGAGCTTTTGTTCTCCGGAACAGACGGAGATCGTTCATACAACGATGTAACAGAGCTTTTTGTTCTCCGTTAGACGGAGATCGTTCATACAACACGATGTAACAGAGCTTTTTGTTCTCCGGGAACGAAGGAGATCGTTCATACAGCGATGTAACACGGCTTTTTGTTCTCCGGGAACAGACGGACATCGTTCATACAGCGATGCCAGCAGAGCTTTGTTCTCCGGGAACAGACGGACATCAATTCATACAACGATGTAACAGAGCTTTGTTCTCCGGGAACAGACGGAGATCGTTCATACAACGATGTAACAGGCTTTGTTCTCCGGGAACAGAAGGAGATCGTTCATACAACGTCATAACACGGCTTTTTTGTTCTCCGGGAACAGACGGACATCGTTCGCGCAGCGATGTAACAGGCTTTTGTTCTCCGAGGAACAGACGGAGATCGTTCATACAACGATGTAACAGAGCTTTTGTTCTCCGGGAACAGACGGAGATCGTTCATACTAACGTGTAACAGAACTTTTGTTCTCCGGGAACGAACGGAGATCGTTCATAGAACGATGTAACGGAAGCTTTTGTTCTCCGGGAACAGACGGAGATCGTTCATACAACGATGTAACAGAGGCTTTATGTTCTCCTGGAACAGAAGGAGATCGTTCATACAACGATGTAACACAGCTTTTTGTTCTCCGGGAACAGACGGACATCGTTCATACAACGATGTAACAGAGCTTTTTGTTCTCCGGGAACGGACGGAGATCGTTCATACAACGATGTAACAGAGGCTTTTTGTTCTCGGGAACAGACGGAAGTCGTTCATACAACGATGTAACACGGCTTTTTGTTCTCCGAATGAAGGAGATCGTTCATACAACGATATAACACAGCTTTTGTTTCTCGGGAACAGACGAAGATCAATTCATACAACGATATAACAAAGCTTTTGTTCTCCGGAACAGACGGAGATCGTTCATACAACGAGTTAACAGAGCTTTTTGCTCTCCGGGAACAGACGGGGAGATCGTTCCTTCAACGATGTAACAGAGCTTTTTGTTCTCCGCGAACAGGCGGAGATCGTTCATACAACGATGTAACAGAGCTTTTTGTTCTCCGGGAACAGACAGATTGTTCATACAACGATGTAACAGAGCTTTTTGTTCTCCAGGAACAGACGGAGATCGTTCATACAACGATGTAGCAGAGCTTTTTGTTCTCCGGGAACAGACGGAGATCGGTCATACAACGATGTAACAGAGCTTTTGTTCTCCGGGAACAGACGGAGATCGTTCATACAACGATGTAACAGGGCTTTTTGTTCTCCGGGAACAGACGGAGATCGTTCATACAACGATGTAACACAGCTTTTGTTCTCCGGGAACAGACGGAGATCGTTCATCCTAACGTGCCGAGCTTTTGTTCTCCGGGAACAGACGGAGATCGATTCATACAACGATGTAACAAGAGCTTTTTATTCTCCGGGAACAGACGGAGATCGTTTATACAACGATGTAACAGAGCTTTTGTTCTCGAAGACATACGGGAATCGTTCATACAACGATGTAACAGATCTTTGTTCTCGGGAATAGAAGGAGATCGTTCATGCAACGATGTAACAGAGCTTTATGTTCTCCTGGAGACAGACGGAGATCGTTCATACAACGATGTAACAGAGCTTTTTTGTTCTCCGGGAACAGACGGAGATCGTTCATACAACGATGTAACAGAGCTTTTTGTTCTCCGGGAACAGACGGAGATCGTTCATACAACGATGTAACACAGCTTTTTGTTCTCCGGGAACAGACGGAAATCGTTCATACAACGATGTAACAGAGCTTTTTGTTCTCCGGGAACAGACGGTCGTTCGCCCAACGATGTAACAGAGCTTTTGTTCTCCAGGAACAGAGGAAGTCATTCATACAACGATGTAACAGAGCTTTTTGTTCTCCGGGAACAGACGGAGATCGTTCATACAACGATGTAACACTCCGTTTTTCTCCGGGAACATACGGAGATCGTTCATTCAACGATGTAACAGAGCTTTATGTTCTCCTGGAACAGAAGGAGATCGTTCATACAACGATGTAACAGAGCTTTGTGTTCTCCGGGAACAGACGGAGATCGTTCATACAACGATGTAACGAAACTTTATGTTCTCCTGGAACAAGAAGGAGATCGGTCGCCAACGATGTAACAGAGCTTTGTTCTCCGGGAACAGACGGAGTTCGTTCATACAACGATGTAACAGAGCTTTATGTTCTCCGGGAACAGACGGAGATCGTTCATACAACGATGTAAAAGAGCTTTTTGTTCTCCGGGAACAGACGAAGTCAATTCATACAACGATGTAACGCAGCTTTTGTTCTTCAGGAACAGAAGTAGATTGTTCATACAACGATGTAACAGAGCTTTTTGTTCTCCGGGAACAGACGGAAATCGTTCATACAACGATGTAACAGAGCTTTTTGTTCTCCGGGAACAGACGGAAGTCGTTCATGCAACGATGTAAAGGCTTTTTTCTCCGGGAATAGGAGATTGTTCGCACAACGTGTAACAGAGCTTTTTGTTCTCCTGGAACAGAGAGATCGTTCATACAACGATGTAACAGAGCTTTTGTTCTCCGGGAACAGAAGGAGATCGTTCATACAACGATGTAACACAGCTTTTTGTTCTCCGGGAACAGACGGACATCGTTCATACAGCTTGAGTTAACAGAGCTTTGCTCTCCGGGAGCAGACGGAGATCGTTCATACAACGATGTAACAGAGCTTTTGTTCTCCGCGAACAGGCGGAGATCGTTCGCAACGATAGCAACGGAACTTGTTCTCCGGCAACAGACGGAGATCATTCATCCCCAACGATGTAACAGAGCTTTTTGTTCTCCAGGAACAGACGGAGATCGTTCATACAACGATGTAGAGCTTTGTTCTCGGGAACAGACGGAGATCCATTCATACAACGATGTAACAGAGCTTTTTGTTCTCCGGGAACAGACGGGGAGATCGTTATTACAACGATGTAACAGGATTTTTGTTCTCCGGGAACAGACGGAGTTCGTTCATACAACGATGTAACAGAGCTTTTGTTCTCCGGGAACAGACGGAGATCGTTCATACAACGATGTAACAGAGCTTTTTGTTCTCCGGGAACGAAGGAGATCGTTCATACAACGATGTAACACAGCTTTTGTTCTCGGGAACAGACCTTGGACATCGTTCATACAACGATGTAACAGAGCTTTTTGTTCTCCGGGAACAGGCGGAGATCGTTCGCCAACGATGTAAAGAGAGAGCTTTGTTCTCCGGGAACAGACGAAGATCGTTCATACAACGATGTAACAGAGCTTTGTTCTCCGAGGAACAGACGGAGATCGTTCATGGGCGATGTAACAGGAAAGCTTTTTGTTCTGCAGGAACGCTTCACGGAAATCGTTCATACAACGTGCCAACAGAGCTTTTTGTTCTCCGGGAATAGGAAGGAAATCGTTCATACAACGATGTAACAGAGCTTTATGTTCTCCTGGAGACGGAGCGGAAGTCAATTCATACAACGATAACAGAGCTTTTTGTTCTCCGGGAACAGACGGAGATCGTTCATACAACGATGTAACAGAGCTTTTTGTTCTCCGAGAACAGACGGAGATCGTTCATGCAACACGATGTAACAGAGCTTTTTGTTCTCCGGGAACAGAAGGAGATCGTTCATACAACGATGTAACACAGCTTTTTGTTCTCCGGGAACAGACGAAGATCGTTCATGCAACGTGTAACAAAGCTTTTTGTTCTCCGGGAACAGACAGGGAATCGGTCACTTTAACAGTGTAACAGAGCTTTGTTGCTCGGGAACAGACGGAGATCGTTCATACAACGATGTAACAGAGCTTTTTTGTTCTCCGGGAACAGGCGGAGATCGTTCATACAACGATGTAACAGAGCTTTTTTGTTCTCCGGGAACAGACGGAGGTCGTTCATACAACGATGTAACAGAGCTTTTTGTTCTCCGGGAACAGACGGAGATCGATCATACAACGATGTAGCAGAGCTTTTGTTCTCCGGAACAGACGGAGATCCATTCATACAACGATGTAACAGAGCTTTTTGTTCTCAGGAACAGACGGAGATCGTTCATACAACGATGTAACACAGCTTTTTGTTCTCCGGGAACAGACGGACATCGTTCATACAACGATGTAACAGAGCTTTTTGTTCTCCGGGAACAGACGGAAATCGTTCATACAACGATGTAAAGAGAGAGCTTTTGTTCTCCGAACAGACGGAGATCGTTCATACAACGATGTAACAGAGCTTTGTTGCTCCGGGAACAGACGGAGATCGTTGATAGAACGATGTAACAGAGCTTTTGTTCTACGGAGCATACGGAAATCGTTCATGCAACGTGTAACGGAGCTTTGTTCTCCGGGAATGAAGGAAATCGTTCGCACAACGATGTAACAGAGCTTTATGTTCTTCTGGAACAGACGGAGATCGTTCATACAACGATGTAACAGAGCTTTTGTTCTCCGGGAACAGACGGAGATCGTTCATACAACGATGTAACAGGAAGCTTTTTTGTTCTACGGAACATACGGAAATCGTTCATACAACAACGATGTAACAGAGCTTATGTTCTCCTGCGACAGACGGAATCGATAGCCACAACGATATAACACACCTTTTTGTTCTCCGGGAACAGACGGAGATCGTTCATACAACGATGTAACAGAGGTTTTTGTTCTCCGGAACAGGCGGGAGATCGTTCATACAACGATGTAACAGAGCTTTTTGTTCTCCGGGAACAGAAGGAGATCGTTCATACAACGATGTAACACGTTTGTTCTCCAGGAACAGACGAATCGTTCATACAACGATGTAACAAAGCTTTTTGTTCTCCGGGAACAGACGAAGATCCCGTTCGCTACAGCATTAACACACCTTTTTGTTCTCGGGGAACAGACGAAGATCGTTCATACAACGATGTAACAAAGCTTTTTGTTCTCCAGGAACAGACGGAGATCGTTCATACAACGTGCAACGAGCTTTTGTTCTCCGCGAACAGGCGGAGATCGTTCATACAACGATGTAACAGAGCTTTTTGTTCTCCGGAAACAGACGGAGATCGTTCATACAACGATAGCAACAGAGCTTTTGTTCTCAGGAACAGACGGAGATCGTTCGCCACAACGATGTAGCAGAGCTTTTTGTTCTCCGGGAACAGACGGAGATCATTCATACAACGATGTAACAGAGCTTTTGTTCTCCGGGAACAGACGGAGATCGTTCATACAACGATGTAACAGAGCTTTTTTCTCAGAACATACGGAGATCGTTCATACAACGATGTAACACAGCTTTTTGTTCTCCGGGAACAGACGAAGATCGTTCATACAACGATGTAACAGAGCTTTGTTCTCCGGAACAGACGGAGATCGTTCGCCACAACGATGTAACCAAACTTTATTCTCCGGGAACAGACGGGAGATCGTTCGCTAACGTGTAACAGAGCTTTTTGTTCTCCGGGAACATACGGAGATCGTTCATACAACGATGTGGAAGCTTTTTGTTCTCAGGGAATGAAGGAGATCGTTCATACAACGATGTAACAGAGGCTTTATATTTCTCCTGGAGCAGACGAAGATCGTTCATACAACGATGTAACAAATCTTTTTGTTCTCCGGGAACAGACGGAGATCGTTCATACAACGATGTAACAGAGGTTTTTGTTCTCCGCGAACAGGCGGGAGATCGTTCATAACAACGATGTAACAGAGCTTTTTTGTTCTCCGGGAACAGACGGGGCTCGTTCATACAGCGATGTAACAGAGCTTTTTGTTCTCCGGGAACAGACGGAGATCGTTCATACAACGATGTAGCGACTTTGTTCTCCGGGAACAGACGGAAGTCCCATTCATACAACGATGTAACCGACTTTTTGTTCTCCGGGAACAGACGGAGATCGTTCATACAACGATGTAACAGAGCTTTTTCTCCGGGAACATGGAGATCGTTCATACAACGATGTAACACAGCTTTGTTTTCTCCGGGAACAGACGGAGATCGTTCATACAACGATGTAACAGAGCTTTTTGTTCTCCGGGAACAGACGGAAATCGTTCATACAACGATGTAACAGGCACTATTCTCAGGAACAGACGGAGATCGTTCATACAACGATGCCAACAGAGCTTTGTTCTCCGGGAACATACGGGAATCGTTCATACAACGTGTAACAGAGCTTTTTTGTTCTCGGGAATAGCTCTGTTACATCGTTGTGGCGTCTCCGTCTTCCCAGGCAAAAAGCTTCTATTCCCATCGTTGTATGAGCTGACTCCATCTGTTCTGATGTGTGTTACATCGTTGTATGAACGTGCCCGTATGTTATTCCGGAAAAAACTCTGTTATCGTTGCTATGGGCTGATCTCCATCTGTTCCCAGGCAACATCGTTGTAGATGATCTCGTCTGTTCCCAGAGGGTAAAAGCTCTGCTGTCGTTGTATGAGCGATCTCCGTCTGTTCTGAACAAAAGCTCTGGCCCATCGTTATGAACAATACTGTTTCCCAGAGAACAAAAAGCTCTGTTTACATCGTTGTATGAGCAATCTCCACCTGTTGCAGAGGCACAAAAAGCTCTGTTATCGTTATATGTTTGTCTCCGTCTGTTGGGTTTAAAAAATTTGTTACATCGTTATATGGTGATCTTCATCGGCCAGGAAACATGGCTCTGTTACCACATCGTTGTATGCGATCTCCTTCTATTCCTGAGAACAAAGGCTCTGACGCATCGTTGTGCGAACGATCTCCTGTTCGGAAGACGAAGCTCTGTTACATCGTTATATGAGTATCTCCACCGGAGAATAAAAGCTCTGTTATCGTTAACGATCGTCTGTTGGAGAACAAAGCTCTGTTATCGTTAACGATCTCCGTCTGTTCCCGGAAGACAAAGCTGTGTTGTATCGTTGTATGAACGATCTCCTGTATTCCCGGAGAAGAAAAAAGCTCTGTTTATCGTTTGTATGAACGATCTCCGTCTGTTCCCGAGGAACAAAAGCTCCCGGCATGAATGATCTCCGTCTGTTCCCGGGGAACAAAAAGCTCTGCTATCGTTGTATGGGTTTTCCTTTCCCGGGGGAAAAAAAGGTTTGACCCACATCGTTATAAAAGTCTCCGTCTGTTCCCGGAGAACCCAAAAAACTTTTAAACGTTTAGGCGTTCCCCAATTTCCCCCAAACAAAGCTCTGTTTTGTTTTGGGCTCTCCCTCTGTTCCCCAAAAAGCCCGTTTTCGTTGTTATTTTCTTCCTCTGTTCCCCCAAAGGGAAAAGTTGTTAAACGTTGTATAAATTTTTCTATTCCCAGAACAAAAACTGTTTAAACGTTTATGAACATTTCCTCTTTCCCCAGAACAAAAGTTTTTTATCCTTTTAACGTTTTTGCCCCGGGGGCAAAAACTCTGTTTTTCGTTGTATGGGCGATCTCCGTTTTTCCCGGAGAACAAAAAACTTTCTTTTTTTAATTGTTTATGTATAAAAATTTCCCTCTGTTCCCCGAGGAAAAGGAATGTTAAACTTGTATGAAAGTCTCCTCTTTTCAGAGGCCAAAAACTTTTGTTACATCGTTGTATGAACTTCCATGTTCCCGAAAAACAAAAATTTATCGTTCAACCTCTGGTTGGGAAAATTCCTTTCATTTTTGTTCAGGGAAAAAGGCCCAAAACTCTGTTAAACGTTGTATAGGCTGTTCCTTTATTCCCGGAGGGGGCAAAAGCTTTTTTTTTCGTTGTATGACCAATTTCCCCAAAAACAAAAGCTCTGTTAAACTTCCCTTCCCTCTTTTCCCCGGGGAACCCAAAAATTTATTTTTTGAACGAAAAAGTTTTCCCCGGGGGGCAAAAACTCTCTTATGTTGTGGGCTTCCGTCATTCCCAACAAAAAACCTGGATCTTGTATGAACTCATCTGTTCCCGGGGCAAAACCCGTTTATCCCTTGTTGGAAGGAAACTCCATTTTTCCCGGAAACATTTCTTTTCCCCCTTTTGTCTTGTATGGGTATATATATATATTGATTATTTCTGTTATCTGTACACTTTTGTCAGAAACATTGTTATCTCTGTTATCTGTACATTTTTTCTAGTTTTATTTTTTCTTTACTTTATAAGTTATCTGTAGTTTTTTCCCCTTTTATTTCATCAGGAAAACTGCAAGAGTAAAGGAGCAACTCTTGTGGAAATCGACGACAAGAATGAAAATGATTTTATAGAAACAGTGACATCTAACTACCGTTAGTTTGTTTAGTTTGTTATTAGTTAATTATCGATATAATGGGGAGACTGCAGCAGAACTATGTAAAGTGGCGAAACATGTTTTTATAAAGTACTGTAGTTTTTCAAAATACAAAAACAATGACAATACACAGCAAAGTTTGACCAAAAGGCCTTTATCAAGCAACAGGAGTGACGCATTTTACAGCACACTATATATAGACTACGACAGAAACATTCCAACGGTCCTAAAATAAAAATCTACGACACAAAAACGAATAATGAAATCAGTGCATAAAGAAGAGAAACAATAACAAATCAAGTAAATATAAAACTGATATATATTTAACATATATACATATAGAATATGGAGCATGAGAAGAGAAAGTACTAAGAAGCATAGGAATGTAGTGTGTTGTGTCCATGAGGTCACAAGGTACCATATAAAGAAATAAAACGATTCTCCAGAGCATACCGACTGCAATCATCAGAGGAACAAGATCGGATGACTGTGACCTGACGTCGTGAGCTCCCAAATGGTCAGTTCCATTGAAATTAGTGTCACATGGGTCACAAAGCATTGGGAGTATATCGCGCAAGTGTTGGCCGAAACGGTCAGTAAGCATTTTGCCTGTTTCGCCGATAAACGTTTTGTCACACCACTTGCAAGTGATGGTGTAGATTATATTGCGGGACTAGCATTGGACACCATCTTCAGTAACAAACTTGGTAAGGAAAAGATACAGTGCAGGTCTGTATCACATAATCAAACGTATTGAAACACGGGCGGCCATACTGGACGGTGCCAAAATGATTTTGGACATTGGATTTAAGGCGACTGCGTTCCCAAAATATCCTTAAGACTTCTGTCCCGTCTGTAAGCCACCAGAGGATAGTTTTGGAAGACTGAGCGTGTCTCAGGATCCGACTTAAGAATAGACAGATGACGGAATAAAACGTTTTCCACCAATGAACTATGAGGGTGGAACGTTAAGATAAGTTTCATTCTGTCAGAGTTGGAAATCCTATGATGGTTGGTAAGGGCATCCTGGCGAGCAATTTTCTGAACTCGATGCATAGCAGATACAAGCACCTTCTCCAGGTATAGACGCTTGCAAAAGAAATCAAGCATCTCGCGAGCTCTATCAAGAAAATCATCGTCCTCGATACAAAGGCAACGAAGACGCAAGATTTGGGAGAATGTCAAAGAATCACGACAAACCTGAAAATGGGAAGAAATATAAAGGAGAAAACTATGTGCATCAGTAGACTTATAATATACTGATGTTGTTATAGTTGGTAGGTTAATGGGGATATTGATGTCAAGTAAGTTGACACAAGAAATGGAGATTTGAGAGGTAAATAGAAAAGCAACATTGAAAAAACATTAATGAAATATATCTTCTTCAGCGATCTCTGGTCATGCGCTTAATTTACTGTGGACCACAAACTGGGCAGTCAGCTTCAGGTCTGTCAGGTTTCCCCAAAGCTTAGTTTTCAGGTCGACTGGGTGTGGCCACATGTTGCTTCTCATCTCACACAGGAGAGGACAGTCTGATATGCTCTGGTGTCTGTTCCGCCTGCTGACACTGGCAGAGAGCTGTTTGACTTATTCCTAGTCTATATAAGTGTTTGTTGAGTCTGCAGTGTCCGTGCTTAGTCGAAATATAATGACCTGGTCTGTTCTGCTTAGGTCTTTCAGGAAGTCTTTTCCATAATCATATCCAGTGCATGTCTTCAGTCTACTGCAGATTTTCTCTGTATGAGGGTTTTAATCTCTTAAAAAGACAAGGGTTGGTAAATTTGCTCTTTGGCACTGCCCTCCTTAGCTAAGACATCGGCATTCTCATTGCCTGCAATGCCACAGTGAGATGGAATCCACTGCACGTGAGTTTCTGCCTTTTCTGAAAACTGAACAAGTTCTCTTTTTAGGTTTTGTACTGTGCTGTCAGCGGATTTAGCCTCCAGGGCTTGTATAGCTGACAGTGAGTCTGTAAAAAATACCATCTTGCCTGCAGGTGCTTGCAGCTTATTCATGTGCTGTGCTGCCATCAGAAGGGCTAAGAGTTCTGCTTTGTAATTGGAACATATTCTTCCAGTAGGGGCCACTAGAGACACAATAGTAGCATATGGGTGCCTAATGTACGCTCCTGCTCCACCATTCATCGTTGCCTCCATTGCCGATCCATCTGTGTAAATTCTTATCCAGCTGTCTTCTGGAAACATGTAATGGAGATGTTCCATTGTAGTTGCTTTCTTAACTAGATTAGGCTCGGCATCTTTGCTGAACAATTTAGGGATGGAGGTTGAGAAGTTTTGTGCTACAGAGTCTGGTTCCCAGTGATCAAAAAGTAATTCTTCAGGTATGGAATTATGATTTAGTAGTTCCAAGTATGATTTTCCTATTTCTTTTGCTTTGTGGTTTAGACTTGTACGCTTTAGTCTGTTCTTTGTTCTAGCCACCATTTGTTCATGCAGTGGATGGTGAGGCATCCTTTTGATCCTTTCAGTCCTTTAGGATCCTTCAGGCTCTGTCGGCGGGAGTCTAACTCCTGGCAGGTCTAACCAAGCCGAACAGACTGAAGGTGAAAGGTCAGACCAAAAGATGGGGAGCAGGATGGGGCCTCATAAGGTGACAGGAGAACCCACCGGGAGTGGTAAATGCTCTGGCTGCAACCAACCATCCACCAGCCATGGGACAAAAGCACTTGTCCTCTCTCTCTCTCTTAAGGAGGACATCCTTTTTCTTGTCTTGTCTTCTACTTCTATGACATTTTCCCTTAAGTATATGGAATTAAACTATAGTGCCCGGGGAGAACACACTGCATAAAAGCCTGGGTTGGTGACCCCGGCAACAGGGGGTTGAAGTCATCTAGAGTAGAACGACTCCAGACAAACCCGGGAAGACAGATCTCGTAAGCAGGGGACTGCAACTGTCTAGAGAACAACCTCAAAAAAAAGAAGTCCTCAGAAAGAAATGTCAGCCATTATTGGGAGGAGGAATCGACACATACGAACAACCTAATGTCCATGGCAAATGAAATATATGAAACGTAACAATTCAGCTTCAGACATAACAGTAATGTCAATACAGTCATCAATGTATCTATCATACACGGACGGAAGTGCTATCAATGTAGTCCATTTTAGGTGTTCAAGATAACCTATGAACAGACAAGTAAAACTAGTTCTCATTTTAGTACCTTTGGACCTCACTGAAATCTGATCAAGAATTGTTCATTGAACTAAAATCTGATCAAAGAATGTTCATTGAACTGAAATCTGATCAAAGAATTGATCATTGAACTGAAAGAAGTTGAGAGTGAGAACTAGTTCTGAAGACGATCTGATCAAAGAATTGATCATTGAACTAAAAATTATCTAAAAATTTATCATTGAACTGAAAGAAATTTAGAGGAGAACTAGTTCTGCAAGCCCGATCTGATCAAGGAATTTGATCATTGAACTGAAAGCGGAGTCAAAGGCTCATGGCAACATGTCCAGGTTTAGGAAGGTGTAAGAAAAAGACCCTTCCCTACCTTCACTCGGTGACCCTGAAAACAGTCTTAGGTTTCGGTCTGCAAAGGGGCAGGGATGGGGAGACCACAGGTAGTAGGAAAGGAAGGCGGAAAAACAATGCAAGGGCTGAAAATACCTGAACAAAGCACTCATCTCTGGACGATGTCCCAAAAAGCCCACAATCAAAAGACGAAACAGCAGCGGGGAGCGTCGAGAACAAAACAATAACTCGAAAGAGTAAATGACCGAATTTAATGGAAGAGAGTGTATCCCAAAGTCAAGAGAGGAAGCGTAACCTCGGTGCCATGCGCACGAGACAAGCTGAGTGTCGGATCAGTCCCGAGGCACGGTACATGAAACGGCAGATGTGTGAACATTTTGGGTTGTATCAGCTTCCCGGCAGATGTGAACATGTTGGTTGTATCAGCTCCCGGCAGATGCGGACTATGAGAAGGGATGAGATGCACCCAGAAAAAGAAAAACTCGGAGCCACCATGGAGTTGAGCAACTTGCAGGAGCACTCTGATGCACGGTAAATGTGGTACATCAAGGGAGGGCCCACAAGGGAATATTGCGATAAAATCCTTAGAGGCCAAGCGCGGAGTAAGATAAGGGGTAAAGTGGAAGAGGTAAACCCAAAGTTACTTTCTAGTGCCTTACGAAACTCCCTTTCCCTCTGTGACCCCCGAGAGGTACGTTTGTTCCCCAATCAACACCCCCGGGAAAAAATCAGGCGTGATGAACGGCGAGTGCAAAACCAAAGTTGAGCTGAATGAAACGATCCATAATTACGATGTGCGGGCCCAAAGCTCAGGGTTTCCGGGATCAAAGGAAATTACAAAGCAAATACAAACTGCCTAGTGCCGACACGAGCCATGGCCCAAATGTAATCATGAATATGTTTAGTATAGAATCTCGATAGGGGCTACACCTGGGGAGATCCGTCGGGCAGGACAGTCCCGGGCCCCATGATTGAAGGGGCCTGTATTTTGCTACCGACGGTCCCGCCCTACAACTCGGCAAAAGTGGGCGAGGCCCACTGGTTCAATATGGCAAAAGACTGGCCAGAGACGACTAAACATTGTGCAATGGAATCCCAAGGATCATCAAAAAAAACAAGCACTCAAATAAGATTTGCAAAAGACGAAATTGATTTTGGGTGCAAAAAAGAGCCCCAATCTAATTGCCCAACATAGATTCGATCAGATTTAACAAACCTTTAGATTAGACGAGAAGGGCAAAAGGGTGGAGTCCCACTGTACGAAACGGCATTCCACCCAAACAAACGGAAGAAACCCACATGAAGTGCCGGCGCAGGAGATCGTAGCGTCCTCATAACATGTGACGAAATGCAGATTCTTCTGTATAACTTATACTGCCCAGTGAATCTGCTGTCACTGATGCAATGAGTATCAAGGGACAACATGCATGGTGGCCTGATTTAACAGCCACTCAGAAAGATGGGGCTACCTCGAAACGAACAGCAGAAGCGTAGAAGTGGAAGACTGGGAGATAGAGAAAAACCTGAAAAAAATTTTGAGAACGAGAGATATAATATGTGTAAGAACGAGATATATAATATGTGTGAGAACGAGATATATAATATTTGTGAGAACGAGATATATAATATGTGTGAGAACGAGATATATAAAATGTTTAAGAAAGAGAGATATAATATGTGTAAGAACGAGATATTAAAGTGTGAGAACAAGAGATATAATATGTGTGAGAACAGAGATATAATAGTGTGAGAACAAGAGATATAATATTTTGAGAACAAGAATATAATATGTGTGAGAACAAGAGATATAATATGTGTGAGAACAAGAGATAGAATATGTGTGAGAACAAGAGATATAATATGTGTGAGAACAAGAGATATAATATTGGGAGAACAAAGATATAATATGTGTGAGAACAAAGAGAAGATATGTGAGAACATAGATATAATATGTGTGAGAACGAGAGATATAATAGTGTGAGAACAAGAGATATAATATGTGTGAGAACAAGAGATAGAATATGTGGAGAACAGAGATATAATATGTGTGAGAGCAGAGATATAATATGTGGAGCAAGAGATAATATGTGTGAGGAGAGATAAATATGTGTGAGACGAGAGATATAAATGTGAGAGAGAGATATAATATGTGTGAGAACAGAGATATAATATGGGGTGAGAACGAGAGATAGAATATTTTAAAGAACAAGAGATATAATATGTGTGAGAACGAGAGATATAATATGTGTGGAACGAGAGATATAATATGCTGAGAACGAGAGATATAATATGTTTAGAGCGAGAGAAATAATATGTGTAGAGAGAGATATAATAGTGTGAGAACGAGATATAATATTTTGAGAACGAGAGATATAAAATGTGTAGAGTGAGAGATATATTATATGTGGAGAGGATATATATGTGTGAGAACGAGAAAAATAATATGTGTGAGAACAGAGATAGAATATGTGTAAGAACAAGATATAATATGTGTGAGAACTAGAGATATAATATTTTGAGAACAGAGATATAATATGTGGAGAACAGAGATATAATATGTGTGAGAACGAGAGATATAATATGGTGAGAACAGAGATATAATATGTGAAAACAGAGATATAATATGTGTGAGACAGATATATAATATATGTGAGAGCCAAGATATAATATGTGTGAGCGAAAAATATGTTAAGAACGAGAATATAATATGTGTAAAAACGAGAGGGTATAATATGCGTGAGAGAGAGATATAATAAGTGTGAGAACGGGGATATAATATGTTGGGGAACGAGAGATATAATATGTGTGTGAATAGAGATATAATATGTGGGGAACGAGATATATAAATGTTTAGAACGAGATATAATATGTGTGAGAACGAGATATATAAAATGTTTAAGAACGAGATATATAATATGTGTAAGAACGAGATATATAATATGTGTGAGAACAAGAGATATAATATGTTGAGAACAGAGATATAATAGGTGAGAGAGATATATAATATGTGTGAGAACGAGAGAATAATATGTGGAGAGCAGAGATATAAATGGGAGAGCGAGAGATATAAATGTGGAGAGGAATATAATATGGTGAGAACAGAGATATAATATGTGTGAGAGGAAGATAATATGTTGAGAACAGAGATATAATATGTAGAAAGAGAAATATAATATGTGTGAGAACGAGATATATAATATGTGTGAAAACGAGATATATAATATGTTTAAGAACGATATATAATATGTGTGAGAACGAGATATATAAAATGTTTAAGAACGAGATATATAATATGTGTAAGAAC
>CM036760.1:20501273-20662023 GCA_020796225.1 Arion vulgaris
AGTAGGTATAACAATGCTGTTGATCATCTGTTGCTTAACTGCCTGTGACATTTTTGGGTGCCTTAACATTGGGACAAGATGGTAGGTTATAGCATTTGCTTTTTGCACTCTATCCTCTATCTCTCTATCTAGTCTTCCGTCTTCTGTGAATATGCTTCCTAAGTATTTGAATTCTGTCACTTGGTTTATTTTAGTGACATTGACATGGATGTCTAGTTTATTATGTTTTCTTCCCATATTCATATTTTGTGTTTAGTGTTGTTGTTTTATGTCATGATTTATACAATTTTTGTTAAAAAAATAATTGTATAAATCATGACATGAAAATCAAAATCACTAAAACAGAAAAAATGAATATGATATACAAGTTCTAAACATTGATAGTTCCATCTATATTCTCTCTATGATCACAGGCCTAGACTGATGAACCAACCTTTATGAATTTTACCGTGTTTTTGGGAACCCTGTTCCTCCGTACAGCTTCTCGGAAGCTCTGTGTTTTGGGGCCAGGTATCTTTCTTATACCTGCTATCAGTTGACAATCTTGCAATACGTGATCTGCCGTCATGTCCGTGCCAATTTGTCCGTGTTGTAGCAATTTAAATTTGTTAAACATGTGAGCTGGGAGCTTGTTGTTCCGGTACGGAGGTGGAGCATTGCCTCCCATGAGGCCATTACCTTGTAGTGGGGAGGCTTGCGGGGCTCCAATGATACAGTGAGCTATGACGGCGGGAACTTATGTTCCCGGAAGGGTTACCCAAGCCGGAAAGGTCACTGAAGATGGGACAGACGAAGCATGGTCTCCTGGTCCTCCAGGTTGGGGTTGGGCTTGGGACTAACGATCCCATCCTTTAAAAAAATTAAAGTTACAGAAACAACAACAAACATACAACCTATCTACGGGCATGAAGGGCTACCAGAGTCATTGACTCACATGACTGGAAGTGGTGAAAGCCGAAAGAAGCTACTTATGAGGACGGAAGTCCTGAATGCCAAAACCAAGACCAGAATTTGATGCTGGAATGTAAGAACAATGTACGAAACCGGAAAACTATCACAAATAACAGCAGAAATGAGAAGATATAATCTCACATATCCTAGGGTTAGCGAGAGCAGATGGACAGGAAATGGAAGAAGTACCACTGCAACAGGTGAAACAGTCCTTTTTCTGGACGAGACGATGACCTACACCATGAAGGAGTAGCAGTAATCCTAAGAAAGGCGTGGAAAAGTGTCTGTTAGAATGGAAACCTATCAGCAGCAGCTTGATTAAGATCAGACTAAAGGGGAAGCATACAAACATCACAATCCTACAATGCTATGCGCCAACTAATGATAGCGAAGATACAAAGAAAGACTCGTACTACGAAACCTACAAGCAGAATTAGACAAGTCACCATCCCATGATGTTATCATTGTTATGGGAGATCTAAATGCGAAGGTCGGACAAGACAACACGCATAGTTATAGAACTATGGGAAAATATGGATGGGGTATGATGAACGAAAATGGGGAACGTTTAGTAAACGTCTGGCATGAACAACTCGTTATAGGAGGAACCCTATTTCAACATTTAGATATCCACAAATTAACATGGTATTCCTCTAATGGCAGAGATAAAACCAAATAGACCTATAATGATCAAGGGTACCCTGGAGACGCTCGCTGCTAGATGTTGTAGTCAAGAGAGGTGCAGATGTTGGTAGCGACCACCACCTAGTCACAGCTTATGTCAAACTTAAACTAAAAAAAACAGGACAACAGAAAACTTCCAAAAGAGGTTCGATGGGGATAGACTAAAAGACACGGAAGTAAGGGATAAGTTTATAATGCAGATAAAGAACAGATTCCAAGCCCTAGAAAATAATAAAACTACGGATGAAACTGACAACATAGATAGAACATGGGACAACATAGCATCTATATATGTAAGAGCAGTGAAACATGTCTAGGTACCGCACAAAGAAAAGAAAAGAATGGATAACACCAACAACATGGAAAATAATAGACAGCTGAAGAATATTAAAAAATAAATTGTTAGAAGCAAAGTCCGAAAGACTGAAAGCAAGATACCAAGAAAAGTACAAAAGCGCAAGTAAAGAAATCAAACGGGAGAGCTGACAAAGAATGTATGTTGAAGACCTGGCAGTACAGGCAGAAGAAGCAGCAAAAAGTGTGATCAGGGGAAAAGTGTACAAAATTACAAAGCTAATAAGCGGAAACATTACAGGAGATCAAATACTCTCATAAAGGATAAGAATGGAATACTATTGACAATGGAAAAGGAACAAGAAATACGATGGACAGAGCATTTTAAAGAATTGCAAACAGACCACCTCCAACGGTAGTAGCAGACATACCAGAGCCAACAGAGGAATTAGAAATTGGCATTGCAACACCCAGCCGGGATGAGATCATTACAGCAATTAAATCTCTTAAGAATAACAAGGCACCAGGGGAAAGATAACTTAAACGCAGAACTATTCAAAATAGACCCAGAACTTGCAGCTAATATATTGCAACCCTTGTTTACTACTATATGGAATGCCCAAATAATACCTGATGCATGGAACAGAGGAGTCATCATCAAGATATCAAAAAAGGGCTCCCTTGCCGATTGTAATAATTGGCGTGGAATAACACTGCTTTCGTCCCAAGTAAAATCTTAAGCAAAATCATCGTACAACGTATTACTGACGCTGTGGGTAAGAAACTGAGAAAGGAACAAGCAGGATTTCGCAGAGGACGGAGCTGTATAGGCCAAATATTTGCTCTTTGAAATATCATAGAGCAATGCACAGAATGGCAAAGCAAACTCTATATCAACTTTGTAGATTTTGAAAAAGCTTTTGATAGCATACACCGCGAAAGTCTATGGCGTATCTTAAGATGGTATGGAATCCAACTGTGTTTTATAAATATTATAAAAAGCTGCTACAGCAAGTTTGCATGCAGTGTGAAACTTTAGAACTAAAGTTTGAAGTAAAAACAGGCGTGCGACAAGGATGTGTTAGGTCAGCCCTATTATTCAACACTGTCATAGATTGGGTGATGCTTAAAACAACGGAAGATAAGGCAAGAGGTATTAGATGGACGCTCACATCCACTTTGGAAGACCTAGATTTTGCAGATGACATCGCACTCCTATCTCATACACATAGAGATATCCAGGAAAAGACCTGCCGCCTTAACCAACATAGTGAGATGGTTGGGCTGAAAATAAATCAGAAGAAAACTGAAGTAATGACTTTGAACATAGCAACCCCAGCACCAGTCAAACTAGAAGGTAAAACCTCCGAGATACAACCGCTTTCACATACCTTGGAGGTGTTATTAGCAATGAAGGAGGCGCTGGATCTGACATTAAAAACAGACTGAGTAAAGCACGAAGTGCATTCATGACCCTTCAGACTGCCTGAAATCTGCCCAATACAGCATCAGAACCAAGACTAGTATCTATAACAGCGTAAAGGTCAACTTTGCTGTACGGATCGGAATGCTGGAGAATGACAGAACAGGATATGTCCAGACTCTCCGCCTTCATACAACTTGTCTGCGAAAATCTTACGCGTGTACTGGCCGACTACTATCTCGAATCAAGAATTGCTTGCACGATGCCAACAAGAGAATATGGGCACTATCATCCGAAGACGACGCTGGAGATGGATTGGACATGTGATGCGCATGGAGACTGGCCCGACACGAAAACTGCACTGAGATGGACTCCAGAGGGTAGGCGAAAGCGTGGAAGACCCAAGATGACCTGGAGGAGAACGATAGAGCAAGAGCTGAAGGAAATGAATCATAGCTGGAACACAATACAGAGGAAGGCATGAACAGGGAAGAATGGTGTATGTTTGTTGCTGCCCTAAACGCCAAAGGCGTAACAGGCTAAAGAGAGAGAGGATAGATAGATAGATAGATAGATCGATAAGATAGCAAAATAGATAGATAGATAGATAGATAGATAGATAGATAGATAGATAGATAGATAGATAGATAGATAGATAGATAGATAGATAGATAGATAGATAGATAGATAGATAGATAGATAGATAGATAGATAGATAGATAGATTTGATAGATAGATAGATAGATAGATAGATAGATAGATGATAGATAGATAGATAGATAGATAGATAGATAGATAGATAGATAGATAGACAGAAGACGAGAAGACAGATAGATAGATAGATAGATGACAGATAGATAAGATGAGACTTGGATGGACAGATGACGTGATGGACGAGATGGACGATGGAGGATGGACGAGGATTTATAGGATGACGGATCTGACAGAGATGGACGATGACAGACCAGATAGATCGACAGATGACGACCGATAGATGGACAGATGCAGACAGATAGATGGACAGATACAGACAGATAGATGGACAGATACAGACAAATAGATGGACAGATACAGACAGATAGATAGACAGATACAGACAGATGGATGGACAGATACAGACAGATAGATGGACAGATACAGACAAATAGATGGACACATGCAGACATATAGATGGACAGATACAGACAGATAGATGGACAGATACAGACACATGACTGACAGATACAGACAGATAGATGAACAGACACAGACAGATAGATAGACAGATACAGACAGATAGATGGACACATGCAGACATATAGATGGGCAGATACAGACATATAGATGGACGGATACAGACAGATTAATTGGACAGATACAGACAGATAGATGGCAGAACAGACAGATAGATAGACAGACAAAACAGATAGATGAGACAGATACAGACGGATAGATGGTCACATGCAGACAATAGATGGACAATCAGACATATAATGGACAGATACAGACAGATTAATTCGACAGATACAGAAAAGATAGATGGGCAGACACAGACAGATAGATAGACAGATACATACAGATAGATGGACAGATACAGACAGATAGATAGACATACAGATAGATAGATAGACATTTACAGACAGATAGATGGACAGATACAGACAGATAGATGGACAGATACAGACAGATATATAGACATATACAGACAGATGTATAGACAGATACAAACAGATAGATGGACAGATACATACAGATAGATAGACAGATACAGACAGATAGATAGATACAGACAGATAGAAGGACAGATACAGCCAGATAGATGGACAGATATAGATGTAGAAATCTGTAGATATCGTGAGGTGACCTCATTGAAGTAGATATCTTCTTCTTCTTCTTTTGTTGTAACATTGCTACCGGGTTGTTGCACAGTGTCGTCACACTGCTATCGGGTTGTTGCCCAGTGTCGTCACAATGCTACCGGGTTGTTGCCCAGTGTCGTCACACTGCTACCGGGTTGTTGCCAGTGTCGTCACAATGCTACCGGTTTGTTGCCAGTGTCGTCACACTGCTATCGGGTTGTTGCCCAGTGTCGTCACAATGCTACCGGGTTGTTGCCCAGTGTCGTCACACTGCTACCGGGTTGTTGCCCAGTGTCGTCACACTGCTACCGGGTTGTTGCCAGTGTCGTCACACTGCTACCGGGTTGTTGCCCAGTGTCGTCACCCTGCTACCGGGTTGTTGCCCAGTGTCGTCACCTGCTACCGGATAGTAGCCCAGTGTCGTCACACTGCTACCGGGTTGTTGCCCAGTGTCGTCACTGCTACCGGGTTGTTGCCCAGTGTCGTCACACTGCTACCGGGTTGTTGCCCAGTGTCGTCACACTGCTACCGGGTTGTTGCCCAATGTCGTCACTCTGCTGACCGGGTTGTTGTCCAGTGTCGTCACGCCTCCGAGTTGTTGCCCAGTGTCGTCACACTGTACCGGGCTGTTGCCCAGTGTCGTCATACTGCTCGGGTTGTTGCCCAGTGTCGTCACACTGCTACCGGATAGTAGCCCAGTGTCGTCACGCTGCTACCGGGTTGTTGCCCAGTGTCGTCACACTGCTACCGGGTTGTTGCCCAGTGTCGTCACACTGCTACCGGGTTGTTGCCCAGTGTCGTCACATTGCTACCGGGTTGTTGCCCAATGTCGTCACACTGCTACCGGGTTGTTGTCAGTGTCGTCACACTGCTACCGGGTTGTTGCCCAGTGTCGTCACACTGCTACCAGGCTGTTGTCCAGTGTCGTCATACTGCTACCGGGTTGTTGCCCAGTGTCGTCACACTGCTACCGGGTTGTTGTCAGTGTCGAGGTTTTCTGTTTTTGTCTTACGCTGTTCTGGTGGTTTGGATTATTGTTATTTTTGCTCTTTGACATGATTCTGCTACGCCATCTAATCATCTTTTCCGTGGTCTTCCTCTTGCATTCTGTCCCGATGTTCTGTTGTAGAAGACTTTGTAAACTGTGGAGTTTGGATGCATTCTTATTAAGTGGCCAAAACACTTCATTCTTTGTTTCTCAATGTAATTTAAGCACGGTTTTGTTCAACTTTCTTTCTATGCTGATGTTGGTGACTGTCTTTTTAATTGTGTTGTTGTAACTTTTCGCAGGCAACGCATTTCACATGTAGTTATTTTTGTGACTGCGCTTTGCTCATTGTCCATATTTGGCTCTGGTAACAAAAAGTAGGTATAACAATGCTGTTGATCATCTGTTGCTTAACTGCCTGTGACATTTTTGGGTGCCTTAACATTGGGACAAGATGGTAGGTTATAGCATTTGCTTTTTGCACTCTATCCTCTATCTCTCTATCTAGTCTTCCGTCTTCTGTGAATATGCTTCCTAAGTATTTGAATTCTTGCACTTGGTTTATTTTAGTGCCATTGACATGGATGTCTAGTTTATTATATTTTCTTCCCATATTCATTATTTGTGTTTTAGTGTTGTTGATTTTCATGTCATGATTTATACAATTTTTGTTCAAAAAAATAATTGTATAAATCATGACATGAAAATCAAAATCACTAAAACAGAAAAATGAATATGATATCAAGTTCTAAACATTGATAGTTCCATCTATATCTCTCTCTCGCGATCACGGCCTAGACTGATGAACCAACTCTTATTATGAATTTTACCGTGTTTTTTAGGAACTCCGTTCCTCCGTCACTTCTCAGAAGCTCTGTGTTTTGGGGCCAGGTATCTTTTCTTATACCTGCTATCAGTTGATAATCTTGCAATACGTGATCTGCCGTCATGTCCGCTTTTTTTTTTTGCAGGGCACAGGCTAGTTGTGCCAATTTTAAATTTGTTAAACATGTGAGCTGGGAGCTTGTTGTTCCGGTACGGAGGTGGAGTATTGCCACTTGTTCACTACGAGACAGACCATAGTACCCGTCGCTGTTGCTGTACTGAGGATGGTCTTTTGTCCATTTGTCTTTATAGTGCCAGCCGATGGTTGTTCTGGCTTCCTCATAACTGATCTCGAGATCAGTCTGAGGTAGTCGCCCGCCTTCTTTAGCTAGTTTGTCGGCGTGTTTGTTTCCGCTTATGTTACAGTGTGATGGAATCCACTGAATGACGGTGCGTTTGAGTGTGTACACTAGTGCATCGAGGTTGAGACATTGATCTCTGTTTTTCCTACACTTTTGAGTGCCGTGATGACCGATAGAGCATCTATGAATATCACGACTTTGTTGCGAGAGGTGCCTCTTCTCTCTAGGATCATTTCGGCCGCTGTTCTTATTGCCTCTGCCTGGTAGTTATTTGAGTATTTGCCTGTGGCAATTGCTTTTGTGACCGTCACTTTCTTTGAGAGTTTAAGCATTATTCCTCCTCCGCCGTCGCTGATTGCGTTCCTTGCCGATACGTCATTGTACACGTGTGTCCACTTATTTTCAGGGTATTCTGTCTCTATGTATTTTTCTGTAGCCGCTCTACTTTCGAAGTTTTCTTGTTGCCCTTTTTCAGTATGCCTGGGATTGATTCCCTTAGTTCCGGCATATTGGTTTTCCCCTGCGGCACTTATCAGTTGCCGGGTTTGATTTGACTCTACATTTTGCTAGGATCGGATGGTCTGCGGTCAGAGCTTTGGCGTTTTTTTGCGAAGCTGGTTCTCTTTATCCTGCCCTTCCCAGTACGTTTATTCTTTCGTACATAGAGTGGAAAACGAGCCGTTTAAGCCAATATCAAGACTTTTCTGTCCCTTCGATCTGCCATTGGTTGGATGCTTGTGATTGTTTCTATCGCCTTGATGGGTGTGGACTTCATGGCTCCTGTGTTAATGCGTATTCCACGGTTTTGACTATTGCTCACTTTGGCGAATTGCTTGTTGGATGCACTACTCCACGCTGCAATATCATACTCCAGGACCGGTCGCACCCTTCCAGAGTAGAGTGTTTTGAGGACTCTGGTGTTTGCTCCAGAGCTTAGATATGCAGACGATACAGTATTATTATCCACCAGCAAAGAGGGTATGGAAAACCTAATCATGACGACCAAGAAACATAGTGAAGACCAACATCTATATTTGAATACACAAAAAACAAAATCATGTCAACTGACAAAGCAAAGGCTCACCTAACATCCAAGTAAACAATGAAGAACTGCAATGTGTAGAGAGCTACGAATATCTGGGCTCAATAATTAACAATAACGGTGACTGCTCCAAAGAGATCTCAAGAAGATTGGCAATAGCAATCAGAGTTAAATACATTGAAGAACATGTGGCAAAGCACCTGCAAAATACTAAAATTAAAAATATTGAGAGCATGCATTTTCCCAGTGGCTACTTATGGTTGCGAATCATGGACTATTACAAAAAATTAACCCTTTCCTGCTACATACTTTCCAAAGCTGAGCTAAAATAGCTACTCTTTGTTTCTAGGTACACACGTGAATGTACGCCTATAGACGTGACAATAGCAATGTATAACCTGTTAACACGTCTTTAGCTAAAGAGGAGAGATAATAACAGACCTGTTAATGCATCTCTAGAAGTGAATGGGGTAAACGTATGTATACGTCCTTAGCAGCTAAAGGGTTAAGAACGAAAATCCAGTCCTTCGAAACTAAATGCTACAGAATGATCCTACGAATACCATGGACAGAAAAAGAAAGAACACTGATGTCCTGAAAGAACTAAATGTTAAGAGAATTGGCTGATAAACAACATACTATACAGAAAATTACATACTTTGGTCACATCAAGCGTTACGATGGCCTGGAAAGAACAATACTAGAGGGCAGGGTCCCAGGACGCAGAGGCAGAGGCAGACCAAGAAGAAGATGGCTACACGATACCATGAACATGACCATCGACGAAGTGGGTGAACTGACAAGAGACAGAGTGAATTTCAGATGTGCTGCAAAGAGAGCAACGTCCTATAAAGGATACGCACCTTGATGATGATGGTGTTTGCTCCACACGTGGAGACTGCGAGTTTGCGCATCATCGTGAGCCTGTGTCTCGCTTGTGCCGTAGCATTTTCAATTTGGGGCACAAATTAGCTTTCAGGGCGAGTGTGACTCCCAGGTACGTTGAAGACTTGCTTTCTGGAAGAACTTGCCCATTGACTTTAAGCTTTATTTTCTGGTTGTTCAGCGAGAACACAGTGTAGGTGGTTTGAAAGCATTAATGTTCATATATAAAACCTCGGAGAACTCTTAAATGAATTTCTTTTGCAGACGATCAGGCAATCATTTCAACAACAGAAGAACAGCTACAGCAACACATCAACAGACTCCAGTTAGCATGTAACGAATACAACATGAGAATTAACATCGACAAAACAGAAGTAATGACATTCGCCAGAGAGGAAAACACTACCAACATCTACATCGATAATCATCTACTAAATCAAGCAAAAGATTTCACATACCTGGGAGCATTTTTTCAGCAAATGGAAGAATAACTAATGAAATTCAACACAGATGCAACAAAGCAAATCAAATGATAGGGCAAATGGCGCCAATTTTAAGATGCAAACACGTCACCATGAAAACAAAAAGAGCAATGTTCAACACAATCTTTCTCCCCACATTATGCTACCAGTGCCAAACCTGGACGCTGACAACAAACGATAGAAGAAAACTAGTCACAACAGAGATGAAATGTCTACGCAGAATGCTGGGTGTAACAAGAAGAGACCGGTTGAGAAATAAGACATCAGGAAAAAAGTGGGTACAACATCAGTACTAGACTTCATCAGAAACAACAAATTAAATGGTTCGGTCACGTAAGCAGATTACCATCAGACAGTGCACCCCAAAGAGCAATGCTGCTCCGATACAATGGGTACAAAGCAAAAGGCCGGCCACGCAAAGATGGACCTCAGAGATAACAGAGGCGACGAAAGAGACTATCTACGAAGCGCATACTAGGGCCCGTTTTAGAAATCTCTTCCTGACCTGACGCTGTGAGGCATACAGGATTCGAGAAAGAAAGAAAAGAAAGAAATGTTCATATTCCACTATTTTTACCAGACTTCAGCTTATTTAGCGTATCTTGCAGTCGATTTGTTGCTATGGGCGTTGACTCTTCTCTCGCCCATATTGTCAGGTCGTCGGTTTATATGGCAGAGTATACTCGCTTTGGTGGGCATGTTGCTATGTTATTGACAAAGATTAGAAAGAGAGTTAGTGAGAGCACTCCTCCTTGGGGGACACCTTGCTCTAATGTGGCCTTCATACTTGTGTAACCCTGAACTTGAACCCTTGCTGTTCTGTTCTCTAGGTATCTATCAAGTCATTTGTACATTCTTACTTTTACACCGAGGGTGAGAAGTTTCATTTTTAGCCCCTCTTTCTAAATTGTGTCAAATGCCTTCTCCATATCTACCAAAACTGCCAGTGTCTGTTTCTTTTCTTGGAAACCATCCTCGATTTCCTGGGCGATATAGGTTACCTGATCTTCTGCAGATCGGTACTCGAAAACCTCCTGTTGTGCATGAAAGTCCTTTGCTCACAAGTGCTAAGATAAGCCGTTTTTCACCATGCGTTCCATAAGTTTGCCCGTGCAGCAGGAGCTTATTGGTCTGTAACACGCCGGTCGAGTTTGTTTTCCTGGTTTCAGGATGGGTACCATGATCACTTCCTTCCATTCTCTTGGTACTATGCCTGTCCTCCATGTCATATTTAGGACGTCCAGTAGAGCCGCCTTTGCTCTTGTACCCAAGTTTTTAAGTATCTCATTTGTGATTATCCATTCCGGGCGACTTTCGGAGCTTAAGCTCCCTTAATGCCTCTTCTAACTCATTTCTGGTAAATGTATCCGTTAGGTGACAATCAGCTTTCCTTGGCTCGCCTTGGAGGGCTCGCACTTTTCTCTTTGTGTCATCATTTTTGTCTTTTTATACTGACTCTGCTGACTTCTGCATATTTTTTCATTAGGACATTTGCAGCTTCCCTTCCAGAGCACATCTTTTTATCTTGTTCCAGGACTATTGGGGGTCGGCTTGTGTTTTCATCACTCAGTGCTTTTGCCAACTTCCACAATTTATGGTGGTCCCTATCAAGGTTCAGGGATTCGGTCTTATCAACACAGCTCTGTCGTGCTGATCGTTTGACCTTAAGCTTGTACTTTGCCGCTGCCGCCTTGTAAGCAGTATTGGTCGTTACTGTCTGTGCCTTTTCTGCCTCACTCCTTGCCAACTCAAGGTCGTTTTCACGCTTCTGAACCTCTGCTGTCCAGTATGGCTTGTAATCCTTTAGTGCGCCTCTGGGAATGGTTTCCCGTGCTGCTTTGAGGATTGCTTGTGAGAGTTCCCTTGCCACGGATCGCATGCGTTTGTTTTAATGCATGTTGAGCTGCTCAACATTGACATCTGTCAGCGCCGCGTACTGTTTCAATTTGCTTTTTGTAGTTTCACCGTGGCAACCACATTTTGGACTCAGGTACAAATTGTAGGTCTTCTTGCAGTTTTACGGGCATATGGTTACTATCTCCGAGTTGCTTTGTGACCGTACAAACTGTTTTTGTAGAGAGATCACTTGTTGCGAAGGCCAAATCAGGGGTGCTAGTCGTATGCCACCTTCTCGAGTAGAAGATTGGCGGATCGTCTGGGGCATTGATGAGGAACAGGTTGTTCTCTATCTCCCAGTCTTCCACTTCTGCGCCTCTGTTGTTCGTTTTGAGGTAGCCCCATCTTTACGAGTGGCTGTTGAAGTCACCGACCACCATGCATGCTGTATCATTGATAATCATTTCCTCAAGTGACAGTATAAGTTTTACAGAAGAATATGCATTTCATCACATGTAATGAGGACGCCTACGATCTCTGCTGCGCATGGGTCTCCTGCGTACACTTCCACTTGCTTTGCTGAAATACCGTTTCGTACTATAGTGAGTACTCCACCTTTGTGCCCCTCTCGGTCTTAACTGAATGTTTAATAACCTCTTATCCCGAATCTATTTTGGGCATTTAGATGGGTCTCTTGTATGCACGCAACATCAATCTCGTCTTCTGCAAGTCTTATTGCGAGTGTTTGCTTTTTGTGACGAAGATCTTCGGCTTTCTATTGCACAATGTTTAATCGTCTCCGGCCATTACTTGGCAGTATCTAACCCAGTAGTTTTTTTTTCCCGTGGGCCTCGCTCGCTGCTTTGCCGAGTTGGAGGGCGGAAACCGTCGGTAGTAAACAACAGGACCCTTTGAGGCATGGGGCCTGGCACTCGTCCTGCTCGACGAATCTCCACAGGTGTGGAACCATATCGAGATTCTATACTAAACATATTCATTATAAAATTTGGTCTATGCAGCTTTAGCATGCGTATGCAGTCATCAACTTTCAGTGTCATTTGGAGCTCAGGTGCTTATGTTTCGGCAGTGTATCCGATTTCAACGAGCGTTTACTGTGTTCGCTCTCCGTTAGCCTTTTGCTGTCCTCAGCCAGAATCCACAAGGCAGCAGGCTGCTAATTTCTTTCAGGGCAGCGACCCGTAGACGACCTGCCCTCCCGGACTGATGAGCGTCATCTGCCCAGCTATATCGGTTTTGTTAATGAACTGCTTGGTTTACCTACCGTCCAGTTTTGTTTACGGTTTACTCCGCTAGACTTTGATGGTCCCTAACCGAAACTACAAGGCAACAGTGGTTCCCTACGAAGAGAACAAAGTCCTGGGACGTTTTATGGATCGGCACTAGATAATTTGCATTGGCTCTGTAATTTCCTTTCATCCGGGAAACCCTGGGCTGGAGCCCCGCACATCGTAATGTATGGGTCGTTTCATTCTGCGCTATCAGCGCAACTAGATTTGCACTCGCCGGTCATCACCCGCCCTGCTGTTTCCGGGGATGTTAATTGCCTGAGCAATCGTACCCTTCCCGGCTGTCACAGTGAGGGCAGTTTCGTAAGGCACTAGAACGTAACTTTGGGGTTTATGCTCTGTCAACTTTGCCAGTATCTTAATCCACAATCTTCCCTTGTGCCGCCGTCATCTCATGTACCTCATTTGCCGTGCATGTGTGTCCCTTCATGCTGTTCAACTCGCGCTCATGGCACAAAGTTTTGCTACGTTCTGGATGCAACTCTCATCCCATCGCATGCAGCCTTTTCCATCTGTCGGGAAGCTGATACGACCAACGTGTTCACACATCTGCCGTTTCATTTAGCGTGCCTCGGGACTGCTCCAACACTCAGTTTGACTCGTGCACATGGCACCGAGTTTTGCTTCATGTCTTGGCTTTGAGATGCACCTCTCTTCCCTTGAACTCGGTCACTTACTCCGGGGGAGTTATTGTTTTGTTCTCGGGCGCTCGTACTCTGCAGTTTCGTAATCCTTTCTGAACTTGTTTAGCCGGTTTCGGCCAGGAAATGTGTGCGTTGTTCAGGGATTTCCGACCCCTGCATTGCTTTTCAGTGTTTGCACTTCCACCACTGTTTTGTTCGCGGAAGCTCGTACTCTGCTATCTCGTACTTCTTTTTTTAACTTGGGCATATTTTATCGGACTTCGGCAAGGAAATGTATGCGTTGTTAAGGATTTCCAACCCTGCATTGATTTTCCGTGTTTGCACTACCACCACTGTTTTGTTCGCGGACGCGCGTACGCTGCTGTTTCGTACTTTTTGAACTTGGATATATTTTAGTGGACATCGGCCAGGAGATGCGTGCTTTGTTCAGGGATTTTTGGCCCCTGCATTGATTTTCCGTGCTTGCACTACTACCACTGCCTGTAGGTCTCTCCGATTCCTGCCCCCCTAAGCCAGACCGGAACCACAGTCTGTTTCCAGGGTTACCACTTGGAGATGGAAAGCAGGGTCTTGATTAGCGCCTCCCCTTCGCTAACCCTGGCTCATGTAGCCTCCATGCGCCTTTGACACCGATTCATGTTTTACATTTCTTTACCTCCTATCGCCTGATGATGTAGCTGTTGTCCTCGAGCTATTGTTCCAACAGTCCATCACTACACACTTTTCTATACGTCCGATCGATTCAGCTGTCAGCACTTGAATCTAATTGCTATGTGGTCGTCAACTTTTATTCCACGATTTGGTTTTGTTGTCGTCAACTGACGGCAGTGATTCCACGATTTGATTCTGTTGTCGTCAACTTACGTCAGTGATTCCACGATTTGATTTTGTTGCCTTCAAATTACGTCAGTGATTCCACGATTTGATTCTGTTGTCGTCAACTTACGTCAGTGATTCCACGATTTGATTCTGTTGTCTCAACTTACGTAGTTATACACGATTTGTTTTGTTGTCGTCACTTACGTCAGTTATTCCGATTTGTTTGTTGTCGTCAACTTACGTCAGTTATTCCACGATTTGGTTTTGTCGTCGTCAACTTACGTCAGTTATTCCACGATTTGGTTTTGTTGTCGTCAACTTACGTCAGTTATTCCACGATTTGGTTTTGTTATCGTCAACTTACGTCAGTTATTCCACGATTTGGTTTTGTTGTCGTCAACTTACGTCAGTTATTCCACGATTTGGTTTTGTTGTCGTCAACTTACGTCAGTTATATCACGATTTGGTTTGCTGTCGTCTCTGACTTTAGTTATTCCACGATTTGGTTTGTTGTCGTCAACTTACGTCAGTTATACCACGATTTGGTTTTGCTGTCGTCAACTTACGTCAGTGATTCAACGATTTGGTTCTGTTGTCGTCAACTTACGTCAGTTATACTGCGATTTGGTTTTGTTGTTGTCAACTGACTTTAGTTATTCCACGATTTGGTTTTGTTGTCGTCAACTTACGTCAGTTATTCCACGATTTAGTTTTGTTGTCGTCTCTGTTAGTTATTCCACGATTTGGTTTTGTTGTCATCTACTGACTTTATTATTCACGATTTGGTTCTATGGTCAGCGCCATTTTGTCCCTTAGGTGTCTGGTTGTTAACTGACATCAGTTAATCCCCGATTAAGTTGTTGTCGCTATTTTGAGCACCTTAGTGTGCAACATTTCTTCTAATGTATTTTGTTTATTACATTTGTCGTATTTCTGTATTGTTGTCTACCATGGTTTCCTCCTCTATCCTGATCCTACTCATTTAATCAGGGCGTAGGCGATCATGACTCTCCAAACTCTCTCTCTCTCATTTGTGCATTTGATCAGTTCTGACGTCGATGTTTTGTCACAAAAGGATGTCAGACCATCTAACATCTTCTCCCTCTGTCTTCCAATATCTCTTCTTCCATGAATTTTACCTGTTGTTCACCAAATTTTCTAAACATTTTCTTCGCATGACATACCCGAGGAATCTTGATTGTCTCATTTGTATTCTTTTGATGTTTATTTGTGTGCAGACCTGATTTAAAACCTTGTCCTACCGACGATAGATAAATAGATAGATCATCTGGGTTGCGCGTCTGCAAACTGTGTCTCCTCGTTTGAAATAACCGGACGAGCGACCAGTCAGCGAACCGGTTCCCAGTGTCGATAACCAATTGCGTGCATAGTTCTAACGGCTGCGCGTGCCTCTTCGCTTCTTCACGCAACGAGGCTCCCAGCGAATAAGGACAGGAGGCGTCTTCTATTAAGATTCGCTCGCTCGCGGAGTGCTTATTGGTGGTGTATGTGTCCGTATATCGAGTTTCTCGGTCGCATGTGATACAGTCAGTCTAAAATTTTAAACGCTCGACGGTGGTCTCGTTAAAAGCCCGGCTCTGCAACGAGCTTGTGGGTCCGCAGGTAGAAACATGGTGTTGTTCTTTGCTTGGCGAGGCGCAAGTCTTGCGGGAAAACGGTGGGAAGCGAGCGCTCGGTCGTTTCGCTTCAATTTCGCATTTTCGCTGGGGATGTCGGGATCCGCTCTGCACAGAGCGCTTTCTCTACCCCGAGCATTGTCGGTCCAGTCTCGTCCATGACAGCTATCTGATTGATCCTGCCAGTAGTCATATGCTTGTCTCAAAGATTAAGCCATGCATGTCTAAGTTCACACTGTCTCACGGTGAAACCGCAAATGGCCAATTAAATCAGTCGAGGTTCAATAGATGATACGAGGGGGTCAAAGGCTCAAGTTCACGGCGGAAACTGAGCCAGGGTTAGAAAAGGGCGGTAGCCAGACCCTGCCCCAAACCTCCACCGGTGACCCTGGAAACAGACTTAGGTTCCGGTCTGGCTAAAGGGGGCAGGGATCAGGAGACCTTGAAGTACAAACTCGTGAAAGCAAACCAGGGACCGAAAATCCCTGGAAAATTCACCATCTCGCCTATTTGTCCTCTAAATTAGGCACGAAACAGCAGCGTGCGAAATTATCTGTGGTGACAGTGTGAGCTTAGAAACGCAAAGTATCGAACGGAAATCCCTGAAAATCACACACATTTCCTGGACGTAGCCCGCAAAATATATGTCCATACTCAGAAAGAACTGTGAGATAGCAGAGTACGAACGCCTCGCAAACAAAATCGTGGTCACTGCAATGCACAGACTGAAATCCTGAAAATACACATTTCCTGGACGAAGACCGCAAAATACGCTTAAACTCCAAGAGTACTAAACAGTAGAGTACTGAGTCCACGAACCAAATAGTGGTCAATGCACAGAAAACTTGAAATCCTAAAAATACACACATTTCCTGACCGAAGACCACAAACAAAAGTCTTACGAAAGCGTCCCATGAAACATAGCTCTGTTCTCTCGCAGGAACTACCGCTGCCTTGTGGTGTCATGGTTAGGTACAACCAAAGGCTAGCGGAGCAAACCGTAAAAAACCTGAACGAGTGACGAACCAAGGTGTTCAGTAAAACGACCGGTTCGTTGGGAAGATGGCGCTCATAAGCCCGGGAGGGCAGGCCATCTAAGCGTAGCAGCCCTGAAAGAAAATGGCAACTCACTGCCTTGTGAGTTTTGGCTGGGGACAATCAAAGGTTAACGGAGAGCGAACCGAGCAAACGCTGTTTGAAACCGGATACACGCTAAGATAAGCACCAGTGCTCAAAATGACACTGAAAGTGTAACGTAGCTACCCATGCTGCATAGACCAAATTTTATCATGAATATGTCTTTTAAATAATGAAATTCGATATGGTGCTATCCTGGAAGTCCGCCGGGCAGGACGAGTGCTGGGCCCCATGCCTCGAAGGGGCCCGTTTTATGCTACCGACGGTCCCCGCCTCCAACTCGGCACAGCAGCGAACGAGGTAACCGGGTTAAAGTTACTGGTTCGATACGGTCGAGTATTGGCCATAAAAAATTAAATATCACCCAATGGAATGCGGAAGGTATCCATCACAAGAAGCAAGCACTCGCAATAAGACTTGCAGAAGACGATATAGACGTTGCGTAGCATACGAAACGCATCTAAATCCTAAACACAGGTTCGAGATTAAAGGTTACCAAACCTTCAGAACTGACAGAGAAGGGCACAAGGGTGGAGTCCTCACCCTAGTTAGAAATGGCATTCCAACCAAGCAGATGGAAGGAACAAATGGAAGCGCCAGAGCAGTAGAGATCATAGGAGTTCAGATCACGTGTAACGACACACAGATTCTTCTGTATAACCTTTACTGTCCAGTTACACACTGCTTCACTCGAAGCAATGAATATCAGTGACACTTCATGCATTGTGGTCGGCGATTTCAATAGCCGCTCTGAGAGATGGGGCTATTCTGAAACGAACAGCAGAGGCGTAGAGATAGAAGACTGGGAGATTGAAAACAACCTGTTCCTTATCAATGCCGCAGACGATCCACCAACCTTCTACTCGAGAACGTGGCATTCAACGAGTATCCCGGATTTGGCCTTTGCAACAAGTGACTTATCCACCAAAATAGCAGTACGCGTTGCCCAGTAACTAGTAGACAGTGACCATAGACCGTCAACCTGCAAATTAACCTCAATTTCTACCAGAGCCTAAAATGTGGTTGCCACGGTGGAACTACACGAAGGCAAATTGGAAGCAGTATGGGGCACTGACTGATGCAAATGTTGAACGAATCAACATGCATGAGAAGAAAAACATGCGAATCGTGGAAGGAACTGTCACAAGCAATCTCGAAAGCGGCACGGGAACCATCCTAGAGGCACAAGGAATGATTCAAGCTCATACTGGACAGCAGAGGTTCAGAAGCTTGAAAAAGACCTTGAGAAGACAAGGAGTGAGGCAGAACATGCACAGTCAGTGGCAACCAATACTGCTTACAAGGCGGCAGCAGCAAAATACAGAAGGGAGGTCAAACGAGCGGCGCGACCGAGTTGGGTAAAAGCAACCGAATCCCTGAACCTCGATAGGCACGGCCATAAACTGTGGAAACTTGCCAGAGCGCTAAATGATGAAAACACCAGCAGACCACCAATAGTCCTCGAACAAGAAAAGAAGATGTCTTCGGGTAGGGAAGCAGCAAACATTCTGATGCAACAATATGCCGAAATCAGCAGAGTAAGCATAGAAAAGGAAAAAGTCGATGCCACAAGAAAAGCACGGACTCTCAGGAGAGCCAAAAAAGCAGATAGTCACCTAACGGACACATTCACCAGTAACGAGCTGGAAGAGGCTTTAAGGGACCTGAAATCAGAAAGTCGCCGAAAAGATGGGATTACCAATGAGATGCTTAAAAACTTGGGTAACAGAGCAAAGGCCGCTCTACTGTCCGTTCTCAACATGTCGTGGAGAACAGGCATAGTACCTCAAGAATGGAAAGAAGCAATCATGGTACCCATCCTAAAACCAGGCAAAATAAACTCGACCCAGCGAGTTACAGACCAATAAGCCTCCTAAGCTGCACGGGCAAGCTTATGGAACGCATGGTGAACAAACGGTTATCTTGGCACTTGGAAAGCAAAGGGCTGCTTATGGCACAACAAGGAGGCTTTCGGAGATACAGATCCACAGAGGATCAAGCAACGTACATTGTCCAGGAAATCGAGGATGGTTTCCAAGAAAAGAATCAGACACTGTCGGTCTTGGTAGATATGGAGAAGGCATTTGACACAGTCTGGAAAGAAGGCTTAAGGCTGAAACTCCTCACCCTCGGCGTAAAGGGAAGAATGTACAATTGGCTTGATAAATACCTAGACAGAAACAGAACAGAACAGCAAGAGTTCAGGGTACAAAAAGCATGAAGGCCACACTGGAGCAAGGCATCCCCAAGGATGAGTGCTCTCACCGACTCTCTTTCTAATCTTCGTCAATGACATTGCGACATGCCTCCCAGAGCGAGTACACTCTGCCATGTATGCCGACGATCTGGCAATATGGGCGAGAGAAGAGTCAATGCCCACAGCAGAAAATCGACTGCAAGCTACGTTAAATAACCTTGAAGTGTGGTCAGCAAAGTGGAATATGAAAATAAATCCTTCAAAGATCACTTACACTGTGTTCTCCCAGAACAACAAGGATTATAAGATAAAGCTTAAAGTCAATGGGCAGAACCTTCCGTGTGCAAACCTAACGTACCTAGGAGTCACACTCGACAGAAAGCTGACTTGGTGCACCCAGATCGAAAATGCTACGGCAAAAGCGAGGCATAGGCTAACAATGATGCGTAAACTCGCAGGTTCCCGTGGGAGTCGAAACAGGGCCGGTCAGAATTCTCAGACACTTTACTCTGGTAGAGTGCGACCGATCCTAGAGTACGGTATGGCAGCTTGGAGCAATGCGCCTAACAAGCAATTTGCAAAAGTGAGCAACAGTCAGAACCGGGCCATGCCATAAATCACTGGAGCTCATGAAGTCCACGCCCATCAAGGCGATGGAGACAATCACCGGCATCCAACCAATGACTGATCGAAGGGACAAAAAGTATTAGTACTTGCGGAAAAACTCAACGGCTCGAATCTCATCCAATGCATGAAAGAATGTATGAATTCGAAAGTGGAGAATACAGAGATCTAACTTCGTTAGAATCTCTAAGGCACTGACCATAGACCATCCAGTCCTTTCCAAATGCACAGCCAAACCAATCCTGGCAATCGACAAGTGCCCGCCATGGAAAACCAAAATGCCAGAACTAAGAGAATCAATCCCAGGCATACTGAACAAAGGGACCAAACAAACATCGACAGAAAAATTGCAACAGAAGAGTATATAGAATCAGAGTACCCTGAAAATGAGTGGACGCACGTCTCACGGACGGATCGGCAAATAACGCAATTAGCGATGGCGGAGGAGGAATAGTGTTTAAAATCTCAAAGAAGCAACGGTCAAAAGCGATTGCCACTGGCAAATACTCGAATAACTACCGAGCAGAGGCAGAGGCAATCAAAGAGGGGCCGAAATGATCTTGGAGAGAAGAAACACTACACGCAACAAGGTCGTGATATTCACCGATGCTCTATCGGTCATCACGGCACTCAAATGCGTTGGCAAAACTGAGATGAATGAGCTCAAAACGTCCTCGCTGAACTAACGAGTTCACTCAAACGCACCGTCATCCAGTGAATACCGTCACACTGCAACGTTAGGGAAACGAAGCAGCCGACAAGCTAGCCAAAGAGGGTGGGCGACTACCTCAGACTGATCTCGAGATCAGTTATGAAGTCAAAACAACCATCGGTTCGACTATAGAACAAATGGGCAAAGACCACACTCAGTACACAGACAGTGACGGATACTATGGTCTCTCTCGCAGTGAACAAGTTGCCATATTTCGCCTCCGTACCGGACACAAGAAGCTCAGAGCCCACATGTTCCATAAATTTAAAATTAGCACAACTAGCCTGTGCCCCTGCAAAATGGCAGACATGACGGCAGAACATGTCTTGCAAGACTGTCAACAGTTGCAGGTATAGGAAAGAGTCATGCCACAACACGCAGAGCTTCGTGAAAAGCTGTACGGAGGAACGGAGTCCTAAAAACAACAGTAAAATTCATGATAAAAATTGGTCCATCAGTCTAGGCCAGGGAACGCAAAGGAAGGAGATGCACGAGATTCCTAAGGCGCATGATGTCATGGTGGTAACATGAGCAAGAGGTTGGCGAGGGGCGTAACCAAGACCCTGCCACAACCTCTACGAGGTGACCTAGAAACAGACTCTGGTTCCATTCTGGATAAGGGGGCAGGGATCGTAAAAACTACTGGTAATGGTTGCAGTGCAAGTCGGAAATGCAATACATGTCCATACTAACAAAATGCACATATCTCCTGGCCGATGTCCAACAAAATAGTGCCCACGTTCCCGAACTCAAAGAAAATGCAACGAAATGCCTATGAAAGGATGAGAGGTACATCCAGTAACGAAATGTGGGCCCGCGTAGGGCGAAGCTCGAAGCCCTGAGAGGGCAAGCATTGTCAGCCCGTCGGCAAGAATAAATAAGGCAGGACCGTAACGAAAAAAAGTCTACCCTCGTGTTGGTACGAGAGAAGATTGCAGCTGACTTCGCATCGGTGGCCTGGTGCAGATACATGTACTGGGCAAGGTTTGCCGAGCGCAAAAGAAGAACAAGATGCGTTTTAGTGCATAACGAAACTACCCGCCTTGGGAAAACCGTGCAAGGTACTGTGCGATTAAAATTAACATCCCGGAAGAGTGAGGTTGGTGATACCTAACGGAACTGCAGCCTTGGGCAACCGGGCAGGTTCGATTGCAGTCGTAACTAACATCCCTGGAATAACTGGAGCGGGTGATGGTGGCGAGCGCAAAATCTCAGTTACGTTGATAGCGCCGACTGAAACGACCCTCTACATTGTTTGTACTCGGCCCCATGCCGGTGACTTTCGAGGTTAATTGCAAATTGCCACGTTCCAAGCGCGTCGAAAAGGCTGAAAATGTTCCTTCTCCGGATCAAACTAAAAATTGTACGGTAAAGCAAGGCCGACAATGTACGGATAAGACAGGAAGTCCGGGTCCGAACATTGGCGAAGGCCGATATTTTACACGGTGTTTTATACGAGTAAGACGCCGTCCGAGGACAAGCTGACAAGCCCCGATAAATATTTCTCAGTCAGAAAGGGCAAAACAGCGTAACTCACTGTCCTGGCGTAGATCACAAAGCCCAAATATACGCAAAGTTGATCGTAAAGGCGTTGATCCGAGCCGAAATAGTCGACAGAAAGGATCGTACCCTAGGAAAAGTTCACCTAGTAAATAAAAGCTGGCTGAAACGGACGGGCGGACCTAGTCACCATGGGAGCACAATCGTCCCGACGTAGATCACTCCGTTCTTACCAGTGGACCAATTATACATCACAATAAGAATGATCAAATTGGGCGTAAGAACGAACGAAGAAGAAGAAGATAGAAAGATCGATACAGATATAAAGATGGGGATGGATAGTTGGAGATATATCAATATATATACATGTAGCTAGAGATAGATAAATAGATATACATATAAATTAAGTCAATAGATAAATCTACACATTTTCTTGACTATAGTTGAGCACTGCTTGCAAAGAAGACCAAGTCAAGGATGGAATGATGCAGAATGCCAGCATGTGTATGAACATGTCTGTGAGAAGCCGTAAGTATTTATTCTTTCTTGTCTCTAATCATGTTTGGTCTCACAACGTCAGGATAAGTAGAGATTTCTAGAACCAGATTTTATGTCAGCTTCAAAAACAGTGTCTTTCATCGCTTCTGTTATCTCTGACGTCCACCTTTTGAGTGACCCGACTCTTGCTTTGTATCTACTGTATCGGATTATCGAATAGCAGTGCTCTTTGAAGCGTACAATCTGTTGGTAATCTGCTTATTTATTCAACCATTTAATTTGTTGTTTCTTGATGAAGTCAGTACTGATGTTGTACCCACTTTTTCCTTGATGTCTTCATTTCTAAACCAGCCTCTCCCCATCATTCTGCGTAGACACTTCATCTCTTTCGTGACTAGTTTTCTTCTATCGTTTCATGTATGCTTATTTATTCACAGCATTAAAATAAGTATGTACGATATCAAGTATTCTTTTCTTCGAATGTGTCTCTGTATGTCTGTGTGTATGGGTCTGCCTCTCTGTCTGTCTGTCTCTTTCTGTGTGTCTGTATGTGTGTATGGTAATATAAGTATGATATATTCTAAACTCGCATATATAAATTACCCATATGAAATATCCGCATGTAATCAAACAAACTGAAATATATTTTCTCAACAAAAAAATAGTCAGGACAATATTGATCACACAATAATGTGGAGCTTGTCATGTGTAAGCAATGATGATCATACAATAATGTGGAGCATGTCATGTGTAAGCAATGATGATCACACAATAATGTGGAGCTTGTCATGTGTAAGCAATGTTGACCACACAATAATGTGGAGCTTGTCATGTGTAAGCAATGTTGACCACCCAATAATGTGGAGCTTGTCATGTGTAAGCAATGTTGACCACCAAATAATGGAGCTTGTCATGTGTAAGCAATGTTGATCCACAAATAATGTGGACTGTCATGTGTAAGCAATGTTGATCCACACAATGAAGTCAAGGAGCGCATGGTAACAAGTTGACCCAAATAATGTGAGCTGGTCATGTCTAAGCACCTGTTGTCACCCTAATAATGGGAGCTTGTCATGTGCTAAGCAATGTTCGAGGAGCACTTTGAGTAAATAATGTGCGAGTGTGTCATGTGATGGATCGCACTTTGCTCCAACAATGAATTGAGGAGCTTAATGTCATGCTCCGCAATGTGACGGAAGCTGAACAGAATAACATAGAGATGGTGCATCCAGAGAAGCAATGTGGCCAGCGTGAGCAATAATATGGACCGAATGGTCATTGTAGCAATGCTGACCACTGAGGGCAGGAACTATGGGAGCTGAGGTGGGTGCATATGAAGCATGTTGACCACACAAATATGGAGCGTGTCATGTGTAAGCAATGTTGTCTACACAATAATGTGGAGCGTGTCATGTGTAAGCAATGTTGACCACACAACGGGATCAAAGACGCTTGGGGACAACGTCGCGCCAGAATTAGTGAGCTGGCACTAATCAAGATCCTACCACCTTCACGTGGTGACACTGTAACAGACAACCAATATGGTCTGGCTAACAGGTAGGGATCGAGGAGGGCTACTTTGGTAGAGTAGTGTTGCAGATGTATTCATGTTGGATGGGATCGCTTGCAACTCAGACGAGCGAAATCTCAGAGTGACTATAATGCTCGTCTCTCTGGCCGATGGACGAGAAGCTGAACGGATAACCATAAAGAGATGAGAAGTGCATCCAGAGAAGAGACGTGGGCCCGCGTGGAGCAAAACTTGGACCCGAGACGAGGTTGCACGTGGCCCCATAGGGCGAAACTCGGAGGCCTATTGATGAGATACTGAGGCTGACCTGCTGCAGCACCAGAGAGCATATAGGTGGTAGCTTAGAAATATGTCGATAAACCAGTATTATCTTCTGTATACTCTGTACTATAGTCTTATTGATGAGACTGACGTGCTACCTACTCGCCACGAGCATATAGTGTAGTTTAGTAAATGTGTTGATACAACCAAATAAGATTAACAAATATGACATATATTTCTTATTTATGTTTGTCTTTAGCAGATGTTTTCCTCAACTTTCTTACTTTTACCTTCTTCTGCTTCTTCTTCCAGGTTATAAGTACAATGTCTGTACACAAGACAGTATGTATGATAACGTTGATGAAATACCTGCAAGCAACAGTCACAGTCAAGCAGACAGTTGGATGGACATGCACAGTCTTGTGTTACATACTGACTCCAGTCACATGTTATATTGTAACTTGAGTCAAGCAGATAGTTGGATGAACATGCACAGTCTTGTGTTACATACTGACTCAGTAAATGTTATATTATAACTTGAGTCAAGCAGACAGTTGGATGGACATGCACAGTCTTGTTTTACATACTGACCCCAGTCACATGTTATATTGTAACTTGAGTCAAGCAGACATTTGAATGGACATGCACAGTCTTGTGTTACATACTGACTCCAGTCACTATTTAACTTGAAGTCACACCTTACATCTAGACTGCATTTGCATGTTGATTATTTATGTGTTACGCAATGTTAGACTTGTGTCATGTCTTGTATGTCAGACTTGCGTCATGTCTTGTATGTTGACTTGTGTCATGTCTTGTATGTTAGACTTGTGTCATGTCTTGTATGTTATACTTGTGTCATGTCTTGTATGTTAGACTTGTGTCATGTCTTGTATGTTAGACTTGTGTCATGTCTTGTATGTCAGACTTCTGTCAATTCTTGTATTTCAGACTTGTGTCATGTCTTGTATGTTAGACTTGTATCATGTCTTGTATGTCAGACTTGCGTCATGTCTTGTATGTTAGACTTGTGTCATGTCTTGTATGTTAGACTTGTGTCATGTCTTGTATGTAATACTTGTTCATGTCTTGTATGTTAGACTTTTTGTCATGTCTTGTATGTTAGACTTGTTTTCATGTCTTGATGTTAGACTTGTATCATGTCTTATGTGACTTGTGTCATGTCTTGTATGTTGACTGTCATGTCTTGTATGTTGACTTGTGTCATTCTTGTATGTTATACTTATGTCATGTCTTGTATGTTAGACTTGTCATGTCTTGTATGTTAGACTTGTGTCATGCTTAATGTCAGACTTGTGTCATGTCTGTATGTTATTTGTCAGTTTGTATTGACTTGTGTCATGTCTTGTATGTTGACTTTGTCATGTCTTGTACGTCGACTTGTGTTATGTTTTGTATGTTGACACATGGCATGTTTTGTATGTTGACTTGATTCAGATGTGTAAATTAAATATGTCTTGCATTGTTAACTAAAAATGAATTCTTAGTTGTCTTTGTGAAGATAATGATTGAGCAATTCATGAATGAGAAGTGTGACTGAGATATGTAGAACTAATCATCATCATCAAGGTGCGTATCCTTTATAGGACTTTACTCTCTTTGCAGTCCATCTGAAATTCACTCTGTGTCTTGCCAGTTCACCCACTTCGTCGATGGTCATATTCATGGTTTCTTTGATATCTTTGTAGCCATTCTTCTTGGTCTGTCTTTGCGTCTGCGTCCCGGGACCCTGCCCTCTGATATTGTTCTTTCTAAGCCATCGTGACGCTTGATGTGACCAAAGTATGTAATTTTCTGTATAGTATGTTGTTTATCAGCAATTCTCTTTAACATTTAGTTCTTTCAGAACATCAGTGTTTCTTAGAACTAATACTGACTATATTTGATCCTTTTAAACAAGTAATGTTCAAACAATGTCTTTGATTTCATTCAGTCCTCTATATGACTTACCCGAATATATTGCCCAAACCATCACTACACAAATGTCAGTTGGCATATTTCATGTGAGAGTGATTCTCAAACCATTTTTAATTTCCTCTAAACAAAATAGATGATCGTGTGTGTGCTTGCTTTAACCCTTTCTTAGCTTTTAGCTGAGATTCAATTTCGAAGGGTTTTTCTAGGCCGACGCTCCATCTTCCTCTTTCGTTGTACTCGTTATACTTTTTATGTGTGGCTCTCTGTGGTAAGCGATAGCAGGTCATTCTTGTCAGGTGTCCCAAAACATTTAATATATTGTTCTTTTATGAATTGCATGACTGGTTTCACATCCAGTCTTATTCTGATTTCTTCATTTCTAATTTTGTCTCTTATTGTCACACCTGCAAACTCTTCTAAGATACCTCATCTCTATCGTTATGATTTTCCGCTCATTAACTGCTGTTATTGGCCATGTTTGACACTCGTAACACAGTGTTGGACAGAAAATCGTTTTTATCTGATTTCATTTAGTTTTTAGCGGTATCTCTTTATGTGACAACAGTGGTGTTAACTGTCCCAGTACCTGTTTAGCTTTTGTGCAACGATTGCTGATTTCGTTCTCGATACATCCGTCTGCGGTGAAAATTACTAGTAAGTATTTGGCCTCGATTGTTAGTTTTATTTCTACTTTCTGGAGTTTTATTGTAAGGCTTTCTTGAACATTACTTTTTTAAAAGGATCAAATATAGTCAGTATTAGTTCTAAGGAACACTGATGTTCTGAAAGAACTAAATGTTAAAGAGAATTGGCTGATAAACAACATACTATGCAGAAAAATTACATACTTTGGTCACATCAAGCGTCACGATGGCTTGGAAAGAACAATACTAGAGGGCAGGGTCCCAGGACGAAGAGGCAAAGACAGACCAAGAAGAAGATGGCTACAAGATATCAAAGAAACCATGAATATGACCATCGACGAAGTGGGTGAACTGGCAAGAGACAGAGTTGTCTACTTATTGCCAATGTCTCTGTCTTTATTATATTTATTTTCATGTTGTACTCCTCACCCTTGATGTTAACTAAGCTCAAATGTTTCTGGAGAGATTCTTCATTTTCTGCAATCAGTACTTCGTCGTCTGCAAAAAAAAAAAGTTCTAAAATATGATTGTCTTCCTCTATTCCTGCTTCTCTACTTATGGTGTCCATGTTTGTTATAAACAACATCGGGCAGAGCAAACATCCATGTCTAACTCCTGAGTTGACTGTAAATGTTTTTGATGTTCCTGCTTTTGTTCTTATGTAACTTTTACTTGAACTGTATAAGCTCTTGCAGATCTTAATGAGGTGTTTGCTGATTCCATATTTTCTTAGACAATCCCATAGTTTGTTTCTATGAACTGTGTTGAAGACCTTTTCCTGATCTATGAATGCCACACTACAGGTTTTTTGTGTGCTTTCCGTCAGTTGTCTTAATGTGAATACTGCATCTGTCTATCTATTGTATATTGTCTATTCCCTGGTGGAAGATGTAGGTGGCTGTCCACTCTTGCCGTTAAGCGTAGGGATGGAAGCTTTAATTTGCCTTCTAGGGCTAGATAAGTAGCCCTTCTTGTGTTGTATCCGTGTTTGTGTAGCGTGGTCTTGATATTGTCTATCCATCTTTTTCTTGGTCTTCCCTTAGCCCTAGAACCCGATCTCTTTTTATTGTATGCTGTTATTGGTGGTTGTCTGTATTTCATTCTCATTAAATGTCCAAACCACTGCATTTATTGTCTTTCGATGTATTCGGTGCATGAAGTTATGCTCACTCTGCTTCTGATATCCTCATTTCGTAGTCTGTCTTTCCTGGTGACTCCACTGCCTTCCTCAAGCATTTCATTTCACACGTGGTGAGCTTTCTGTGATGTGTTGCTGTAAGAGACCAAGTTTGACACTGGTAACAAAGTGTTTGGTAGGAAAATACTTTTTATCATTTGTCTTTTCACTTCCATCTTGATCTTTGGGTATTATAGTAATGGTGCCAGCTGGTAGGTCACTGCATTTGCTTTTTGACACCTTGTCTATTTCTCTATCTAGTTTTCCGTCATCATCAAGGTGCGTATCCTTTATAGAACGTTGCTCTCTTTGCAGCACATCTGAAATTCACTCTGTCTGTTACCAGTTCACCCACTTCGTCGATGGTAATGTTCATGGTTTCTTTAATATCTTGTAGCCATCTTCTTCTTGGTCTGCCTCTGCGTTCTGGGACCTGCCTTCTAGTATTGTTCTTTCCAGGCCATCGTGACGCTTGATGTGACCAAAGTATGTAATTTTTCTGTATAGTATGTTGTTTATCAGCCAATTCTCTTTAACATTTAGTTCTTTCAGGACATCAGTGTTCTTTCTTTTTTCTGTCCATGGTATACGTAGGATCTTTCTGTAGCATTTAGTTTCGAAGGACTGGATTTTCGTTCTTAATTTTTGTGTAATAGTCCATGATTCACAACCATAAGTAGCCACTGGGAAAATGCATGCTCTCAATATTTTTAATTTTAGTATTTTGCAAGTGCTTTGCCACATGTTCTTCATTGTGTTTAACTTCTTGTTTGCTATTGCCAATCTTCTTGAGATCTCTTTGGAGCAGTCACCGTTATTGTTAATTATTGAGCCCAGATATTCGTAGCTCTCTACACATTGGAGTTCTTCATTGTTTATTTGGATGTTAGGTGAGCCTTTTGCTTTGTCAGTTGACATGATTTTTGTTTTTTGTGCTTTTAAATATAGATGTTGGTCTTCACTATGTTTCTTGGTCGTCATGATTAGGTTTTCGAAACCTTTTTTGCTGGTGGATAATAATTTTGTATCGTCTGCGTATCTAAGCTCTGGTATGCATTTGCCGCCTATAGTGAGAGTGTCGTAATTCACAAGTTGGCATCGACTTTTACATTCCTCATGATGTTCTCTGCATATATGTTGAATAAGTATGGTGACAAAATACATCCCTGTCGTACCCCTTTTGAATCTCGAACCATTCAGCTATTTCACCTCCTATTTTAATGGTTGCCTGTTGTTCGTGGTATAGAGATTCTATGAGCTGTATTATGTTTGTTGGAAAGTGCATGTCTTTCATGATGTTCCACATTTTCTTGTGTTGTATATGGTCGAAAGCCTTGCTGTAGTCTATGAAACATGCATGCAGGTCTATGTTGTATTCTCTGCATTTCTCGATAATGAGTCTCATGCTACAAATATGGTCACTAGTGCCTCTACCTCTTCTGAAACCTGCTTGTGTTTCGTTTATTTCATCTTCTAATTGTTGTTCCATCCTCTTCATTATGATTTTTAGTAGTATTTTGCTGGCATGACTTATAAGGGCAATAGATCTGTAGTTGGTGCATAGTTTCATATTTCCCTTCTTTGGAATAGGTATAAATACTGATCTTTTCCATTCCTTTGGCCAGGAGGAGCTATTCCATATCTTTGTTCACAATTTATGATATACCCGAACACTGGCCTCCGCGCCTGCTTGAATCAATTCCGCTGGTATATCATCGCACCCTGGTGACTTCCCTCTCTTCAGATTTTTGATGACCAGGCGCACTTCATCCATCATGGGCTCTGGTTCTGTCTCTTCGCTTTCTGTTATTATCTTATGTGGATTTTTAGATGTGTCTTCATACATGTTTCTGCAGTACTCACGCCATCTTTCTGGTACATCTTTCTTTTCTGTTAATGTTTTGTCAATGTTATCGTTTAGGACTTGTATTGATGGGCTGAAGTCACGTGTCATTATATTAATTTCGTTGTACATTTCTCTCTCGTTCCTTTTCTTTCTTAATTCATCAATTTTATTGCATGTGGTTACTGTGTGTTGTTCTTGTCTTTTCAGATTTCTTTCTGGACTTCTCTTGAGCAGTTTTTATATTCAGTGATGTTTCGTTTTAACACCGTTTATTTTAGCTTTCTTCTTTCTTCAATTAGCTTCAGTGTTTTTTTTAGTTATGTAGACCTTTTTCTTGTGTACTTTCCTGGATATGATGTTTTGTGCTGTGAAGATTAATATATCTCTTGCCTGTGTTGCCATTCGTCAGGTGTCATATCTTCTTGAGCCGCCATAAGTATGTCAAATTTGTTTTGTATTTCTATGTTGTATTCTAGTGAAATGGAATTTGTATCAAAACGTATAGGGCCAGCTGTTTTCTTTGTTGTCTTCAGTCTTAATTTAAACTCTGCCACCAGCAGTTCATGGTCGGAGTCACAGTCTGCTCCGGGTAGTGTCTTTACTGATAGAATGCCTGTTATCCATCTTCTTTGGACCAAGATGTAATCTATTAGGTTTCTGGTGCTGCCATCTGGTGAGGTCCAGGTGTATAGTCTTCTTGGATGTTGCCTGCTTAGTGTGTTCGTAATGGAGAGATTATTTTCTAGGCAGAAATCAATTAATTTTGTGCCTCTTTCGTTTCGTTGTCCTATACTGAAAGGACCTTTTATCTTTCCTCTTCTTCAGCTGTTTCCTTGCTAACCTTGGCATTGAAATCGCCCATTACAATCAGGATGCCTCTTTTGTGAACTTTATCCATTGCTCCTAGTAAATTTGTACAGAATTTGTCGATCTTGTCATCAGGAGCTGTGGTTGTTGGAGCGTATGCTTGTATTATTGCAATCTTTCTATTTTTTGTCTGTAATCTCATCATGATGAGTCGGTCATCGATAAATTGTAACCGAATAGTGTTGTGGATATTTTCTTTGCCAAAATGAAACCGACTCCACTCTGTCCACTTTTGCCTTCCCTGAGTATATTACTGTGTCACCTGTTGAGGTTTTAAAGTGCTCCTGGCCAGCCCATCTGTGTTCGGTTATTTCAAGTATAGGTGTTTTCGTTCTCTCCATTTCATTGCAAATCATGTGGAGTTTGCCATGGTAAAGACTCTTATATTCCATGTTCCTATTCTCAATTTCGTAGTCCAATGGCAAGTCTTTCCGCAGTAAGACAGTCCGGCTTTTGGCCGTCATCACATTTACTTGTACTTGATCTGCCATTTTTCTCTTCCCATGTTCGCAGAATTGGTCTGACTGGCCTGGGGGACACGCCATCAGATCTTTGAGTTTTAGTTAATTTCATGTTCTGCATCAAGTTCTTGGCAACATACAGTCAGTAGTTTGTCATTGCTTTCTGATTGGTTCTGGCCACTTAACCATGATGATCTCTGGTGTACCATGAGCCCGATACCAGGCTGTTCCAGCTCCTGCCTTCGAAGCCGTTGTTGACATTGTCAATCTTCCGCCTTTTCTGCCGGCAGCCTTGTGTACTGTAGATGGGAGACTTCCTTTGAGTTTTCCTCTACGTAGTTTCGCCGGCTAGTCTAAGCCGTTGCCCGGGGGTGGCGCTGCTGTACACAAGCAGACTCGAGGAGCCATACGCGAACTGGGCAGGAATGGGGGAACCAAATAGGCGCCAGGCCGCCCTAAAAAGGACGCGACTGCCTCTCACCGTGAGTTTTCCGTACTCTGTGAAAATGCTGCCTAAATATTTGAATTCAGAAACTTGCTTTACTCTGGTGTTATCTATTTGTATGTTTGCTTGGCTTTGTGTTCTGCTGATTTTCATGGTCTCGGTCTTTTGTTTGTTGATTTTCTTGTTGTACTTTCTACATGCTATTAGCAATGAATTTATGTGATGTTGTAGCTGATCTGCATAGATTAAACTTTGATCGTTCGCAAAAAGCAATTCGTTGATTTGATTGTTTAATTGGTCGTCGGGATCATTGTCTATGTCAATAAGGTCTTTTTCACACTGTGCATCTTTCACTATTCTGTCGATATATATGTTGAAGAGAAGAGGTGAGAGCACAAAACCCTGTCTTACTCCTGATTTTGTTTCGAATGTGTCTGTCATCCCGTCTGTTGTTCTTACCACACTGTAGCTATTTGTGTATTGTATCTGTACAGCTTCTATGTCGTCTGAAACCCATCTGTGCTTCTGAGAGTTTTCTTCAATTGTTGGTCTTAGTCTTCTTTCAGTTATCTTAGAATACATTTTTCCTATGTGACTTAGTAGTCAGATTCAACTGTAGTTATTACATTCTTCTTCTCTCGCTCGATCTTCGCAATCAATTTCATCATTCTCTTTGTGATATATAATTGATCTTTGACAAGACAGTTTGGTTACGTTTTGCGATTATGCGCCCATGGTGACTAGCCCGCTCACCCGATTTCAGCCATCTGTTTATTTACTAAAGTAGCAAGCCCTAGGGAACGATCCATTCGACCGTATATTTTGGCCCGGATCTACGCCTTTACGATCATCTTTTATGCCGTAGCCTTTATCTGATCTGAGCCATGGTGTTTGGACGTCATCTGTGTAGGGTGATCGGCGTCCGAAAAGTATTACCCTTAGCCAATGTTTGTGTTTGTACCAGTCAAGCCTTTGCATTATCGGTCATACTTTTATATCCACGGCAGTAAACGCAACTTTAGGATTTGCGCCCGTCAACTTTACCCATTAGGTTTCTCTGCGCTTGGCCTCGTGTGCGGAGTTTGCTGCAACCTTCACTATCTCATGCGTTATCGTGTTTTTTAGACATTTGCCGCGACCTTCCAGTTGTAATTGATTTAAGCCTTTGCTGGACTTTCCAGTTTTAAATGCTCATCTGGGTGGTCCGCTCATCCCTACGTCTTTCCGTCATCACCAGTGCCTTGCGCATCTGCCCCGTCTTAGGTCTCGCCTGTGTATCGTCCGTATGCGCGTTCGCCCCTCTTTGGTACCTGCCCCACTTTGTTTATCAGGTTTCTCACATTGTTCACATTTACTGTGCCTCGAGACTGCCATGACACGCAGCTCGAATCGGGCGCAGAGTTTTGCCATTTGTGGGCTTACGTCTCTGCTTTGAATACACCTCTCATCCCTTCATGTTCATTTTCGTGCTTGTGGACTCTTGCCCAGCAGGTGGCAATTTTAGTGCTGTCATTTGCTCCAGGGAAGCCAGCATTCGTTCGCTGACGACTCATACACTGCTGTCTCCTCTTCTTCTCTCTCTCTCGACGCTCGCTGTTAATTCAGGCGGAAAGTCATGACGCCTGGTATTGCGCTTCTGACTGATATTTGCGTGAGATCTATATTACCCTTTTACAGGCATCCCTCAACAATATGGACAGCCTCACCGACTTCTGAGGTACTTGAAGCGTAGATCCTTCAAGCGTGATCGTTACAGGAAACCTGTTGTCCTTGTAACTCTTTCTCGGACAGAGTTAGTTTAGTGAGGGAAAAGCGGATTACTTCTCTATCGGATTTCCTGCCTTTGGCTAGATCGTTCCATAAGCATAGATATACGCATAAACACTCTTTAATGATCTTTTAATGCTGTAAATTTGGGCGTGGATCTACGCCAAAGAGCATTAGCTACTCTGCGCTGACTGTGTGAGGTCGCTCCGGTAAAGATCCGAGCGATCTCGACACTTCTAGGGCTAGTCACTGGAACTGTCTCCTTTATTGTATTCATAACTCTTTTACGATCATTTTACGCCGTATATTTGTGCTTTTTGATCTTCGCCACAGAGTATGTCTACAATATGCGCTCTTTCTGATTATATGAGATCCTTCCGGATTAGGAACATTCTCAGTCATTGGAGACGCATGTACTTTGAAAATGTTGGCGGTATGCTAAGCCTTTATGTGATCTGTGACATGGTGTTTGGACGTCATCTATGTAGGATGTCGGCGTCCGAAAAGAATTGCCCTTAGCCAAAGTCTGGGTTTGTACCAGTCAAGCCTTTGCATTATCGGTCATACTTTTCTATCCACGGTGAGTTTGTTCCTGAGTAGGGGTATTCTCAGCCGTTTCGGGGCGCGTGTCGTTAATTGACAATTTGAAAGGATTTTATTCTGCATTTTCTCTGGCCCCGGGAAAAACTTTTCTGGGGCTGCGCACAGTTACTCTAGAGCAGGAATGGCTAATACGAGGCCGCCGCCCGCATTCGGCCTGCCGGGCGTCATGTTGCGGCTCGTAGATCTAGTTCAATGAACATAAATGTTAACTTTATTGTATATAATACCAAAAGAACATTACATCATGAGTGGTTCGTTTCGTATATTTTTAAATAATAGCTAAGAGAAATTTAAAATATCTTGCATTTCTGGTGGATATAACTAGCCACCTTAATGATGTTAATACTCGTCTACAAGAGAAAGATCAATTAATTAATAAGATGTATAATCATATTTCTACATTTCAAATGAAACTTGGTCTTTGGGAACAAAAGTTGAGGACAAAAAAACGTTACTCACTTTCCTACATTGTTATTTCAACTAGACGTCACACAGGAGGCGGCGGATGAATGCGCTTCTTTGATATCTGACTCCCAACATATTAGCTCACCTTATCGCGGTTGGAAGGTGTGTGTGCCTTTAGGATTATCCAAGCTATGTCGGCGGGACTCTAACTCCTGGCAGGTCTCTCTCTCTCTCTTTCGATCGTTCTAGGCCTGTTTTAATCATTCTCTTTGTGATGTATAAACAGCCAAACACCAGAACGTAATGTACGTGCACCAAACCTTCAGCACCTATTTGAGCTCAGCTGCTTATCCTTTGGTGGGGTGTTCGATTTCAGCTAGCTATTGTGTACGGATTCGCTTCTTCCGCTAGCCTTTGACTGTCCCCAGCCCGACCCACAAGGCAGTGGGCTGCTATTTCTTTCAGGGCAGCGACCCTTAGACGGCCTGCCCTCCAGGGCTTATGAGCGCCATCTTCCCAGCAAACCGGTCGTTTTAATGAACACCTTGGTTTGCCGTCAGTTCAGGTTTGTTTACGGTTTGTTCCGCTAGCCTTTGATTGTCTGCAATCAATCTACAAGGCAGCAGTAGTTCCCTGCGATCGGAAACGCGCACTGGTTATGCCTCTGCTGGGCTTTCCCGTTGCTCTGTACATTTGGGTTGGACGAACACCCTGATTACAATGCTGTTGCGATGTTGCTGCTGCGATGCTGCTGCTGCCGCGATGCTGCTGCCGCGATGCTGCTGCCGCAATGCTGCTGCTCCGTTTGCACTGATTATGCCTCTGCTGGGCTTACCAGTTGTTCTGCTAGGTGGGACGCGTCTTGCCGTGCCTGCCCCTCGATGAGGCCCACTATGACTTCTGCAGCGTGCGTGTTAGCCCTGCCCTGATGCTCTGTCACCATCATCTTTTTCGTGCTCACATTTTACGCCACATGTGGCGCCGCATTGCAGCCGTGTGCGCGCTCACTTTGACCTTGGGCCTACCTCCCCGTTTCCGTCAATTCCTGCTGGGCTGTCCGAGATCCGAGTTTGCCCCATGTTGCCCACGTGCAACTCAACTCATTACCCGGCATTCTCATCGGCTTTAGAGAGTCCGCAACTAGAGTGAGTATGCGTGGGCTCCGAATTTTGCCGCGCACGGGTCAACCTCTTTACAATGATTTCGATTCGATCATTGTACTCATGTTGACCGGCGCACGGTCCAACTCATCACCCGGCATTCTCATCGGCTCAAGAATCACGCAACAAGAGAGAGAATGCGTGGGTTCCGAGTTTCGCCCCGAGAGGTTCCACAAATGTCGCTCAATTTTTTTCCCTTCAACTGGGAGAGGCGAGCATTAATAGTCACTCTGGGAGTTTGCTCGACTATGTTGAGAGCGGATCCCATCAAGCGTGACTACCTTTGCATCTATACTTATACCATAGTAGCTCTCCCCGATCCCTGGCTTCCCTTAGCGAGACAGGAACCAGAGTCTATTTCTAGGGTCTCCTCGAGGAGGTTGTGGGCAGGGTCTTGGTTAGCGCGCCCCCTCGATAACCCTGGCTCATGTTACCACCATGACCTCATGAGCCTTAAATATTGAACCTCGACTGATATAATTGGCCATTTGCGGTTTCACCGTGAGACAGTGTGAACTTAGACATGCTTGGCTTAATCTTTGAGAAAAGCATATGACTACCGGCAGGATCAACCAGATAGCCGTCATGGACGTGACTTCACCGACAATGCTCGGGGTAGGGAGACAGCGCTCTGTGCAGAGCGGATCCCGACGTCCCCGGCGAAAATGCGAAATTGAAGCGAAACGACCGAGCGCTCCTTTCCCACCGTTTTGCCGGCAAGACTGCGCCTCGCCAAGCAAAGAACGTCACCATATTTCTACCTGCGGTCTCGCAAGCTCGTTGCGATAGCCGGGCCTTTTAACGAGACCACCCTTGAGAGTTTAACATTTTAGACTGACTGTATCACATCGCGACCGAGAAACTTCGATATAGAGACACACACACACCACCAATAAGACCGCGTGCGCGAGCGAGCGAGTCTTAATAGCAGACGCTACCTTGTCCCTTATTCGCTGGGAGCCTCGTAAAGTAGCGAAGAGGAACGCGCAGCCGTTAGAGAATATGCACGCAATTTTTTTTTATCGACACTGTGGAACCGCGTTCGCTTACTGGCTCGCCCGTCCAGTTATTTTCAAAACGAGGAGGCACAGTTTGCAGACGCACAAACCAGATCTGGCAGGTTTAACCAAACTGAACAGACTGAAGATGAAAGGTCAGACCAAAAGGCGGGGAGCATGATGGGGCCTCATAAGGGGACAGCACAGAACCCACCGGTGAGGCGTAAATGCTCTGCCTGCAACCAACCCATCCCCCAGCTATGGGACAAATAGCACTTGTCCTCTCTCTCCTTGAGGAGGACATCCTTTTCTTGTCTTGTCTTCTACTTCTATGACACTTTACCTTAAGTATATGGGATTAAACTATAGTGTCCAGGGAGAACACACTGCATAAAAGCCTGGGTTGGTGAACCCGGCTACAGAAAACTGAAGTCATCTAGAGTAGGACGACTCTAGACAAACCCGTGAAGACATATCTCGTCAGCAGGGGACTGTAACTGTCCAGAGAACAACCTCAAAAAAAAATGTCCTCAGAAATGGAATGTGTAAACGGAATGAGTCAGCCATTATTGGCGGGGAGGAATCGACAAATACGAACAACTCAATGGCCAGTGGCGGCTCGTCATTAAGGGCCAGTAGGACCGGGTCCCACAATAGATAATGTATAACGTGTATTTATGTCCATGTATAACGTATAACGTGTACTGTCAATGACCATGCGCAAATATTTATATAACTGTGGTGCCACCACCATGGAAAACAGCCAGGTTGTGGTGGGACCGGACACCCTGCCTTGAAGAGGTCGACCCTTAGCTACTGGCGGACCTGTTGATACTTGCAAAGCCAAGGGAAGACATGGTATTACTACTGGCAGAAAGGTCAAACTTTCATCCTTCACAATTATGCAATGGAATGTAGAAGGGGTAACCAACAAAAAACGAGAACTAGAGCAACGTTTCCCAAAGTGGGCGGTACCGCCCCCAGTGGGCGCTGAAGCGTTCTATGTGGGCGATAGTGGGTTCAGAAGAATTTGGGGGTGTTCAGGCGATTAGGGTCGGTGGTTCCTTAAAGAAGAAATTAATAATGAATATTTTAAAATAAATTATTTTCGTGATTTTACAATTGAATAATCATTTAAAATTTAAATTCTGCATTTAAATTTATCTTATGCCCCTCTTACACGATCCATTTTTTCATCAATTTTCTATTTCATGCATAAAATCATTTGAAAATTAACCATGTTTGAGAGAAATATATATCAATTTTCTATGTCAAAGAGAATAGGAAGCATGTATATATGTGGGGGTGGGGGCGTTGGCAGACTGTTATAATGTGGAGGGGGCGTTACAAAGTTTATGTTGTGCAAAGTGGGCGGTGGGTCGAAAATTTTTTGGAATCTATTGTCTATCATGTGCTTTTTGTACATTTGCAACGCCATTCACAGTAGACGTGAATTTATTACCAGGAAAATTACAAATGGAACATTGTAAAATGTGTTGTGATACATAGTTAAAGGAGAAATTCCATCAAGTTGGTTTGGAAGAGTTCTATAAAACGTATTTGGACAAGGATAAAATCCTGCGTTTTACAAACATGCTCTGGAAATGGTTTTGCTAGTTGGAAATACTTATGCGTGTGAACAGCTATTCAGTCGCATGAACCACATCAAATCACAAGTGAGAACACGAATTACTGATGTTCAATTGGAAAAAGTGTTGGCGTGTTGTAGTGACAATATCGATCGAGATCAATTTTGATGCACTTAGTTCTGCAAAACAAAGTCAGATGTCTCACTTTTAAATATTTTTAAATTGTCTAATTAATATGTTTCATTCTCAGATATGTTTTATTTTCTTCAAAAAGAAATAAATATACATACATTTCTTGTGTTTTGTTTACATGAAACCAGGCAAGCGTTTGACCACGATCTCCACCTACTGGGAAGCGACGATGTGGTCGAAACTGTAGCGCGCTTGTTTGTTTACTTAAATTGTTTTTTTTTTAAAATAAGTGCATGGCCCAGCAGGAAATATTATTTCTGAAATTTGGCCCACTTGCTGAAAAGGTTGGCCACCCCTGCTCTCTTCTCTCTCTTAACCCATCGCCCCTAGGGAAGCATATGTCCGCAACCAAGGCTTTCCAAGCCCGCCTATCCAAGGCCATCTTTTCCAGATTTCGCCACTCTCTCCCCGTTTTTTGCATTCCATCTCTAACTCCCGTCTCCAGGTGTTTCTGGGTCTTCCCTTACTTTTATTGCCCTGGGGTTCCATCGGAGAGCCTATCTCGCGATGCTGTCAGGGGTTTCCTCAGTGTGTGTCCTATCCATCGCCACCTTCTGCTCATTATCTCCTTTTCCACCTGCCGTTGTCCTGCCCTATCCCACAGTTCTCTGTTTGTGGTCTTGTCATACCATCTCAAATTGAGTATCCTTTAGTAGGCATCTATTGATGAATGTCTGCAACTTTTTGTGTTCGCCTTAGTCGTTCTCCATGTCTCCGCTCCATACAGAAGGACAGACTTGCCATTTGAGTTAAATATCATTATCTTGGTTTTATTCCTGATCATTCTTGAACTCCATATGTTCAATGCTGAATGGCAAATGCTGATCTTTCCTTTTGTATTCTAACCCTAACGTCTTCATCTTTGCCACCTTGAATGTTGACGACACTTCCCAGATATGTAAATGTGTCCACCTCTTTTAGTGGTGATCCTTTCAGTAAGATTGGGTCTCTGGAACCAGCATTTAATCTCATGATCTTTGTTTTCTCCCCGTGAATAGTCAGGCATAGTTGCTGTGAGACTGTTTCTAGTTTTGTTGCTTTCTCTTGCATCTGCTGATGGTTGTGAGAGAGGAGTGCTAGATCATCTGCAACATCCAGATCCTCCAAATGACTCATCATGGTCTATTATATTCCATTTCTTCCCCTGGCAGTTGTTGATCTCATTATCCAGTCAATGGCCAGCAGGAAAAGGAAGGGCGATAAAAGGCAGCCCTGTCGCACACCAGTCTTATTTCAAAGGCCTCTGTCGGTTTTCCTTCATGCAGTACTCTAGCCATTGTCTCCTCATACATTTTCTTTATTACACCCCTGCTCTAGAGAGACGTTTCAATCGGCGCAAGCAAAGCAGCTGAAATTTTGCGCTCGCCAATATCACCCACTCAGTTCTTCCGGATATGTTAGTTGTTATTGCAACAGTACCCTGTCCGGTTATGCCAGGGAGGGCAGTTCGTTAGGCACTAAAACGCAACTTTAGGATTTGCTCTTGTCCAATCTTACCCACCTCAGTTCTTCCGGGGATGTTAGTCAGTTATGCAACAGTACTCTGCCCGTTTGTCACAGGGTTTGCGCTCGTCAAAGTTTACCCAATAGGTTTCTCTGCACTTGGCCTCATGTACGATGTTTGCAGCGACCTTCCCGTGTATCGTCACGATGCGTTCTCGTGTTTTTCTGAGACACTTGCCGCGATCTTAGAGTTGCAATGGATTCAAGCTTTTGCTGGGCTTTCCAGTTTTCAATTTTCATCTGGGTTGTCCGCTCACCCCTACGTTTGCCGCGCCTTCTCGTCTCTTTATCTCCGGCGCCTTGCGTATTTGCCCCGTCTTTGGTCTCGCTTGTGTATCGTCTGTATGCGCGTTCGCTCCTCTTTGGTGCCTGCCCCTCAGTGTTTATCAGCTCTCTCACCGTGCTCACGTTTACTGCCATGATACGCAGCTCGACTCGGGCGCAGAGTTTCGCCTTTTGTGGGCCCACATCTCTACTATGGATGCACCTCTTATCCCTTCATGTTCATTTTCGTGTTTATGGACTCTTTCTCCGTAGGTGGCAATTTTGTTGTGGTCATTTGCTCAAAGGAAAGTTTGCGTTCGTTCGCTGACGACTCGTACACTGCTCTTTTCTTACGTTTCTGCAAAAAAATTTCAATTTTCTATCGGACATCGGCCAGGAGATGCGTGCATTTTGTGCAAGGATATTTGGCCCTGCATTGCTTTTTCTTCTTCTTCTTTACGATCGCTCTTCAGGCTCAAGTTATCATTCTTTTTGTGATATATAATTGGTCCTTTGACAAGAACGCAGTGATCTACTTTGAACAATTATGCGCCCATGGTGACTAGGCCCGCCCGCCAGTTTTCAGCTAGCTTTTAATTTACTAGGGTGAGCTTTCCCTAGGGTACGATCCTTTCTGTCGACTATTTTGGCCTGGATCTTCGCCTTTTCGATTAGTTTTTGCCGTATATTTGGGCTTTGTAATCTGCGCCAAACAGTGATTTACTACTGTTATACCCTTCTGACTGTGAAGTCGTTCCTCAACATTTCACAGGGCCTATAAGCTTGTCATTGGACGGCGTCTTACTCAAATAAAACACCTTGTAAAGTATCGGCCTTCGCCAATGTTCGGATCCGGACAGCCTGTCAGATCTTTACATTGTCGACCTTACTTTTCTGTTCACTTTTGAGTTTGTTCCTGAGTAGGAACATTCTCAGCCATTTCAAGACGAGTATCGGTACGTGGCAATTTGCATTTTCTACTTTGCACTTTCCTAGCCTCGGAAACACCGGACTGGGGCCAAGCACAAATAATATAGAGAGTCGTTTCAATCGGCGCTAGCAACACAAGTGAGATTTTGCGCTCGCCACCATCACCCGCCCCAGTTTTTCCGGTGATGTTAGTTGTGACTGCAACAGTACCTTGCCCGGTTGCCCCATGACTGGCAGTTCCGTTAGGTATCACCCGTCACAGTTCTTCCGGAGATGTTAGTTGTTATCGCAACAGTGCCTTGCACGGTTTTCAAGGAGGGCAGTTTCGTTATGCACTAAAACGCAACTTTATGTTTTGCGCTCGGCAAACCTTGTCCAGTAAATATATCTGCGCCAGGCCTCCGATACGGAGTCAGCTGCAATCTTCCCTCGTACCGACACGAGGGTAGACTTTTATTCATTACGCATCTGATTTATTTATTCTTGCCCCACAGCTTACAATGTTTGCCCCCTCCTCAGGGCCTCGAGTTTCGCCCTATGTGAGCACGCGTTTCGTCACTCGATGCACCTCTCATGCTTTCATGTTTACTAATCTCCCCATCCGCAGAGAAACTGGTAATTTGTGGCGTGACCTTTGACTTACACGTCGAGCTTGTGTATGGAGTCTCCTGCACCGGAGATGGCGGTTTGTGTTCGGCCTTTACTCCGGGGGAGTATGGATTCTATCCGAGACGTTTCGCTGCTGTTTCTTTTTGGTCGGAAACTTGGGAAATATTTTATTGGACATCGGCCAGGAGATTTGTGCATTTTGTTCGTATGGACCTGCATTGCTTTTCCGTACTTGCACTGCTACCACTACCAGTAGTTCTCCCCGATCCCTGCCCCATTAGTCAGACCGGAACCAAAGTCTGTTTCCAGGGTAACCACGTGGAGGTAGGGGACAGAGTCTTGAATAGTGCCGGATCACTAATCCTGGCACACTACCTCATGCACCTTTGACCCCATTGCTTTTTCGAGCTTGCACTACTACTACTACCTGTAGCTCTCCCTCGATCCCTGCCCTCTTAGCCAGACCGGAACCAATGTCTGTTTTCAGGGTCATCACGAGGAGGTGTGTTAGGATTTTGATTAGTGCCATTGATATAGATTATGAAAATGAGTTGATAATTTATGGAGAAAATGTATGGAGATTTATGTCTGGGGAAAGACGCAGCCAGAAAAAGTCTTTCTTTTAACCTTAACAGAAAAAAAAACTAACAAACATATTGTCATACATTTTGGTCACAGACAGTGAGACAAGCTCACTTAATTCTTTCTTTCGCAGACAGTGAGACAAACTCACTTAATTCTTCCTTTCCCATACAGTTAGCTAAACTCACTTAATTTTTTCTTTCCCAGACAGAGAGACAAACTCACTTAATTCTTTCTTTCCCAGACAGTAAGACAAACTCACTTAATTCTTTCTGTCCCAGACAGTTACCTTCTTCTTCTTCTTTGCGTTCGTTCTTTACACCAATTTTAATCACTCTTTGTGATATGTTTGATCTTTGCCAAGAACGTGTATACGTTGCACATTGGTTTGGTAGGCCCCTAAACGCATAAGACTTATACACGTTTAGGACACATGCATCCGATTTCAGCCAAACCGCCTTAGTCGCCTCTTACGACATGCATGGAAGGTAACAGTGGTTCTATTCTTTACATCCTAAATTTGGGCCTCGGTAACCACTCAGGCGAGACAGTTACCTAAACTCACTTAATTATATCTTTCCCAGACAGATAACTCACTTAATTCTTTCACAGACAGTTAGACAAACTCACTTAATTATTTCTTTCCCAGACCGTTAGATAAACTCACTTAACTCTTTCTTTCCCAGACAGTTAGATAAACTCACTTAATTCTTTCTTTCACAGACAGTTAGCTAAATTCACCTAATTCTTTCACAGACAGTTAGCTAAACTCACTTAATTCTTTTTTTCCCAGACAATTAGCTAAACTCACTTAATTCTTTCTTTCCAAGACAGTTAGACAAACTCACTTAATATTTCTTTCACAGACAGATAAACTCAATTAATTCTTTCTTTCACAGACAGTTAGATAAACTCACTTAATTAGTTCTTTCCCAGACCGTTAGATCACCATCATCAAGATGCGTATCCTTTATAGAACGTTGCTCTCTTTGCAGCACATCTGAAATTCACTCTGTCTCTTGCCAGTTCACCCACTTCGTCGATGGTCATGTTCATGGTTTCTTTAATATCTTGTAACCATCTTCTTCTTGGTCTGCCTCTGCGTCCTGGGACCCTGCCCTCAAGTAGTTCTTTCTAGTCCATCGTGACGCTTGATGTGACCAAAGTATGTAATTTTCTGTATAGTATGTTGTTTATCAGCCAATTCTCTTTAACGTTTAGTTCTTTCAGGACATCAGTGTTCTTTCTTTTTTCTGTCCATGGTATACGTAGGATCTTTCTGTAGCATTTAGTTTCGAAGGACTGGATTTTGTTCTTAATTTCTGTGTAATAGTCCATGATTCACAACCATAAGTAGCCACTGGGAAAATGCATGCTCTCAATATTTTTAATTTTAGTATTTTGCAAGTGCTTTGCCACATGTTCTTTATTGTGTTTAACTTCTTGATTGCTATTGCCAATCTTCTTGAGATCTCTTTGGAGCAGTCACCGTTATTGTTAATTATTGAGTCCAGATATTCGTAGTTCTCTACACATTGGAGTTTTTCATTGTTTACTTGGATGTTAGGTGAGCCTTTTCCTTTGTCAGTTGACATGATTTTTGTTTTTGTGTATTCAAATATAGATGTTGGTCATAACTATGTTTCTTGGTCGTCATGATTAGGTTTTACAAAACTTCTTTGATGGTGGATAATAATACTGTATCGTCTACGTATCTAAGCTCTGGTATGATTTGGCGCCGATAGTAGAGTGTCGTAATTCACAAGTTGGCATCGTCTTTTACATTCCTCATGATGTTCTCTGCATATATGTTGAATAAGTATGGTGACAAAATACATTCCTGTCGTACCCCCTTTTGAATCTCGAACCATTCAGCTATTTCACCTCCTATTTTAATGGTTGCCTGTTGTTCGTGGTATAGAGATTCTATGAGCTGTATTATGTTTGTTGGAAAGTGCATGTCTTTCATGATGTTCCACATTTTCTTGTGTTGTATATGGTCGAAAGCCTTGCTGTAGTCTATGAAACATGCATGCAGGTCTATGTTGTATTCTCTGCATTTCTCGATAATGAGTCTCATGCTACAGATATGGTCTCTAGTGCCTCTACCTCTTCTGAAACCTGCTTGTGTTTCGTTTATTTCATCTTCTAATTTTTGTTCCATCCTCTTCATTATGATTCTTAGTAGGATTTTGCTGTCGTGACTTATAAGGGCAATAGTTCTGTAGTTGGTGCATAGTTTCATATTTCCCTTCTTTGGAATAGGTATAAATACTGATCTTTTCCATTCCTTTGGCCAGGAGGAGATATTCCATATCTTTGTGCACAATTTATGATATACCCGAACACTGGCCTCCCCACCTGCTTGAATTAATTCTGCTGGTATATAATCGCACCCTGGTGACTTCCCTCTCTTCAGGCTTTTAATGGCCAGGCGCACTTCATCCAACATGGGCTCTGGTTCTGTCTCTTCGCTTTCTGTTATTATCTTATGTGTATTTTTAGATGTCTCTTCACACATGTTTCTGCAGTACTCACGCCATCTTTCTAGTACATCTTTCTTTTCTGTTAATGTTTTGCCAATGTTATCGTTTAGGACTTGTATTGATGGGCTGAAGTCACGTGTCATTATATTAATTTCGTTGTACATTTCTCTCTCGTTCCTTTTCTTTCTTAATTCATCAATTTTATTGCATGTGGTTACTGTGTGTTGTTCTTGTCTTTTCAGATTTCTTTCTGGACTTCTCTTGAGCAGTTTTTATATTCAGTGATGTTTTGTTTTAACACCGTTTATTTTAGCTTTCTTCTTTCTTCAATTAGCTTCAGTGTTTTTCAGTTATGTAGACCTGATTCTTGTGTACTTTCCTGGATATGATGTTTTGTGCGGTGGAGAGTAATATATCTCTTGCCTGTTTTGCCAGTTCGTCATGTGTCGTGTCTTCTTGAGCCACCATAAGTATGTCAAATTTGTTTTGTATTTCTATGTTGTATTCTAGTGAAATGGCATTTGTATCAAAACGTATAGGGCCAGCTGTTTTCTTTGTTGTCTTCAGTCTTAATTTAAACTCTGCCACCAGCAGTTCATGGTCGAGTCACAGTCTGCTCCGGGTAATGTCTTTACTGATATAATGCCTGTTATCTATCTTCTTTGGACCAAGATGTAATCTATTAGGTTTCTGGTGCTGCCATCTGGTGAGGTCCAGGTGTATAGTCTTCTTGGATGTTGCCTGCTTAGGGTGTTCGTAATGGAGAGATTATTTTCTAGGCAGAATTCAATTAGTTTTGTGCCTCTTTCGTTTTGTTGTCCTATACTGAAAGGACCTTTTATCTTTTCCTCTTCTTCATCTGTTTCCTTGCTAACCTTGGCATTGAAATCGCCCATTACGATCAGGATATCTCTTTTGTCAACTTTATCTATTGCTCCTTGTAAATTTGAATAGAATTCGTCGATCTCGTCATCAGGAGCTGTGGTTGTTGGGGCATATGGTTGTATTATTGTAATCTTTCTATTTTTTTTCTGTAATCTCATCATGATGAGTCGGTCATTGATACGATTGTAACCAAGTAGTGTTGTGGATATTTTCTTTGCCAAAATGAAACCGACTCCACTCTGTCCACTTTTTGCTTTCCTTGAGTATATTACTGTGTCACCTGTTGAGGTTTTAAAGTGCCCCTGGCCAGCCCATCTATGCTCAGTTATTTCAAGTATAGGTGTTTTCGTTCTCTCCATCTCATTGCAAATCATGTGGAGTTTGCCATGGTAAAGACTCCTTACATTCCATGTTCCTATTCTCAATTTTTCCGTAGTCAATGGCAGGTCTTTCCGCAGTCGGGCTTTTGGCCGTCATCACATTTACTAGTACTTGATCTGTCATCTTTCTCTTCCTCAGTTCGCAGAATTGGTCTGACTGGCCTGGGGGACACGCCATCAGATCTTTGAGTTTTAGTTAATTTCATGTTCTGCATCAAGTTCTTGGCAACATACAATCAGTAGTTTGCCATTGCTTTCTGATTGGTTCTGGCCACTTAACAATGCTGATCTCTTGTGTGCCCTGAGCCCGATACCAGGCTGTTCCATCTCCTGCCTTCGAAGCCGTTGTTGACATTGTCAATCTTCCGTCTTTTCTGCCGGCAGCCTTGTGTACTGTAGATGGGAGACTTCCTTTGAGTTTTGCTCTACGTAGTTTCGCCGGCTAGTCGAAGCCGTTGCCCGGGGATGGCGCTGCTGTACACAAGCAGACTCGAGGAGCCATACGCGAGCTGGGCAGGAGTGGGAGAACCAAATAGGCTCCAGGTCGCCCTAAAAAGAACGCGATTGTCTCTCACCGTGAGGTACTATCCCTATCATCTCCTGCCCTACCCCCCGACAGTTATATAAACTCACTTAATTCTTTATTTCCCAGACAGTTAAACTCACTTAATTCTTTCGTTCCCAGACAGTTAACTAAACTCACTTAATTCTTTCTTTCACAGACAGTTAACTAAACTCACTTAATTCTTTCTTTCACAGACAGTTAACTAAACTCACTTAAGTCTTTCTTTCCCAGACAGTTAGCTAAACTGACTTGAATGTAGCTGGGTGATCTTTGTAGAGAAGTGGTGTATGCCTTGTGTTATTAGGGTCAAGAATTCAAATTCAGACCTCCGTATCTCTAACAGTAGTTCTAATGGATCTTCGAGAAAATTAAATATATATATACGAGCCGAACGACGATGTCTGGTTGCAAGTTATCAACAATATGATAATATTTCTTCATCTTCTTCTTTCGATCATTCTTCCTGCCTACCAAAGCGAGTACACTCTGCCATGTATGCCGAACACCTGGCAATATGGGTGAGGGAAGAGTCACTGCCCATAGAAACAAATCGACTCCAAGAAACCCTAAATAACCTGGAAGTGTGGTCAAAAAAGTGGAATATGAATATAACTACTTCAAAAACAACCTACACTGTGTTCTCCCAGCACAACCAGAATCACAAGATCAAGCTTAAAGTCAATGGCAAGATCCTCCAGAAAGCAAGACCCCTACGTACTTTGGAGTCACACTCGACCGAAAACTGACTTGGTGTCCCCAAATCAAAATGCTACTGCAAAGCAACACACAGGCTCACGATAATGAGCAAACTCGCAGGCTCCACGTGGGGAGCAAGCACCAGAGTTCTCAAAACACTCTACTCTGGAAAGGTGCGACCGGTCCTTGAGTACGGCATTGCAGCGTGGAGTAGTGCATCCAATAAACAATTCGCCAAAGTGAGCAATAGCCAGAACCGTGCAATGCGCATTATCACAGGAGCCATGAAATCCACGCCCATCAAGGCAATGGAAACAATCACAGGCATCCAACCAATGGCAGATTGAAGGGACAGAAATGTCTTGGTGTTGGCGGAAAAACTTAAACGGTTCGATTCCAACCCTATGTACGAAAGAATTAACGGATTCGGGAGGGACAGAATACAGAGGAAGAGCTTCGCAAAAAACGCGAAAGCACTGATCGCAGACCATCCGGTCCTAGCAAACTGCAAAGCCAAATCAATCCCGGCAACCGATAAGTGCCCGCCGTGGAAAACCAAAATGCCGGAACTAAGGAATCAATCCCAGGCATACTGAAAAAACCAGCAAGAAAACTTCGAAAGAAGAGCGCTACAGAAAATACAGAGAGACAGAGTACCCTGAAAATAAGTGGTTACACGTCTATACTGAGGGATCGGCTAGGAACGCCATCAGCGAAGGTGGAGGAAGAGTAGTGCTTAAACTCTTTAAGAAAGTGACGGTCACAAAAGCGATTGCCGCAGGCAATTACTCAAATAACTACAGGGCAGAGGCAGAGACAATAAGAACAGCGGCCGAAATGATCCTAGAGAGAAGAGGCACCTCTCGCAACAAAGTCGTGATTTTCACCCGATGCTCTATCGGTCATTATGACACTCAAAGGCGTAGACAAAACAGAGCTGAGTGAGCTCAATGTGACACTCGATGAAATAGCGCGCTCTCTCAAACGCACCGTCATTCAGTGAATACCATCACCCTGTAATTTAAGCGGAAACGAACAAGCCGACAAACTGGCTAAAGAAGGCGGGCGACTATCTCAAACTGATCTCGAGGTCAGTTATGAGGAAGCCAGAACAACCATCGACTGACACTATAGAGACAAATGAACAAAAGATCATCCTCACCGCAACAACAGCGACGGATACTATGGTCTGTCTCGTAATGAACAAGTTGCCATACTTCGCCTCCGTACCGGCCACAACAAGATCCACGCCCACATGTTTCACAAATTTAAAATTGGCACAACTAGCCTGTGCCCCTGCAAAAAGGCGCATATGACGGCAGAACACGTTCTGCAAGATATTCAACTGATAGCAGGTATAAGAAAAGAAACCTGTCCTCCAAACACAGAGATCCGCGAGAAGTTGTACGGAGGAACGGAGTCCCTTAAAAACACGGTAAAATTCATGAAAAAGTTGGTTCATCAGTCTAGGCCGGGATCGCGAGAGAGAGAGAGATCATTCTTCACGGCCAAATTTATCATTTTTTGTGTGATATATAATTGGTCTTTGACAAGAACGGGGTGATCTATGTCAGGTCGATTGTGTGCCCATGGTGAATAGGCTCGCCATCCGGTTTTAGTAAACTTTTGATTTACTAGGGTGAACTTTCCCTAGGGTACGATCCTTTCTGCCGACTATGTCGGCCCGGATATTCGCCTTTTCGATCAGGTTTGACGTATATTTGGGCTTTGTGATCTACTCCAAGACAGTGAGTTACGCTGTTGTACCCTTTCAGACTGTGAGGTCGTTCCGGATTAGAAACATTTTCGGTGCTTATAAGCTTGTCCTCGGACGGCGTCTTACTCGTATAAAACAGCGTGTAAAGTATCGGTCTTTGCCAATGTTCGGATCAGGACAGCCTGTCAGATCTTTACATTGTCGACCTTACTTTACCGTTCACGTTTGAGTTTGATCTGGAGCAGGAACATTCTCAGCCTTTTCTAGACGCGTGACGGTACGTGGCAATTTGCAGTTAGCATCGGCAAACACCGGCCTTGGGCCAAGCACAAATAATGTAGAGGGTCGTTTCAATCGGCACTAGCAACGCAACTGAGGATTTTTTGCGCTCGCCACTATCACCCGTACCAGTTCTTCCGGGGATGTTAGTTGTGACTGCAACAGTACCTTGCCAGGTTGCCCCAAGGCTGGCAGTTCCGTTAGGCATCACCCACCTCAGTTCTTTCAGGGATGTTAATTGTTATCCTAACAGTACCTTGCACGGTTTCCCAGGGAGTATAGTTTCGTTATGCACTAAAACGCAACTTTATGTTTTGTGCTAGGCAAACCTTGCTCAGTACGTGTATCTGCACCAGGCCACCGATGCGGAGTCAGCTGCAATCTTCCTGGTACCGACACGAGGGTATACTTTTATTCGTTACGGATCTGACTTATTCATTCTTGCTCACGAGCTGGCAATGTTTGCCCCCTCCTCAGAGCTTCGAGCTTCGCCCAACGTGGACACACGTTCTGTCACTGGATGCACCTCTCTTCCTTTCATGTTTCCCCAACGACAGAGAAACTGGTATTTTGTGGCGGGACCTTCGGCTTACAAGTCGAGCATGTGTATGGAGTCTCATGCTCCGGAGATGGCGATTTCTGTTCTCCGGGGGAGTATGGCTTATGTCAGAAATATTTCGCTGCTGTTTCTTTTTGTTCGAGATCATCAGCAATATGTTGTTGGACGTCGGCCAGGAGATTCGTGCATTTTGTTCGTATGGACGTGCTTTCCTTTTTTTTTTCCTTCGTACTTGCACTGCTACCACTACCAGTAGTTCTCCCCGATCCCTGCACCAATTTGCCAGACCGGAACCAAAGTCTGTTTCCAGGGTCAACACGTGGAGGTAGGGGGCAGGGTCTTGGTTAGCGAGCCCATTCGCTAACACTGGCCCATGCTGCCACCATAAGCTTTTGAGCCCTTCTTCACATCTAGATGTCTTCAATATTCCAAGTCTATATATTTCTCTTGTATACATTCTTCTTCACATCTAGATGTCTTCAATATTCCAAGTCTTCATATGTCTCTTGTATACATTCTTCTTCACATCTAGATGTCTTCAATATTCCAAGTCTTCATATGTCTCTTGTATCTAGAGATTGATGATTGTTGAATGAAGATATTAAAATTGATATAAAATTTATCCAGAGATTGATGATTGTTGAATGAAGATATTAAAATTGCTATAAAATTTATCCAGAGATTGATTTTTGAATGAAGATATTAAAATTGCTATAAAATTTATCTAGAGATTGATGATTGTTGAATGAAGATATTAAAATTGATATAGAATTTATCCAGAGATTGATTGTGTTTAGAATAACATGTTGTACGAGCATGACGGGATTCGGGAGAGACAGAATGAAGGGTGTGTTTAACCAGTGAGCCACAGGAACCATAACCATACAATACACTTCGACATCTGTTTGATTAGACTGAGCTAATATGTGCCTGACTTGAGTGTTAAATGACAGTTCAGTAACCAATAACCAATCAACATGACACTTATGTATATGAGTGACAGTATAAACGCTTCTTGCTAACGAACTAAAAAATTATCCAGGTTGTTTGCAACCAATCAGAAGTGCGTAACACGTTAGCTGACCACTTGACATGCGAATACATATTAATATATGCATATGTACTGCCTGTGTGCGTGTCAGTTTGAGCAGACCTACAAGAAAGTGAGTATCCCAGATATACATCTATACTTCCTGTGTGCGTGTCAGTTTGAGCAGAGCTACAAGAAAGTGAGTATCCCAGATATATTAGTTTGTCATTTGTTTCTGTATGAAGTGCAAGGTTATTGGTTAATGAACTGACGTTACAGCACTCCAGGCAGACCCATTGATGCTCAGTCTCTCCCAACAGCATTCGAAGGATATGCATACTGATGGTTCATGTAGCTCGCTGATTAAACACGTTTCTCTCTCTCTGCCCCTCAAGCAACCAGGTCTACTTGTACAATGTGTAATTCCAAACTCACTAAGTTGTTCTATTGATTCAACTTTAATTTTAGTGTCCTCATCCAACATAAGATCAACAAGAGACCTAAGAAATTTCCACTTATCCATTCTAAACTCTCCAACAATGGATGCTTTCGATGCAAGCATGTCCGCTCTCTCGACTGAGAGTCAGAAACAACTACGGCCCGCAATAAACGGAGTACCAGAGAGCCAATGGTGGGCAGCAGTTATGGCTTCAACCTCCATCCTCATACTAGAAGTAGATGTAATGCATGCTCCACTTTGATTTGCAACAACCCTACCATGCGTGCTAGCCAAGAAACCCCAGCCTGAATTCTCACCACGCTGCACAGACTCATCAGTATAAACAATATTACATTCATCGCTTACATTATTTTCTATCAGCTGCTTAATTGCGAGCTCATGTTGTCCCAATCTCTAAATTTTCTTTCAAGCGTAACGATAACGTTGCATTGTTGGTTATGCTAACTTTTGTTGGGATCAATTTTGTTCTCTTTTGATCACCTGGTCATTTGTACTCTCAGTCTGAGCCATCCGTGACATGCCACGCTTGATTCGCGTGCCCTTAACATCATTAATGTTCTTTTGCAGTGGATGTCTCTTATCCACAGTAACCCGCATATATTCTTTGATTTCGGCGATTTACCTTCATTCTCAATACGTTCTAGGCATTTGCGTTGTGATTTTGCTATCGTGAAGATGCCAAGTCGGTAATCTACCACGGACATAACTAGTTACTGGAACAGAAGGATAAGTAGTCTCTGCTCAATGTTTACGGCTACAGTAACATTGAGAGCTGCAAGACTACGCTAGAAACGTTGTATCGTTTGTTCAGCATGATGTTTGAAAGATAGACTACGATCAAATGTTATTCCAAGATAACGCAGCCTGTCACTACGCTCAATAGACTGTCCATTAAATAATTCAATGATCCACATGGGAGTACACATTAAAGACTCACCATACCTGATCACGAAGTATTATTTGAATTCCCTATAATTCCACGCTCTAAGGTAAGGATCAGTGTGAATGAAATGTTGCGTTGGTAGAGATGTTCTATAACAGACTAGCTGGTATAAGGTCCCAGAAATATAAAGAGAAAAAAATAGCATCTACCACTAAGTCCGACACCTGACAATCGACTACATTAAATTCACACAAGACTGTCTAAACAACTTATACAAGTTTATTGGTATCTATATATATTGTATATCTAAACTGGTAAACGTACATACATACTCTCTCAACTGATATGAGACCAAAAGTACATAAATAACTTTCCTGAAAATCGATTGTGTAATCATTAAGTGCGCTTCTCTACAATTAACAGAAAGTGCAAGGAACCCTCTGTCGGGTTTTCCCACATCTATCACAACCTATAAATCAAATACACTAGTTCAGCATCTCCACTAATTATGCAAAGTTCAAGAAATGCTCAGTTGTGGGTTCTACTATCAACTTATAAATCAAATAACACTAGTTCAGCTTCCTATTACAAAGTTCAAGATCCTCTGTTGTGGTCTCATCCATCAAACTTATAAATCAAATAACACTCAAAGAATCCTCAGTTGTGGTTCTCATCCATCACAACTTATAAGCAATAAATTCAAAGAATCCTCAGTTGTGGGTTCTCACATCCATCACAACTTATAAATCAAATAACACTTTAAAGAATCCTCAGTTGTGGGTTCTCACATCCATCACAACTTATAAGTTAAATAACACTTCAAAGAATCCTCCGTTGTGGGTTCTCACATCCATCACAACTTATAAATCAAATAACACTTTAAAGAATCCTCAGTTGTGGGTTCTCAGAACATCACAACTTATAAATCAAATAACATTCCTTTATTAAGAAAGTTCAATCCTCGTTGTGGTTCTCACATCCATCACAACTTATAAATCAAATAACCTTCAAAGAGTCTCAGTTGTGTTCTCATCCATCACAACTTATAACTAAATAACACTTCAAAGAATCCTCCGTTGTGGGTTCTCACATCTATCACAACTTATAATCAAATAACACTTCAAAGAATCCTCCGTTGTGGGTTCTCACATCCATCACAACTTATAAGTTAAATAACACTTCAAAGAATCCTCAGTTGTGGGTTCTCACATCCATCACAACTTATAAATCAAATAACACTTTAAAGAATCCTCAGTTGTGGGTTCTCACAACTATCACAACTTATAAATCAAATAACATTAGTTCAGCTTTCATTAACGAAAAGTTCAAGAGATTCTCTGTTGTGGGTTCTCACATCCATCACAACTTATAAATCAAATAACACTTCAAAGAATCCTCCGTTGTGGGTTCCCACATCCATCACAACTTATAAGTTAAATAACACTTCAAAGAATCCTCAGTTGTGGGTTCTCACAACTATCACAACTTATAAATCAAATAACACTAGTTCAGCTTCTCTCTATTTACGAAAAGTTTAACTTACACGCTCAAGTGTTCAAAACTAGTCTTCTCCGCTCAAGAAATTTTGGCTTCCCGTTCCGCTGCTCTATTCTAACTATTCTCTCTCTTACGCTCACTAAAAAATAATCTGTCCGTCCTCCACAACTTCTCTAGAGTAACTGTTCTACTGCCCAAACCAAAATCTCCCAAACTGTCCCTTCTCTGGTTCAAGATCCTCGATTTTACGGGAGTCCTCGCCTACCTCGGGCTAGAACCTATTTCATGAATTTAACACTCTACTGGCCGCAAGTTGGGACTGGTAAACACATTTATTTACTACTAACTTGGTCAAGGACGCCAAGTACAATAAGGGGTTTTCTTCTCTGTTGACTCCCCTCCATAACCTAGTTAGCATAACAGTGAAACTGTTACAGTTCCATCAGTCAGATCAAACAAGGTGATATGTTGGCATCTTCTTCTTCATCTTGTGATTACATGAAATATTGACATAACATAACTCGTTTTTCGGTAACTAACTCTACTATTGTTGTTTTAAGCTATTGTTTATTTCCATATATGTTGTGTATATTTGTGTTGTATTGTTGAGTCAGTATGATTTTCTATCTTCTTCTTCTTGTGTTCGTTCTTTACGACCAATTTTAATCACTCTTTGTGATATGTTTGATCTTTGACAAGAACGTGTATACGTTGCACATTGATTTGGTAGGCCCCTAAACGTACAGACTTATACATGTTTAGGACACGAGCATCCGATTTCAGCCAAACCTCCTTAGACGCCTCTTGCGTCATGCATGGCAGGAAACAGTGGTTCTATTCTTTACACCCCAAATTTGAACCCCGGTAACCTTCTATATCGTGACTTTCTATAATCTAGATAAAACAGATAGTCATGTAGAACATCATCCGGTTATTTGTTTACTTGTGTCAACATAACAACAACAACATAAAGAAGAAGCAGTTAGATGAAGTTTGTACATGTCTTTGTTTAGTTGTTTATATCTTGTTCAGTGACGGACTACTGTTTTACCTGACAAAGCTGGACGAGAATCTTCTTTAGTTCATTTGCTCCTTACTTCTTTGCAAGTTTATCATTTGAATATTCGCACAAGTTGTCAATGCAGACTACTAAAACTAAACCGACATGACAAAATTCCAGATAGCGATGTCCTCATAAGAACCAAGACCATAAGCGACAACACACTGTTGCAGAAGGGCCAAGTGAGATGTACCACTCACGTTGTTCGGATGCGTAAACGCAACAAAAAACAATGTATGTTGGGCGAGCTTGAAGGGAACAGAAGATCAGTTGGTGGACAGAAAGAACACTTTAAAGACACCATTAAAGTATCTCTAAAATTCTTCGATATAGACACCACGTTCTGTGAATCCCTTCCGCACGATCGTCAAATGACGTGAACGAGTCTATGCAACACAAAAGGAACTCGCGTTAGCTGACAATCGTCATAATGTTGAGGCGCAGAGAAGAGAACGCTAACTGCGCTGAAAGACAAAACACACAACATCTATATGTCTAACCCTCGATCATGTATGCCCCACCTGTGGTCGGGGATTGTGTTCAATGAATGGACTTTACAGTCACCTCCGCACACACCAGAGAGGTACAGCAACACACTTATGAGACTATTGTTATCATCGCTTGAGATGGTCTGCTATTATTATCATTTGAATGAATATCTCCGTTGTACAAAGCTGCACCATTTTAAACTTCCCCATTTCGAGATTATTTCTTCTTTCTTCTATTGGGTAGATAATCATGAACATTGTCCTGTTCCATCTGGATCATATTTTGGTTATCTCTTCTACAAGACATTGTCAAACTTACATCGATGCAGTTTAACTGACTTTAATGATAATCTTGAGACTTTGTTTTTTAATTTTGTTTAATGTCTGCAAATAATAATTAATAAATGATGATCGTGTTGTTGAACCCAACGCAAGATGTAGTTTTATTATTTCATTAGAATTATTTCTTAGAATTATTTCATTTCTAACCTACCTAGTAAATACCTGTTTTCTGAGAAAGTAAAATCGACTTCTGACTTTTCCTTCTTGTCTATTCTCAGTATTTCTGACATGTAAACTTCTTGTAAAAAGTAGTTCTGAGATATGTAGAGTGACTTTATTCTTTAATCGTCTGTGTCCTTATGTCTATGCTTCCTAATTTGTCTTTGAGATAGAAAGAGAGAGAGAGCTAAATGTCTCTGTGGGACACGTAGACACTGTCACGTACTATAGGTCCCATTGCTACAACTGATCTTACGATTTCAGGCCGCTACTTCTCCTTCCCTAGATACCTTTTACTATCCAGCATGGCTTCTCTTCTTGTATCTCACGTAGCCTTATTTAGGTCATTCTCTGTAAGCAAGGCGGGATGGCACACGTAGGTGAGACAGGGTTGCTCCTTGGTGACCGATGCACCCAGAACCTCCGGGATATCTCAAACAGCGCATACAGCTCGTTGGTTGTCCATTTCAATGACACGTGTTACCGCAGTAGGAGAGATATATCCATCACCGGTCTAGTGTTGTGCTCCTCCGATGATCGCAGCGGGTTATCACTGTAATGTCGGTTGATCGACCAATTGGGTGGGGTATCACCCAAAGGGATAAATCTAGGTCTTCAGCATGAAAAGTGTCTATCCCTATCGGGACGTCTTTTTTCTTTTATTCTGTCTATCATATACACCACCTCGACATACCCACTGACTCCCGACCGTTTCCTTTTCCACCTGTCCACTCACCCCCTATTAAGACACCACCTGTATTGTCCGACCCAACATTGGCTCTTTCTGATCTACCCCCACTCCTCTCCGGCCCTTCCAGCCACTATACACTTATTCTTATCCATGCCTCTCTTGTCTACATCTTCTGCTCTTATTTATACATATTAACCCTTACATTGCACTACCATTCCTATTCACTGTCATAATATTGATCATTCATCATACTCTAATGTGTCACTATTCACTGTCATAATATGGATCATTCCTCATACTCTAATGTGTCACTATTCACTGTCATAATATGGATCATTCCTCATACTCTAATGTGTCACTATTCACTGTCATAATATGGATCATTCCTCATACTCTAATGTGTCACTATTCACTGTCATAATATGGATCATTCATCATACTCTAATGTGTCACTATTCACTGTCATAATATGGATCATTCATCATACTCTAATGTGTCACTATTCACTGTCATAATATGGATCATTCATCATACTCTTATGTGTCACTATTCACTGTCATAATATGGATCATTCCTCATACTCTAATGTGTCACTATTCACTGTCATAATATAGATCATTCCTCATACTCTAATGTGTCACTATTCACTGTCATAATATGGATCATTCTCATACTCTAATGTGACTCACTGTTTGACTTTAACTTTCTACCCTCTGTTCTAGCTCTATGACATTGGATTCCGTATGTGCTTGTTTCTGTGAAATATAATATACATATTAGTCAAGTAAGACTCAAGTCGTTTCGGGTGAACTGTAGTGGAGTAACTCCTACAGATGAGTTACATGATCTACTGTTATGTATACTTACATTGTCTAAAAATTCGTGTCCGCACTTAATCATCTGGTAAACATAAATGTGGGACACTTACAGTGTGATACTTTTGACCACTAGACTACGCAACTGATGACATTGGATTTTGTACTCGCACTTGCTCTCCGGTGTATATAATCCAAATTAGCCGAGTATGGCTCACGTCTTCTGGTGATGTACGGGTCTAGTCACTTCCCCACACCCCAGTATTCTATATCAGATAAGAAGTAATTATCTCCCATTTCTTCTCCCACCACATCCTACCCAACTAACATGTATTGTTTTATTCCAACCTGTATACACAATATCTTATGTACCGTATGCTAGTATCAATTTCTTGTGGTCCTTAGAATTATGTTTTAGTTTATTAAGTATTCAATGTCTATTGTTGTTATCTTGATCAAGGCATATGGTCGAAACGCCGAGTGTTGTTTATTTTCATATTTAATCATGAATGTTTCATTTCTTATGTAATACTGTATATAAACGTCGAGTGTTGTTTATTTTCATATTTAATCATGAATATTTCATTTCTTATGTAATACTGTATATAAACGTCGAGTGTTGTTTATTTTCATATTTAATCATGAATATTTCATTTCTTATGTAATACTGTATATAAACGTCGAGTGTTGTTTATTTTCATATTTAATCATGAATATTTCATTTCTTATGTAATACTGTATATAAACGTCGAGTGTTGTTTATTTTCATATTTAATCATGAATGTTCCCTTTCTTATGTAATACTGTATATAAACGTCGAGTGTTGTTTATTTTCATATTTAATCATGAATATTTCATTTCTTATGTAATACTGTATATACACGCCGAGTGTTGTTTATTTTCATATTTAATCATGAATATTTCATTTCTTATGTAATACTGTATATAAACGCCGAGTGTTGTTTATTTTCATATTTAATCATGAATGTTTCATTTCTTATGTAATACTGTATATAAACGTCGAGTGTTGTTTATTTTCATATTTAATCATGAATGTTTCATTTCTTATGTAATACTGTATATAAACGCCGAGTGTTGTTTATTTTCATATTTAATCATGAATGTTTCATTTCTTATGTAATACTGTATATAAACGTCGAGTGTTGTTTATTTTCATATTTAATCATGAATATTTCATTTCTTATGTAATACTGTATATAAACGTCGAGTGTTGTTTATTTTCATATTTAATCATGAATGTTTCATTTCTTATGTAATACTGTATATAAATGTCTTTGTTCAATCTCCTGTATAATTATTTATACATTTGAGTACACATACATCACGCTTTTGCAATAGCTTGTCTTACAAGCATTCTTGTTATTCTTTATTGAATATTTTCTCCAAACTCAAACCAAATAGATAATATATGTATTCTCTCATTGAAGACATCTTCATACTCCTAAGTCATAGCCATATATGTGATCTGTTCGTGAGTAGAACTTTATAAATGCAGTTTGCTGGGAGTCTAAAATATTTTGTTTGGTTCCAGTGATCACATCAGTCTAATGTTTATTGCGTGTTACATTCTTTTTGACTACACATTTCTCTAATTTAAAACTACTTATTTATTTGTCTCAAACATTTTCAATTTTATTCGTTTCATTCTGACATTGGGTTCATAATATTCTGGGGATAACTGTTTCAGCACTGTCGAGTTTTTATATTTAGCTGTCCAGAATGACTCGTTATTAAATATCTTGCCCTGAGCAGAACTTTGCAACCCAAAAGTCCCTGGAATTTCTCTTTTGTCATATGCCAGATTTTCTGCCTCTGTAGCCGTCATGTCCAACCATCAGTTGCATCCTGAATAGATCTTTTTCGAGGTCTTCCTCTTCTCTTTGCCGGTATGCCTTCTTTCATGATGGTCTTCTCAGCCCTACATGTCTTTTTATATGTCCAAAATATCTCAATTGTTTCTTTCTGATTTGTAGCATCAGCCAGTTTTAATTTATTTTGAGTTCTTTCTGGATAGATCTATTTGTTATCTTCTCTGTCCAAGATATACGGAGGACTCTTCTGTAACACTTTTATTCGAAAGAACATATATGTTTTCCCACTGCTTTATTAAATGTCCATGCTTCACACCCATACGTTGTCACTGGGAATATGAATGCTTTTAGTATTCTGATCTTTGTTTTCTTATCAGTTCTGTTCCATACTGGTGTTAGTTGTTTAATTTTTTGTAAACAAATTATTGTTCTTCTTTTAATTTCATTTATCCCATTTCCATTTGTTGTTAGCAGTGAACCAAGATATTCAAAACTGTTCTCATTTTCTATTTTCTCTCCGTTGATAAACATATCATTTGTCATGTTCGTTTTATCTGTTGTCATTATTTTAGTTTTTGCCACATTGAGATATAGATTTTGTTTTTCGCTTTTATCTTCCACTTATTCTAATAATTTCGCAATCCCTTTTGTGATGTTGACAGTAACACTGTATCGTCAGCGTATCGTAGTTTATGTATTTCTCTTCCTCCGATTATAAAAGTATCGTATTTTCTTTTCCGCTGTCTTCTGTCTTCTTCTTCTTCGAACGCTCCATATCGATCACTTGTCAACCACTCTGTGTGATTTGTACGTGATCTGAGCCTAAGAGCAATTGTAAGGTGTGCCAGTTATGTGCCTACAAGTAGGCCAGCACATCCGATTTCTGCGCCTCTATTTATTTACTAGAGTAGCATGCTAGGCCTACATCAGTCGCTTCTTACAACATGCATTGTAGGTTGCAGTGGTACTATTCTTTGCTTTCCTTGTGGGCCCGTCACCACACGTGCGGCTATATTCTGTAACATTCCTCATGATGTTTTCTCCATATATGTTAAACAGACAAGGCAACAGAATAGATAGAAGTATTCTTTGGAAAATACTAGAAAACTATGGGATCAAGGAACAACTGCTAGACAATATCAGAGCAATATACACAAATAGCCACAGTGTGGTAAGAACAACAGACGGAATGACAGACTCATTCGAAACAAATTGAGGAGTAAAACAGGGATGTGTGCTCTCACCTCTTCTCTTCAACATATATATATAAACAGAATAGTGAAAGAGGCACAGTGCGGAAAAGACCTTAATGACAGACAATGATCACGACGACCAATTAAACAACCAAATGAACGAATTGCTTTTTGCGGATGACCAAAGTTTAATCTATGAAGATGAAGATCAGCTACAACATCACATGAATTCATTGCTAAAAGCATGTAGAAAGTACAACATGAAAATCAACAAACAAAATGCAGACCATGAAAATCAGCAGAACATCAAACCAAGCAAACACACAAATAGATAACACCAGAGTAAAGCAAGTTTCTGAATTCAAATATTTAGGCAGCATTTTCACAGAGGACGGAAAACTAGATAGAGAAATAGAGACAAGGTGTCAAAAAGCAAATACAGTGACCTACCAGCTGACACCATTACTACAACACCCAAAGATCAAGAAGGAAGTGAAAAGACAGATGATAAAAAGTATTTTCCTACCAGCACTTTGTTACCAGTGTCAAACTCTGTCTCTGACACCAACATATTACAGAAAGCTCACCACGTGTGAAATTAAATGCTCGAGAAACCAGGAAAGACAGACAGGAACGAGGACATCAGAGGCGGAGTGGGCATAACTTCATGTACCGAATACATCGAAAGACAACAAATGCAGTGGTTTGGACATTTAATGAGAATGAAATACAACCAATCACCAATAACAGCATGCAATAAAAAGAGATCGGGTACTAAAGCTAAGGGAAGACTAAGAAAACGATGGATAGACAATATCAAGACCACACTACATAACCACGGATACAACACAACAAGGGCGACTCATCCGGCCCTAGAACGCAAATTAAAGCTCCCATCCCTATGTTTAACGGCAAGAGTGGACAGAAGACTACATCTTCCACCTGGGAATAGACAATATACAGGGCGACAAAACCTTGTATGACTCCCTGTCTTATATCAAACCGATTTGACCTTTCATGACGTGTTCTTACAGCCGCCATTTGATCACTATAAAGTTCTCTTATGATCTGTATTAAATGTAATAGAAATACCATTTGACTACCGATTAAAAATGGCAAAAAAAAGGACTTCATTTTTGGAGCGATACTAATATTTTGTGTAAGGGACATTGCCTCATCCATATTGTGCACAGATTTTAGACAAAATATTAGGAAACACATTCTTTGAGGGTCATTGCCAGGGCTTGGGAGTTCGTACATCTCTACTATAGTCTTCCCCAGTGTTTGTTATTGGCAAGTGGCGACAGTTTGTGTTGGTTTACTCAGTTTCAGCATGATGGGTCACAACTGGTAAAACGTTAAGAATAAATGCAGGAATTTGAGATGATGTACTGAAGTCTAAACATCTGAGCTGGTCAGAAAGGATCAAATCAGATCTGGAGAAAACCGTGGGAAGGATGCGGTGACACTAAATAAATTAGCGATTTAGGTTTTATATTCGAAAAGTTGGATATTTGCTAATTTATCATTTCATTATTCATGTTGCTTGCTTATGTGATACCATACATACGTATCTTTGTACGAAATCGCGAATATGAGATGACAAAGGAACCAATATGTTAGGGTGGCGGGGGAGAAAGGAAACATCAAGAAACGACAAAACAGACAGGCTAGATGACACAGAGCAAGTAAATGGAATATAAATATTTGCACACCGAAATGTTGCATCCAGGAACGTTAAGTCACCACAGACATGAGCATTTTCTATAGCAGAAGTACAATGAGTAACTGTTGAAGAAAGTATGAGGCTAACATAGCTTTAATGTACTATAAGATTTTCCTTGTTGAAATGTATCGTTTGTTTATCTTGTTGTCATATTTATCTATCAAACATTTTCCATCATCATCATGTGACCACATTATATCTGTGACATCAAGAAGATGATATTCTTGGAATACATTTAATTTGTTTCACATTTTTTAAAAGACAAAAATATTAAGATGTGATTAAAATAATAAAGAAAGACAAAAACATATCAAATTATGTCTATCCGTAGATGTTGGAGTTCTATAGCAGCACATATATTTTATTAATTGCTCAAGCAACGTTCACCCTCGTGACGTTAGCAGGTAAGAAAATGTACACACTGTGTCCGTGAGGTCGTCACATTGTTGTTGTGATCATGTTGTACAGAATGTCATAAATAATAATGTCTTATACAGGTGTTCAAGATAAAAGCAGCCCCTTTGAGAAATCAAAAGTTGCAAGGTACACATTGCGTTTTGTCTATTTACTATTTAACCCTGTAACGTTTGAGTACTAAGAAAATCTCATTTATAAATGAGATGCTACATGACTCCAGGTACTAGCCGTATTTGTGTATTATTTAGGCATTTCATACATATATGTTAAATACTGCAAAACATATGATATTACATTAATACATATTTTTTTTAATGATATTATTTATTTTTCAGATGTCTAATCTCGTTGATTAAAGCATGCTTTTTTGTTCTTCTTCTTCTATTTTCGTCTGCTATGAATTCATGCGTAGTCAGGGAGCCTATAGTGCTTTCAAATCTCGCACCGTCAAACTTCTTCTAATATCTCAATAACCCTTGCATAAAATACAACGTAATTTTGCAAATGATGTTCGATTTCCAATGCCATTAGTTAGTTAGTTAGTCTTTCCTCTTGGGCCTGTGGGCGCGCATAGGGCAGAGGTCATAGCTCTCCATGTCTCGTGGTTCGTTGCTATCTGTTTTAGGTCTTTAATGTTTGCTAGGCCCATCGTTGAGCCTTCTCTGATGATGGTTCTACGCAGAATCTCTCTTGGTCTTCCTCGTTTTCTTTTTCCCTCTGGTGTCCATATGAGGGATTGGTAAGGAGTCTTCTCTCATCCATTCTAAGTGTGTGGCCGATGTAGTTCCAGTGGCGCTTTCTTATAAAATTTGATACATTTTCTTGCTTGGTCTCTTGTCTTATTTGTGTATTAGACATCTAATTTAATTTAAATTTATGTAGGTACATCCGATTTACTCAAGCGGCGATTTTCTTTGATCTTTGACTACCTAATAATTACTTTGGTAGTACAAAATAGAATTTACAGCAATGTAACAAATTTAACACTTTTGATAAGTCATAGATGTATCCACATATTTTGCGTGAGTGGAAATCATACAAAAAAGAAATAACTTTTACTTGTCCACTTCAATTTGTCCTCTTCAACTTGTACCTTCATTTCGATACAGTTGTCATGTTAAGAGGTCAGGATGATTGTGGTGGTCTTGAAAAGGACCAGATGTGTATATTGATGGCAATCTCATGCAAACATCTGTATTGCATATTTCTGTACTAGACGACGTCGAAACTTGTGCCACTATATTGTGGTATGATGCATTGTCCATTATCAGACAAGAATGCCTATCTAATGTCGGAAGTATAGTTTTCTCGATCAACTCTCTAAATATATGACTGTTCATTTCTGTGTGGCAGTCCCGACTCACGGCCAATTTCGAAACAAATAGGAGTTGAGCATTCTTCAGCAGCCCATTTTGTCTACTGCCTGCATGTACAATTATAAAATGCTGTCCTTTGCCACTTGGAACTAACTTCTAAATCTTTTCATCTCTCTCTCTCTCTCTCACTCTCTCTCTCACTCTCTCTATTGTGCGAGCGCGCGCGCGATCATTCTTCAGGGCCAATTTTTTCATTCTTTTTGTGATTTATAATTGGTTCTTTGACAAGAACTCTTGTTCTACGTTGAACGATTATGCGCCCATGGCGACTAGACCGCCCACCCGGTTTCAGCCAGCTTTTGATTTACTAGGGTAGCTAGCCCTAGGGTACGATCCTTTCTGCCGATTATTTCAGCCCGGATCATCGCCTTTTCGATCAGCTTTGCCGTATATTTGGGCTTTGTGATCTACGCCAAACAGTGAGTTACTACTGCTATGCCCTTTCTGACTGTGAGGTCTTTCCGGATTCAGAAAATTTCACGGGGCTTGTAATCTTGTCCTCGTACGGCGTCTTACTCGTATAACAAACAGTCTAAAGTGTCGACCTTGGCCAATGTTCGGATCCGGACAGCCTTTCAGATCTTTGCATTGTCGGCCTTACTTTACTGTCCACTTTGAATTTGTTCCGGAGTAGGAACATTTTCTGTCGGTACGTGGCAAATAACAGTTTCTACTTCGCATTTTCCCTAGCCTCGGAAAACACCGGACTGGGGCGAAGCACAAATAATGTAGAGGGTCGTTTCAATCGGCGCTAGCAACGCAACTAAGATTTTGCGTTCGCCACCATCACCCACCCCAGTTCTTCCGGGGATGTTAGTTATGACTGCAACAGTACCTTGCCCAGTTGTCCCAAGGATGGCAGTTCCGTTAGACATCACCCGCCTCATTTCTTCCGGGGATGTTAGTTGTTATCGCAACAGTACCTTGCACGGCTTTCCCAGAGCGGGCAGTTTCGTTCTTCTTCTTCTTTTGTCGTCACACTGCTACCGGGCTGTTGCCCAGTGTCGTGGTTTTCTGTTTTTGTTCTGGTAGCTTGTGTGATAGTTATTTTTGCTCTTTCATGGGATTCTGCTATGCCATCTAACCTTCTTTTCCATGGTCTTCTTCTTGCCTTCGTTCTCGATGTCCTGTTGTAGAACACTCCATACACTGTGGCGTTTGGATGCATTCTTATTAAGTGCCCAAATGACGTCATTCTTTGTTTCTCAATGTAATTCAAGCAAAGGTTCTCTGTCAACTTTCTTTCTTATGCTGATTTTGGTGACTCTGTCTTGTCTGGTGTTGGTAACTTTTCACAGGCAACGCATTTCACATGTAGTTATTTTTGTGACTGCGCTTTGCTCATTGTCCACGTTTGGCTCTGGTAACACAAAGTATATATAAAAATGCTGCTAATCATCTGTTGCTTAGCTGACTGTAAAATTTGTGGGGTTTAAACAAGGAGGGGTTGTTTTTTCATCAAAAAAGGGCAATTTATTTTTGCGCTGGCCAATTTTTATTGGCCCCAGCCAGGGACCCTCATTTTGAACCCGGTGGTTTTTATTCTTGCTCTTTTTTTCCCCCCCAAAGGGGCCCCCTCCCCACGTTTTCCCTGTTCCCCCTTCCGGGGACCCGACCTTTCTTTTTTTAAAATTTCCCCACGGGGGGAAATGGAAGGGGATTTGAATTAGGGTTTTTTGCTAAAATTAATTTTTGGCCACCCCCAATATTTATCAAATTTTTCATTTTTTTTTGTTAAAACGGAAATTTTTATTGGTGGGAAAAGATTGGCTTTTGTCTAACTCCATTGTTTTTTGTACCCCTTTCTCCACTACCAGTATTCTCCTCATCCCCCCAGGAGGGTTTTTAAGGGTCCCCGTGGGGGGGGGGGGAAATTTAAAGGGCCCTTTTTTTCCCACCCCCTTTTCCCCCCCCCGATTCCATTTTTTAGGTTGTACTTTGAGCTTTTTCTCTAACACACAATTTTCCCTTTGTACGCATTCAATTTCAAAAATTTTTCTATAAAACTTAATTTCTAAGTATTTCTTCACCCATTTTTTCTTAAGCCCTTAACCCTCCTTTTTCCCCCTGTCTCATAATTTTTAAACTTTTTTTTTCTTTCTAAGCCACATTTTTAAATTTCTTAATTCCTGTCTCTTCAACTAAAACATTCTTTCAAAACCATTTTTAAATTTTCCTTAATTCCTGTCTCATTCATCAAACTTCTTTCTAAGCCCATTTTTAAATTTTCCCTTAATGTCACTGTTTTCATTCAACCAAAATTTTTTCAAGCCATTTTTAAATTTTCCTTAATGTCCTGTTCTTCAACTCAAAATTCTTTCTAAGTCCATTTTTTCTTAATGCCCTTCTCATTCAACTCAAACATTTTTTCAATCAATTTTTAAATTTCCCAATGTCCTGTTCATTCAACTCAAACATTCTTTCTAATCATCTTTATTTCCCTTAAGTCACTGCCCATTAAATCAAACATTCTTTCTAAGTCATTTTTTAATTTCCTTAATGTCACTTCTCATTCAACTAAACTTTCTTTAATCCACTTTAATTTTCCCTTTAATGCCCCTGTTTCATTCAACTCAAACATTCTTTCAAAACCATCTTTAATTTCCCAATTATTTCATTAAACTCAAACATTCTTTCTAAGTCACTCTTTAATTTCCAATGTCCTTTTGTTCATTCAACTCAAACATTCTTTCAACCCACATTTAATTTTCCCTTTTCCTGTTTCATTCAACTCAAACATTTTTTAAAACACTCAATTTCTTGTCCTTTTTTATTCAACTCAAACATTCTTTCTAAGTACATCTTTAATTTCCTTAATTCCTTGTTTTCAACTCAAAATTCTTTCTAAGCCCATCTTTAATTTTTAATGTCATGCCATTCAACTCAAACATTTTTTCTAAGCCAAATCTTTAATTTCCTTAATGCCCTGTCTCATTCAACTCAAACATTCTTTCTAAGCCCATTTTTAAATTTTCTTAATGCTGCCATTAACTAAAAATTCTTTCTCCCACTTTAATTTCCTTAATTCACTGTCTCATTCAACTCAAACATTCTTTCTAATCACATCTTTAATTTAATGTCACTGTCTCATTCAATAAACATTCTTTCTAAGTCATCTTTAATTTTAATGTCACTTCTCATTCAACTCAAACATTCTTTCTAAGTAAATCTTTAACCTTTAAATGTCACTGTTCATTAACTAAAAATTTCTTTCTAAGTCACATCTTTAATTTTCCTTAATGTCCTTCTCATTCAACTAAAACATTCTTTTAAGTCACATCTTTAATTTTTAATGTCCCTTTTCATTAAATTTTAAAAATTTTCTTTCTAAGTCCCCATCTTTAATTTTCCAATTTCCTTTTCTTTCCAACCCCCAAAACATTCTTTCAAAGCCCAATCTTTTTTTTGTCCCTGTTCATTAAACCCAAACATTCTTTCAAAGCCATTTTTTTAATTTCCTTAATTCCTTTTCTTTCAATCAAACTTTTTCTAAGCCTTTTTTTCCCAAATGTCCTTTTTTTTTCAACTAAAACATTCTTTTCTAACCACATCTTTAATTTCCTTAATGTTTCTCATTAACTCAAAATTCTTTCAAACCCCACATTTTTAAATTTTCCCTTTTGTCCCTGCCCATTAAATAAACATTCTTTCTGCCAATCTTTAATTTTTAATGCCCCTGTTTTTTCAACTCAAACATTCTTTCTTACATCTTTAATTTTTAAATTTCCCCTTCTCTTTACCAAACATTTTTTCTAAGCCACATTTTAATTTCCTTAACCCTTCTTTCAACTAAACATTTTTTTCCAATTTCCTTTTTTTTCCCCCTTTTTAACCCCTTTTTTTTCATTTAAACCTAAAATTTTCTTTCAACCCAATTTTTTAAATTTTTTTCCCCTTTTTCCATCAATCAAAATTCTTTCTAACCACATCTTTTTTTCCTTAATTCCCCTTCCATTCAACTCAAACATTTTTCAAGCCACATCAATTTCCCTTAATGCCCTTTTTCTCCATTCAACTCAAATTTTTCTAAGCAATTTTTAATTTCTTGTCCCTTTATTAAAACCCAAACATTCTTTCAAAATTTTCTTTAATTTTTCCTTTGTCCCTTTTATTTAACTAAACATTCTTTCTAACCATTTTTAATTTTCCCTTAATTATGCTCTTTCAACTAAAACATTCTTTCAAAGCCCTTTTTAAATTTTCCCTTTATTATGTCTCTTCAACTAAAAATTCTTTCTAAGCACATTTTTAAATTTTCCCTTTCCCCTGTCTCTTCATCCATTTTTTTCAAAACCAAATCTTTAAATTTTCCCCAATGTCCTGTTTTAAACTAAAAACTTTCTTTCTGAATTTTTAAATTTCTTATGTCACTGTCCCCCATTCAACTCAAACTTCTTTCTAATAATCTTTAATTTCCAATGTCACTGTCTCATTCAACTCAAAATTCTTTCAAAGCCCATCTTAATTTCTTAATGTCCTGTCTCATTCAATCAAACATTTTTTCTAAGTAATCTTTAATTTTCCCTTAATGTACTGTCTCATTCAATAAAATTTTCTTTCAAAGTCAACCCCAATTTCCTTAATTCACTGTCTCATTCAACTCAAACATTCTTTCAAAAGTCACTTTAATTTTTCCTTAATGTCATGTCTCATTCAACCAAACATTCTTTCAAAGCCCATTTTTAAATTTCAATGTCACTTCTCATTCAACTAAAAATTCTTTCTAACACATCTTTAATTTCCTTAATGCCCTTTCATTCAACTCAAACATTTTTTTCGTAAATCTTTAATTTCCTTAAATGCCCCTTTTCATTAAACTCAAACTTTTTTTCTAATACATTTTTAATTTTCCCTTAATGCCCTGTCTCATTCAACTCAAACATTTTTTCTAAGCCATTTTTAAATTTCCTTAATGTCACTTTATTCAATCAAACATTCTTTCAACACATTTTTAATTTTAATGTTGTCTCATTAAACTCAAAATTTTTTCTAACCACATTTTTAAATTTCTTGCCCTGTCTCATTCAACCAAACTCTTTCTAAGTCCATCTTTTTTCCAAATGTCATTTCTTCAACTCAAAAATTTTTTCTAAGTCACTTTTTCCTTTTTTAAATTTGTCTCATTCAACTCAAACATTCTTTCAAAGTACATCTTTAATTTCCTTAATGTCACTGTCTCATTCAACTCAAACATTCTTTCTAAGCCCCACATTTTTAAATTTTTAATGTCACTGTCTCATTAAACTCAAAATTCTTTCTAAGCCCATCTTTAATTTTTTAAATGTCACTGTTTTCATTAAATCAAAATTTTTTCAATCACATCTTTAATTTCCAATGTCCTGTCTCATTAAACCAAACATTCTTTCTAAGCCTCTTTTTTTTTGTCCCTGTCTCACAATAAACATTCTTTCAACCACCTTTAATTTTCCTTAATTCCCGCCATTCAACTAAAACTTCTTTCAAACCCAAATCTTTAATTTCCAATGTCCCTGTCTCATTCAACTCAAACTTCTTTCTAACCACATTTTTAATTTCAATGTCCTGTCTCATTCAACTCAAACATTCTTTCTAAGCCACATCTTTAATTTCCTTAATGTCACTGTCTCATTAAACTCAAACATTCTTTCTAAGCCCATTTTTAAATTTCCTTAATGTCCTTTTTCATTAAACTCAAACATTCTTTCTAAGCAATTTTTAAATTTTTTAATGTCCTTTTCATTCAACTCAAACATTCTTTCTAACCACATCTTTAATTTCCTTAATGTCCCTGCCCTTTTTCAACCCCAAACATTCTTTCTAAGCCATTTTTAAATTTTCCCTTAAATTTCCCCTTTCATTCAACCAAAATTCTTTCTAAGCAATCTTTAATTTCCTTAACCTTCTTAACCAAAATTTTTTTAAAGTTTTTTAATTTTTTCCCCTTTTTTTTAATTTTTTTTTTATGCCCTGCTCTATTTTAAACCATACAAGTTCTTTGTTAAAAATGGCATGTTATATGGTTGGAAAGCTAACTGGGGGGCTATCAGGTTATGGGGTTTTAAAATAATGTGATGTTTTAATATCCAGCCCTACTTATGAAAATCAAAAAATAGATTATTCAAAAATAAAATTTTAAGCCCAAAGAAGAAAAAATAAGTAAGAATATAATGGAATTTTTTAAACAGTTTTTTAAAGTCTTCATTTTCAAAAATATTAATTTTAAACTGTTTAAAATATAAAAGGGCTGTAACCCAAATTTTTATAATTTAATATTTTTATTTGTAAAAAAAAAATAAATAAATATGCCCCAAAAAAATGATCCCAAATTGGTCTAGTCGACCATAAGAATAAAATATATGATACATAAACTTTAAAAAGGGTATATAATTCCAAAACCTTAAGTAAAAGATTTTTTGAACAAAATATGATTGCAATGATTTGATAGAAAAAATAATCAGGTAAAAATTTATCGGGATCTTAAACAGACTCAAAGTGACGGCATAGAATGTTCATCTGTCATCATAAGCATAGATATTTAAAGAATCATGGTTCTTCTGGACAGTAATCTGAGTTATTAGAATTATTTTAACATATTTTGGGGTTTTTTGGGCGGAGCAATTTGGACCTTCACAAAATGGAAAGTGGGAAATGGGTGTGCTCCAGTCAACAGTTAGACACAAAAAAAATATATAATTAATTTTTTTAATAATTTTTATTAAAATTTCATATTTCTGATTAGATGACAAAAATTTTAAAAAAAAAATAGATAAATGGCCCATAAATGGGTTTGCATCGATCAAAAAGTCAACCCCATTACCCCAATGGTTGGGTTAATGCCCCTTTTCCCCCATTCAACTAAATTCTTTTAAGTCCTCTTTAATTTCTAATGTCACTTCTCTTTCAACTCAAACATTCTTTCTAAGCCACATCTTTAATTTTTAATGTCTTCTATTCAACTAAACATTCTTTCTAAGCCCTTTTTAAATTTTTAATGTCACTTTATTCCTCAAACTTCTTTCTAACCCCATCTTTAATTTCCTTAATGCCCCTGTCTCATTCAACTCCATTCTTTCTAAAACATCTTTAATTTTCCCTTAAATGTCACTGTCTCATTAAACTCCCACTTTTTCCCAAAGTAAATCTTTAATTTCCTTAATGTCACTTTATTCAACTCAAAATTTTTTCCCTTCATCTTTTTTCCTTAATGTCACTGTCCCCCATTAAACTCAAACTTTTTCTAAGTAAATCTTTAATTTTTAATTCCCTGTCTCTTTCAACCTAAACATTTTTTCTAAGTCATTTTTAAATTTTCCCTTAATTTCCCAATTCAACTCAAACTTTTCAAAAGCCCAAATCTTTTTTTTTAAATTTCCCTGTTCTTCAACTCAAACATTCTTTCTAAGTCAACCCTTTTAATTTTCCCCTTAATGTCACTGTCTCATTCAACTCAAACATTTTTTTAAGTCACATTTTTAATTTTTAATGTCACTGTTTTTTCAACTCAAACATTCTTTCTAAGCCATTTTTAAATTTTCCTTTATGTCACTGCTCTTTCAACAAAAACATTTTTTCTAAGTAAATTTTTTTCCCTTAATTCACTTCCCTATTAACTCAAACATTCTTTCTAAACATCTTTAATTTCCTTAATGCCCCTGTCTCATTCAATCAAACATTCTTTCTAACCCACATTTTTAATTTTCCCTTCTTCTGTCCCATTAAACTCAAACATTCTTTCTAAGTAAATTTTTAATTTTAATTTATGTCTCATTCAATAAAAATTCTTTCTAAGTCGATTTTTAATTTCCTTAATGTCACTGTCTCATTCAACTCAAACTTTCTTTCTGTCAATTTTAATTTCCTTAATTTCCCTTCTCATTAAACTAAAACTTCTTTCTAAGCCCCTTCCATTTTAATGTCACTGTCTCATTAAACTCAAACATTCTTTCTAAGTCCATCTTTAATTTCCTTAATGTCATTTTTCCCATTCAACTAAAAATTTCTTTCTAAGTCACATCTTAATTTTCCCTTTGCCCTGTCTCATTCAACTAAACATTCTTTCAAGACATCTTTAATTTTTTGTCCTGTCCATTAAACTCAAACATTCTTTCTAAGCCCAATTTTTAATTTCAATGCCTTTTCATTCAATCAAACATTCTTTCTAAGTAAATCTTTAATTTCTTAATTCCTTCTCATTCAATCAAACATTTTTTCAAAACCCATTTTTAAATTTTCCTTAATGTCACTGTCTCTTTCAACCAAAATTTTTTCGTCACACTTTAATTTTCCCAATTATGTCTCATTCAACTCAAACATTCTTTCTAAGTCACATTTTTAAATTTTCCCTTAAATTCCCTGTCTCATTAAACCCAAACATTCTTTCGCCCATCTTTTTTTTTAATGCCTTTCTCATTCAACTAAACATTTTTTCTAAGCCACATCTTTAATTTTTAATGCCCCTTCTTCAACTAAAATTTTTCAAACATTTTTAAATTTTCCCTTTGCCCTTTCCATTCAACTCAAACATTCTTTCAAACATCTTTAATTTTCCCTTAAATTCCTGTTCTTCAACTCAAACATTCTTTCAAAGCCATCTTTTTTTTCTTAATGTCCTGTCTCTTTCAACTCAAACATTCTTTTAAGCACATTTTTAAATTTTTTAATGTCCTGTTTCATTCAACCAAACATTCTTTTTTTAAACATTTTTAAATTTTCCTTTAATGCCCCTGTCTCATTAACTCAAACTTCTTTCAAACCCAAATCTTTAATTTTTAATGTCACTGTCTCATTCAACTAAAACATTCTTTCTAAGTCCATCTTTAATTTCCTTAATGTCTTCTCATTCAATCAAACATTCTTTCTAACCATATTTTTAAATTTTCCCTAATCTTAACCATTGGATTTTTTTAATTTTTTTTCTTATTTGTTTATGCCCTGCTCTATTTGAACCATACAAGTTTTTGCATTAAAAATAGGCATGTTATATTTTAAAACAACTGGATGGGCTATGGTTATTGGTTTTAACATAAGTGTGATGTAATTTATGATACCGTGACCTTTTGAAAGTCAAAAAATAGATTTTCTCAAATGACAAATTTTTACAGTCTCAAGAAAAAAAAAAATAAGTATGACGAATATAATGGAATTTTTTATTACAGTCTTTTAAATCTTCTTTTTTGAAAAATATATAAATTTTAAAACATGTTTGGAAAATATAAAAGGGCTGTAATCAAAAAAATTTATAATTTAATATTTTTTTTTTTAAAAAAAAAATAAATAAATATGATTCAAGAGAAAATGATCCAATTGGTCATAAGGCCCAAAAACTCTTTTATGTATGATATAAACTTAAAATATATAATTCCAAACCTTAAGAAAAAGATTTTATTGAAAAAAAAATGATTACCAATGATATTTATAGAAAAATAACGGTAAAATTTATCGGGCATCTTGAAAAAACGACTAAAGTGACACAGGCATGAATGTTCATCTGTCATCCCCCAAGCATAGATATTTCAAAATCACTGGTGTCTTCATCAGGACAGTAATCTGATTATTGAATCTTTTTAACATATATTTGGGGCTTTTGGCTGGGCAATTTGCTCCAAAATAAGGGGGAAATGTGTGGCCCCAGTCAACGTTAAACAAAAAATATATTTTTTTTTAATTTTTTTTTAGTTATCATATTTCTATTAGAAAAAAATTTTTAAACTTTAAATAGATCAAAAGCCCAAAATGGATTTTCTCGTCAAAAAGATCAAAACCCCATTACCCCAAATTTTAGGGTTTAAATTTCCCCCTGTCTCATTCCTCAAACATTTTTCTAAGTCCATCTTAATTTTCCCTTAAATTCACTGTTCTTCAACTCAAACATTCTTTCTAACCACATTTTTAATTTTTAATGTCCTGTCTTTTCAATAAAAATTCTTTCTAAGTCAATTTTTAAATTTTCCCCTTAATGCCCTTCCATTCAACTAAACATTCTTTTAAGCCACATCTTTAATTTTTAATGCCCCTTCTCTTCAACTCAAACATTTTTCTCCCCTCTTTAATTTCCTTAATGTCACTGTCTCATTCAACTAAACTTTTTTCTAAGCCCATCTTTTTTTCCTTAATTTCCCTTCTCATTCAACTCAAACATTCTTTCGTTCATTTTTAAATTTCCTTAATGCCCTGTCATTCAACCAAAACATTCTTTCTAAGTCACATTTTTTAATTTTCCCTTAATGTCCTTTTCATTCCCTTTCCCATTCTTTCAAGTCATTTTAAATTTTCCCTTTAATTTCACTTTTCCCCATTCAACTCAAACATTCCTTCTAAGTCCATTTTTAAATTTTTTAATGTATTTTCCCCCAACAACTAAAACATTCTTTTAAGTCAATCCTTAATTTCCTTAATGTCATTTCTCAACTCAAAATTCTTTTAAGTCCTCTTTAATTTCCTTAATGTCCTTTATTAAATCAAACATTCTTTCTAAACATCTTTAATTTTTTTATTCACTGTTCATTTTTTAAAATTTTTCAAGTCACATCTTTAATTTCTTAATGTCCTGTCCATTAACTCAAACATTCTTTCTAACCATCAATTTTTAAAGTCCCTTCTTTCAACTCAAACATTTTTCAAACATCTTTTTTCCCTTCACACTTTCATTCAATCAAACATTCTTTCTAATCATTTTTAATTTTCCCTTAATTATTTATTCAACTAAAATTTTTCTAAGTAATTTTAATTTTTAATGTCACTGTTCTTCAACTCAAACATTCTTTCTGTCACATTTTTAAATTTTCCCTTTAAGTCACTGCCCATTCAATCAAACATTCTTTCTAAGTCTACCCTTTAAATTTTCCCTTAATGCTGTCTCTTTCAACCCAAACATTCTTTCTAAGTCAATCTTTAATTTTTTGTCACTGTCTTCATTCAACCAAACATTTTTTCTAAGTCACATCTTTAATTTCCTTAATTCCCCAATTAATCAAACATTCTTTCTAAGCCACATCTTTAATTTCCTTAATGCCCTTCCCATTCAACTAAACATTTTTTCAAGTAAATTTTTAATTTTCCCTTAATGCCCCTGTTTATTCAACTCAAACATTCTTTCAAAATACATCTTTAATTTTCCCTTAATGTCACTGTCTCATTAAACCCCAAACATTTTTTTAAGCCCATCTTTATTTAATGTCACTTTCATTAACTCAAACACTTTCAAAGTCACATTTTTAATTTTTAATTCACTTTTCATTCAATAAACATTCTTTCTAAAACATCTTTAATTTCCTTTAATGTCCTGTCTCTTTCAACCAAACATTCTTTCTAATCCATCTTTAATTTCCAAATGTCACTGTCTCTTTCAATCAAACATTTTTTTCTAAGTCCATTTTTAAATTTTCCTTAATGTCACTGTCTCATTCAACTCAAACATTCTTTCTAATCACATCTTTAATTTCCTTTGTCCTGTCTAAACTCCAACATTTTTTCTAAGTCAATTTTTAAATTTTCCCTTTGTCACTGTCTCATTCAATCAAACATTCTTTCTAAGTAAATCTTTAATTTTTAAAGTCACTGTCTTCATTCAACTAAAACATTCTTTCTAAGTCACATCTTTAATTTTTAATGTCACTGTCTCATTCCTCAAACTTCTTTCAAGTAAATCTTTAATTTCCTTAATGCCCCTTCTCATTAACCCCAAACATTCTTTCTAAACATCTTTAATTTTTAAATTTCCCTTCCCCATTCAACTCAAACTTTTTCTAACCCACATTTTTAATTTTTAATGTCCTTCCCATTAAACTCAAACATTCTTTCTAAGACATTTTTAAATTTTCCCTTAATGCCCCTTCCCATTCAACTAAAACATTCTTTCTTAAAATTTTTTTCCTTAATGCCCTGCCCTTTCAATCAAACATTCTTTCTAATACATCTTTAATTTCCTTAATGTCACTGTCTTTTCAACTCAAACATTCTTTCTAAGTCACATCTTTAATTTTTAATGCCCCTGTTTCATTCAACTCAAACATTCTTTCTAAACATCTTTTTTCCCAAAGTCTGTCTCATTCAACTCAAACATTCTTTCTAAGCCACATCTTTTTTCCTTTTGTACTGTCTCATTCAACTAAAAACATTCTTTCAATCCATCTTTTTTCCTTAATGTATTTCTATTCAACTCAACATTCTTTCAAGCCATTTTTAATTTCCTTAACTTTTAACCTTGGGAGGTTTTTAAGGTTTTTCATTTTTTTATTTTTCTCTATATTTAAAACCCATACAAGTTCTTTGCATTAAAAATAGGATGTTTTTAAAAGGGAAAAGTAACTGGATGGGCTACGGTTATGGGGTTTTTTAACAAAAGTGGATGTTTTTTGATATCCGGCCTACTTAAAAAAATCAAAAAATAGTTATTCTAAAAATGACAATTTTTACAGTCTCAAAAAGAAAAAATAATTGCGAATAAAAGGGAATTTTTTATTCATTTTTAAAGTTTTATTTTTAAAAACATATTGAATTTAAACATGTTTGGAAAATATAAAAACTTAACCCCAAAATTTATAATATTAAATTTTTTTATTTTGAAAAAAAAAAAAATGACCTTCAAAAAATGATCCGTTTGGTCTGAAAACAGAATAAAAAACTAAACTTATATATATAAAAAAAACTTTAAAAGGGTATAAAATTCCTAAACCCAAGTAAAGATATTTTTAAACAAAAAAAATGTTTTTAATGATATTTGATAGAAAAAATAATCAGTAAAAATTTTGGGCATCTTAAAACAGACCAAGTGAAAAGGCATAGAATTTTCATCTGTCATCTGAAACATAGAATTTAAAGAATCATGGTGTCTTTCGGGACAGTAATCTGAGTTAGAATCTATTTTAAAATTTTTGGGCTTTTGGCTGGAGAATTTTGGGCCCTTTCTACAAAATGGCAAGTGGGGGGTGCCCCAGTCAACAGTTTAGAATAAAAAAATATATAATTAATTTTTTAAAATTTTTATTAGATTATCATATGTTCTGATTAGATACTAATTTAAACTTAAAATAAAATGATCAAAATTAGGCCACTTAAATGGGCATTTGCATCGATCAAAAATGATCAAATCCCTTACCCCAATGGTTAAGGGTTAATGTCCCTGTCTCATTCAACTCAAACATTCTTTCTAAGTCCATTTTTAATTTCCTTAATGTCACTGTCTCATTCAACTAAAAATTCTTTCTAACCCACATTTTTAATTTTCCCTTAATGTCACTGTCTCATTCAACTAAAAATTTTTCTAAGTCACATCTTTAATTTCTTAATGTCACTGTCTTTCAACTCAAACATTCTTTAAAACCCCTCTTTTTTTTTCCCCTGTCTCATTCAACTCAAACTTTTTTCTAACCACATTTTTAAATTTTCCCTTAATGTCACTGTCTCTTTTCAACTCAAACATTTTTTTTCTAAGTCCATTTTTAAATTTTCCTTAATGTCACTTTATTCAACTCAAACATTTTTTCTAAGCTACTCTTTAATTTCCTTAATTCACTTCTCCAACTCAAACATTCTTTCTAACCCCCTTTTTAATTTTCCCTTAATGTCACTGCCATTCAACTAAACATTCTTTCTAAGTCGTTTTTAATTTTCCCTTAATGCCCTGTCTCATTAAACCAAAAACATTCCTTTAAGTCCCATTTTTAATTTCCTTAATGTCACTGTCTCATTCAACTCAAACATTCTTTCAAGCATATCTTTTCCCTTAATGTCACTGTTCATTCAACCAAACATTCTTTCTAATCCATTTTTAATTTCCTTAATGTCACTGTCTCATTCAACTCAAACATTCTTTCTAACCCACATTTTTAAATTTCCTTTATGCCCTGCCCATTCCTCAAACATTTTTTCAAAGTCACATTTTTAATTTCCCTTAATGTCATGCTCATTAAATCAAACATTTTTTCCCCAAAATCTTTAATTTCCTTAATGCCCCTTCTCATTCAACTCAAACATTCTTTCAAAACCAATCTTTAATTTCTTTGTCACTGTTCATTTAACTAAACATTCTTTCTAAGTCACATCTTTAATTTCAGCACTGTCTCATTCCCATTCTTTCTAAGTCGATCTTTAATTTTTAATGTCACTTCTCTTAACCCAAACATTCTTTCTAAGTCATTTTTAATTTTTAATGTCATGTCTCTTCAACTCAAACTTTTTTAAAAGTCATACCCTTAATTTCCTTTGTCCTGTCTCATTAACTCAAACATTTTTTTAAGTCAACTTTTTTCCTTAATGCCCTTTTTATTCAACTAAAAATTCTTTCTAAGCACATTTTTAAATTTTTAAATTCATGTCTCATTCAACTAAAACATTCTTTTTAACCCAAATCTTTAATTTTTTTAAATTTACTGTCTCATTCAATAAACATTCTTTCTAAGTCAACCTTTAATTTCCTTAATGCCCCTTTTATTAAATCAAACATTCTTTCTGTCACATCTTTAATTTCTTAATGCCCTGTCTCATTCAACTCAAAATTCTTTCTAAGCCAATTTTTAAATTTTCCCTTAATGTCACTGTCCCCATTCAACAAAAACATTCTTTCTAAGTCCATCTTAATTTCCTTAATGTCCTGCCCATTCAACTCAAACATTCTTTCTAAGCCATCTTTAATTTCCTTAATGCCTGTCTCATTCAACTCAAACTTCTTTCAATCCATCTTTAATTTTAAAAGTACTGTCTCTCAACCAAACATTTTTTCTAAGTCGTCTTTAATTTTTAATGCACTGTCTCATTCAACTCAAACATTCTTTCTAAGCCCCAATCTTTTTTCCTTAATTCTGTCTCATTAAACTCAAAATTTTTTTCTAAGTAAACCTTTAATTTTTAATTCCTGTCTCATTCAACCAAACATTCTTTCTAATCCATCTTTAAATTTTTTAATTACTGTCTTCATTCAACTCAAACATTTTTTTCTAAGTCCATTTTTAAATTTTCCCTTTAAATTTCCCTTTTCCCCATTATCAAACATTTTTTTTCAAGTCCACTTTAATTTTTGCCCCTTTTCTTTAACTCAAACATTCTTTCTAACCAATCTTTTTCCCTTAATGCCCCTGCTCATTAAACTCAAACATTTTTTCTAACCACATCTTTAATTTTTAATGTCCCTGTCTCATTAAACTCAAACATTCTTTCAAAACATCTTTAATTTCCTTAATGCCCCTGTCCCCCACAACTCAAACATTCTTTCAAGCCCATCTTTAATTTCCTTAATGCCCCTGTCTCATTCAACTAAACATTTTTTCTAACCCACATCTTTAATTTCTTAATGTCACTTCTCATTCAACTCAAACATTTTTTTAAGCCACATCTTTAATTTTTAAATTCCTTCTCATTCAATCAAACATTCTTTCTGTCATTTTTAAATTTCCAATGTCCCTGTTTTTTCAACCCAAACATTCTTTCTAACCCAAATTTTTAATTCCTTAATGCCCCTGTCTCATTCAAAAAAACATTCTTTCTAAACATTTTTTAATTTAATGTCATGTCTCATTCAATCAAACATTCTTTCTAAGTCCATTTTTAAATTTTCCCAATGCTCTGTTCTTCAACTCAAACATTCTTTCTAAGCATATTTTTAATTTCTTTTGCCCCTGTCTCTTCAACTCAAACATTCTTTCTAAGTCCATCTTTAATTTCCTTAATGTCCTGTCTCATTCAACTCAAACATTCTTTCTAAAACATCTTTAATTTCCTTAATGCCCTGTCTCATTCAACTCAAAAATTCTTTCTAATCACATTTTAATGTTTTTACTGTCTCTTCAACTCAAACATTCTTTCTAAACATCTTTTTTCCTTTGTCCTTCTCATTAAACTAAACATTCTTTCTAACCCCACATTTTTAATTTCCTTCTGTCACTGTTCTTCAACTCAAACATTATTTCTAAGTCACATTTTTAAATTTTCCCCAATGTCACTGTCTCATTCAATAAAATTCTTTCTAAGTCTACCCTTTTTTCCAAAATGCACTGTTCATTCAACTAAACATTTTTTCTAAGTCCATTTTTAAATTTCCCTTAATGTCACTGTCTCATTCAACCCCAAACATTTTTTAAGTCTTACCCTTTTTCCCCTTAATGTACTGTCTCTTCAACTAAAACTTTTTTTTCTAAGTCACATCAATTTTCCCCTTTAATGTCTCTGTCTTCATTCAACTCAAACATTCTTTCTAAGTAAATCTTTAATTTTTAATGCCCCTTTTCCCTTTCAACTAAAAACATTCTTTCAAAGTCACATTTTTAAATTTTTTAATGTCACTGTCCCCCATTCAACTCAAACATTTTTTCAAAAAAACATCTTTAATTTCCTTAATTCCTGTCTCATTCAACTTAAACATTCTTTCTAAGTCACATCTTTAATTTCCTTAATGTCCTGTCTCATTCAACCAAACATTCTTTTTCCCATTTTTAAATTTTCCTAGTACTGTCTCATTCAACTCAAACATTTTTCAATCACATCTTTAATTTCCATAATGTCACTGTCTCATTAAACTCAAACATTTTTTCTGCCCATCTTTAATTTCCTTAATTCCTGTCTCTTTCAACTCAAACATTCTTTCTAAGTCACATCTTTTTTCCCTTAATGTCATTCTCATTCACTAAACATTCTTTCAAGTCCATCTTTAATTTTTAATGTCACTGTCTCATTCAACTCAAACATTCTTTCTAATCCATCTTTAATTTCCTTAATGCCTGTCTTCATTCAACTCAAACATTTTTTCTAAGTCCATCTTTAATTTCCTTAATGTCACTGTCTCATTCAACTCAAACTTTTTCTAAGTCACTTTTTAATTTCCTTAATGTCCTGTCTCATTCAATCCAAACATTCTTTCAAGCCCATCTTTAATTTCCTTAATGTCCCTGTTTCTTTTTCAACTCAAACATTCTTTCAAACCCATTTTAAAATTTTCCCTTAATGCCCCTGTCTCATTCAACTCAAACATTCTTTCTAAACATTTTTAAATTTCCCAATGTCACTGCCCATTCAACTCAAACATTCTTTCTAACCACATCTTTAATTTTTAATGCCCCTGTCTCATTAAACCCAAACATTCTTTCTAAGCTCATCTTTTTTTTAATGTCCTGTCTCATTCAACTCAAACATTTTTTTCTAACCCACACAATTTCCTTAATGTCACTGTCTCATTAACTCAAACATTCTTTCTGTCCATCTTTAATTTCCTTTGCCCCTGCATTCAACTCAAACATTCTTTCTAAGCCATTTTTAAATTTCTTAATGCCCCTGTTTTAAACTCAAACATTCTTTCAAACATCTTTTTTTTAATGTCACTGTTCCATTCAACTCAAACATTCTTTCTAAGTCCATTTTTAATTTTTAAAGTCACTGTCTCATTCAACTCAAACATTCTTTCTAAAATATTTTTAATTTTCCCCTTAAATTTCCCCTGTCTCATTCAACTAAAACATTCTTTCTAAGTCAATCTTTAATTTCCCTTAATGTCACTGTCTCATTCAACTAAAACTTTTTTTAAACATCTTTTTTCCTTAATTCCTGTCCCATTCAACTCAAACATTCTTTCTAAGTCACATTTTTAAATTTTCCCTTAATTCCTGTCTCATTAAACTCAAACATTTTTTTAAAACATTTTTAAATTTTTAATGCCCCTTCCCCATTATCTCAAACATTTTTTCTGCCCATTTTTAATTTCCTTCATGTCATGTCCATTCAACTAAAACATTCTTTCTAAGTCACATCTTTAATTTCCAAGCCCTTTGTCTCATTCAACTAAAAATTTCTTTCTAAGTCACATCTTTAATTTCCTTAATGTCACTGTCTCATTAAACTCAAACATTTTTTAAGTCACATCTTTAATTTCCTTAATGTCATGTCTCTTCAACTCAAACATTCTTTCTAAGTCACTCTTTAATTTCCTTAATGTCACTGTCTCATTAAACCCAAACATTCTTTCTAAGTAAATTTTTAATTTTCCCTTAATGTCACTGTCTTCATTCAACCAAACATTTTTTCTAAGTAAATTTTTAAATTTCTTAATGCCCGTTCATTCAACTAAAATTCTTTCAAGACATTTTTAATTTCCTTAATGTCACTCCCATTCAACTAAACATTCTTTTAAGTGTTTTTAAATTTTCCCTTAATGCCCTGCCCCATTCAATCAAACATTCTTTCAAGTGACACTTTAATTTCCTTAATTCATGCTCATTAAACCCAAACATTCTTTCAAAGTCCTTTTTAAATTTTTTAATGTCATGTCTCATTCAACTAAACATTCTTTCAACCCACATCTTTAATTTCCTTAATGTCACTGTCTCATTAACTAAAAACATTTTTCTAAGTCAATCTTTAATTTCCAATTCACTTTTCTTTCCCTCAAACATTCTTTCTAAGTCCCTCTTTTAATTTCCTTAATGTCATGTCCATTCAACTCAAAATTCTTTCAAAGCCCATCTTTAATTTCCTTAATGTCCCTGTCCATTCAACTCAAACATTTTTTTTCTAAGTCCATTTTTAATTTCCTTAATGTCACTGTCTCATTAAACCCAAACATTCTTTCTAACATATTTTTAAATTTTCAAATGCCCCTGTTCATTAAACTCAAACATTCTTTCTAAGTCCATCTTTAATTTCCAATTCACTGTCTCATTAAACTAAACATTCTTTCTAAGCCCTTTTTAAATTTTCCCTTAATGTCACTGTCTCTTTCAACCAAAATTTTTTTGCCATCTTTTTTTTTTAATTACTTTCATTAAACCCAAACATTCTTTCAAAAACCATCTTTAATTTCCTTAATGCCCCTGTCCTTCATCTCAAACATTCTTTCTAAGCACATTTTTAAATTTTCCCTTCTGTCACTGTCTCTTTCAACTCAAACATTCTTTCTAAGTCAATTTTTAATTTCCCTTTTCCTTCTCATTCAACCAAACATTCTTTCTAAGTCCATTTTTAAATTTTTTTAATTTACTGTCTCATTCACTAAACATTCTTTCTAAGCCCAATTTTTAATTTTTAAATGCCCTGTCTCATTCAACTCAAACATTTTTTTAAAGTAAATCTTTAATTTCCTTAATGTACTTCTCTTCCCAAACATTTTTTCTAAGTCCATCTTTAATTTCCTTAATTCCTGTCTTCATTAACTCAAACTTCTTTCTAAGTCCATCTTTAATTTCCTTAATGTCACTGTCTCATTCAACCAAACATTCTTTCTAACCCATCTTAATTTCCCTTAATGTCACTGTCTCATTAAACTAAAACATTCTTTCAAAGTGCATTTTTAATTTCCCCTTTGTCCTTTTTCATTAACTCAAAAATTTTTTTCTAAGTCACATTTTTAAATTTTCCCTTAATGTCACTGTCTCATTCAACTCAAACATTTTTTCTAAACATTTTTAATTTTTAATTCACTGCCCATTCAATCAAACATTCTTTCAAGTCACACTTTAATTTTTTTAATGTCCTGTCTCATTCAACTAAAACATTCTTTCTAAGCCACATCTTTAATTTCCTTAATGTCACTGTCTCATTCAACTAAAACATTCTTTCTAAGTCCAAATTTTAAATTTTCCCATAATGTCCTGTCTCATTCAACTAAACATTTTTTCTAAGTCCATCTTTATTTTTAATTCATTCTCTTCAACTCAAACATTCTTTCTAAGTCAATTTTTAATTTTTAAATTTAATGTCTCATTTAATTTAAACATTCTTTCTAAGTAAATCTTTTTTTCCTTAATGTCATTTCATTCAACTCACATTCTTTCAAAGTCCTTTTTAATTTTTAATGTCACTGTCTTCATTCAACTCAAACATTTTTCAAGTAAATTTTAATTTTTAATTCCCTTCTCATTCAACTCAAACATTCTTTCTAAGTCACATCTTTTTTTCCTTAATGCCCCCTGTCTCATTCAACTAAAACATTCTTTCTAAGTCACATTTTTAAATTTTCCTTAATGCCCTGTTTCTTTCAATCAAACATTCTTTCTAACCATTTTTAAATTTTCCCTTAAATTCCCCCTGTTTTCAACTAAAACATTCTTTCTAAGCCCATTTTTAATTTTTAATTCCTTTCATTAAACTCAAACATTCTTTCTAAGCCACATCTTTTTTCCTTTAAATTCCCTGCTCTTTCAACTAAAACATTCTTTCTAAGCCCATCTTTAATTTTTTGCCCCTTTTCATTCAACTCAAACATTCTTTCTAAGTATTTTTAATTTTCCTAATGTCCCTGTCTCTTCAACTCAAACATTCTTTCAAAGTATCTTTAATTTCCTTAATTATGTCTCATTAAACTCAAACATTTTTTTAAGTCAATTTTTAAATTTTCCCCTTAATGCCCCTGTCTCATTCAACTCAAACATTCTTTCTAAGTCCCATCTTTAATTTCCTTAATGTCACTGTCTCATTCAACTCAAAAATTCTTTCTAAGTCACATCTTTAATTTCCTTAATGTCACTGTCTCATTCAACTAAAACATTTTTTCTAACCCCATCTTTAATTTCCTTAATGCCCCTGTCCCCTTTCAACTCAAACATTCTTTCTAAAACATTTTAAATTTCCCCTTAATGCCCCTTTTTAATTAAACCCAAACTTCTTTCTAATCGACTTTAATTTTTAATGCCCCTGTCTCATTCAACTCAAACATTCTTTCTAAGTCCATCTTTTTTCCTTAATGCCCTGTCTCTTTCAACAAAAACATTCTTTCTGTAAATCTTTAATTTTCCTTAAATTTCCCCTTTCCCCATTCAACTCAAACATTTTTTTCTAAGTCCATCTTTAATTTCCTTAAATGCCCCTTTATTCAACCAAACATTCTTTCAAACCACATTTTTAAATTTCCTTAATGCCCCTGTCTCATTCAACTCAAACATTTTTTCTAAGTCACATCTTTAATTTCCTTAATGTCACTTTTCCATTTAACTCAAAATTTTTCTAAAAACATTTTTAAATTTTCCCATGTCCTGTTCTTTAAACCCAAACATTCTTTCTGTCAATTTTTAATTTTTTTAAATTTATGTCTCATTAAACTCCTTCTTTCAAACATTTTTAATTTTTAAATTCCTGTCTCTTCAACTCAAACATTCTTTCTAACCCACATCTTTAATTTTTTAAATGCCCCTTCTCATTTAACCAAACATTTTTTAACCACTTTAATTTTTAATTCACTGTCTCATTCAATCAAAATTTTTCTAAGTCACTTTAATTTTTAATGCCCCTGTCTCTTCAACTCAAACATTCTTTCTAAGTCATTTTTAAATTTTCCCTTAATGTCCCTGCCCATTCAACTCAAACATTCTTTCTAACCCACTTTTTAATTTTTTAATGTCCTTTTTCACCTCAAACTTTCTTTCTAAGTCACATTTTTAAATTTTCCCTAATGTCACTGTCTCTTTCAACTCAAACATTCTTTCAAAGTCACATTTTTAATTCCTTAATGTCCTGTTTTTTCTCAAACATTCTTTCTAAGTCACATCTTTAATTTCTTAATGCCCCTGTCCATTCAACTCAAACATTTTTCTAACCCATTTTTAATTTCCCTTTAATGCCCTGTCTCATTAAACTAAACATTCTTTCTAAGTCACTTTAATTTTTAATTCCCTTTCCATTCAACTCAAACATTCTTTCTAAGTCACTTTTAATTTCCTTAATGTCACTGTTCTTTCAACCAAACATTCTTTCTAAGTCACATCTTTAATTTTTAATGCCCCTTTTCTTTAACTCAAACATTCTTTCTAAGTCCATTTTTAAATTTTCCCAATGTCCCTGTCTCATTAAACTCAAACATTTTTTCTGCCACATCTTTAATTTTTTGTCTTTTCTCTTCAACTCAAACATTCTTTCTAATCACATTTTTAAATTTTCCCTTTAAATTTCCCCTGTCTCATTCAACTCAAACATTCTTTCAAGTCACATTTTTAAATTTTTTAATGTCCCTGTCTTTCAACTAAAAACATTCTTTCTAAGCCCATTTTTAAATTTCCTTAATTCCCTCTCATTCAACTAAACATTCTTTCTAAGTCACATCTTTAATTTCTTAATGTCACTGTTCATTCAACTCAAACATTTTTTCTAAGTCCATCTTTAATTTTTTGTCCCTTCCATTAAACTCAAAATTCTTTCTAAGTCCATTTTTAATTTCTTTGCCCCTGTTTCTTTCAATAAAATTTTTTCAAACATCTTAAATTTCCTTAATGCCCCTGTCTCATTCAACTCAAACATTTTTTCAAACCATCTTTTTTCCTTAATGTCACTTTCATTCAACTCAAACATTTTTTCAAACATTTTTAAATTTTAATGCCCCTGTCTCATTCAACTAAAAATTTTTCTAAGCTACATCTTTAATTTCCTTAATGTCATTTTTATTACTCAAACTTCTTTCAAACATCTTTTTTTCCTTAATTCCTGTCTCTTTCAACTAAACATTCTTTCTAAGTCACTCTTTTTTTAATGCCCCTGTTTCTTTCAACCAAACATTCTTTCTCACATCTTTAATTTTTTTAATGCCCCTTTATTAAATCAAACATTCTTTCTAAAAATCTTTAATTTCAATGTCATGTTCTTCAACCAAAATTCTTTCTAAGTCCATTTTTAAATTTTCCCAATGTCACTGTTTTCAACTCAAACATTCTTTCTAACCCATATTTTTAATTTTTAATTCCTGTCTCTTCAACTCAAACATTCTTTCTAAGTCACATCTTTAATTTCCTTAATGTCACTGTCTCATTCAACTCAAACATTCTTTCAAACCCCAATTTTTAATTTTCCCTTTAAATTCACTGTCTCATTCAACTCAAACATTTTTTCTAAGTCACATCTTTAATTTTCCAATGTCCTGCCCTTTCAATAAACTTTTTTTTCAAAAACACATCTTTAATTTCTTAATGCCCCCTGTCTCTTATCTCAAACATTCTTTCTAAACATCTTTAATTTTTTGCCCTGTCTCATTCAACTCAAACATTTTTTCTAAGCCCTCTTTAATTTTTAATGTCCTGTCTCATTTAACTCAAAATTCTTTCGTCCCATTTTTAAATTTTCCTTAATTCACTGCCCATTCAACTCAAACATTCTTTCTAAGTCACACTTTAATTTTTTTAATTTTCACTTCTCATTCAACTCAAACATTCTTTCTAAGTAAATTTTTAATTTTTAAATTCACTGTCTCTTCAACTCAAACTTTCTTTCTAAGTCCATCTTTAATTTTTAATTCACTGTCTTCATTCAACTCAAACATTCTTTCTAAGTCCATCTTAATTTTCCCCTAATTACTGTCTCATTCAACTAAACATTTTTTCTAAACATTTTTAATTTTCCCAATGCCCTTTTTCTATTAAACTCAAACATTCTTTCAAAGTGTCTTTAATTTCCTTAATGCCCCTTTTTCATTCACTCAAACATTTTTTCTAAGCCCCTTCTTTAATTTCCATAATGTCACTGTCTCATTCAACTCAAACATTCTTTCTAAACATTTTTAATTTTCCCTTAATGTCATGTCTCATTCAACTCAAACATTCTTTCAAAGTCCCATTTTTAATTTTCCTTAATTCCTTTCCATTAATCAAAATTCTTTCTAATACATCTTTAATTTCCTTAATGCCCTGTCCATTCAACTCAAACATTCTTTCAAGTCACCTTTAATTTCCATAATGCCCTTTTCTCATTCCTCAAACATTCTTTCTAAGTCCTTTTTAAATTTTCCCTAATTTCCCTGCCCTTTTCAACTCAAACATTCTTTCTAAGTCACATTTTTAATTTTCCCTTAATTCTTCTATTTAACTCAAACATTCTTTCTAAGTCACATCTTTAATTTCCTTAATGTCACTGTCTCATTCAACTCAAACATTCTTTCTAAGTCACATTTTTAATTTCCTTAATGTCACCTTTAAATTAAACTAAAACATTCTTTTAAGTCCATTTTTAAATTTTCCCTTAATTACTTTCATTAAACCAAACATTCTTTCTAATACATTTTTAATTTCCTTAATGCCCCTGTCTCATTCAACTCAAACATTTTTTCTAATACATTTTTAAATTTTCCTTAAATGTCACTGTCTCATTAAACTCAAACATTCTTTCTAACCCTATCTTTAATTTCTTAATGCCCCTGTCTTTCCCTTTTAAAACATTCTTTCTAAGTCCTTTTTAAATTTTCCCTTAATGTCACTGTCTCATTCAACTCAAACATTTTTTCAAAGCCACATCTTTAATTTCCTTAATGTCACTGTCTCATTCAACTCAAACATTCTTTCTAAGTCACATCTTTTTTCCCTTTTAATGTCACTGTCTCTTCAACTCAAACATTTTTTCCCCAAATTTTTAAATTTTTCCAAATGTTTTCTTCATCTAAAACTTTTTTCTAAGCCACATTTTTAATTTTTTGTCACTGTCTCATTCCTAAAACTTCTTCTAAGCCCACATTTTTAAATTTCCTTAATGTCCTGTCTCATTCAACTCAAAAAATTCTTTCTAAGTATTTTTAAATTTCCTTAATTACTTTCTTCAACCCAAACATTTTTTCAAATCACATTTTTAAATTTTTCTTAATGTCCTTTCATTCAACTAAACATTCTTTCTAATCCATTTTTAAATTTTCCCTTTGCCCTGTTCTTTCAACTAAAAACATTTTTCTAAGTCCTCTTTTTTCCAAATTTCCTGTTTCATTCCAAAAACATTTTTTTTCAGCCCTCTTTTTTCCCTTAATGCATTTTCCATTCCTCAAACATTTTTTCTAACCCCTCTTTTTTTCCAATGTCCTGTCTTTAAACTCAAACTTTTTTCTGGGACATCTTTTTTTTCCCTTAATGCCCCTGTTTCATTCACTAAAATTCTTTTAAGTAAATCTTTAATTTCCTTAATGTACTGTCTCATTAACTAAACATTCTTTCTGCCAATCTTTAATTTCCTTAATGTCCTTCTCATTCACTCAAAATTTTTCAAGTCACATTTTTAAATTTTCCCTTAATGTCACTGTCTCATTCAACTAAAAATTTCTTTCTAAGCCACATCTTTAATTTCCTTTGTCTTGCCCATTCAACTCAAACATTCTTTCTAAGTCACATCTTTAATTTCCATAATGTCACTTCTCATTCAATCAAACATTCTTTCTGTCGCATTTTTAAATTTTCCCTTTAAATCCCCTGCTCATTCAACCAAACTTTTTCTAAGTCCATCTTTAATTTTTAAATTTAACTGTCTCATTTAACTAAAAATTTCTTTCTAAGTCTTTTTAAATTTTTTAATGTCACTTCTCATTCAACTCAAACATTCTTTCTAAGTCACATCTTTTTTCCTTAATGTCACTTCTTCATTCAACTCAAACATTCTTTCTAAGTCCATCTTTAATTTCCTTAATGTCATGCCCATTAAACTCAAACATTCTTTCTAAGTAAATTTTTAATTTCTAATTTCCCTGTCTCATTCAACTAAAACATTTTTTCTAAGTCACATTTTTAATTTTCCCTTAATGTCCTGTCTCATTCAACTCAAACATTTTTCAAGTCACATTTTTAATTTCCTTAATGCCCTGTCTCTTTCAACTCAAACATTCTTTCTAAACACTTTAATTTCCTTAATTCACTGCTCATTAAACTCAAACATTTTTTCTAATCCCATCTTTTTTTCCTTAATGCCCCTGCCCTTTTTCAACTAAAAATTCTCAAAACATCTTTAATTTTTAATTCCTGCCCATTCAACTCAAAATTTTTTTCTAACACATCTTTAATTTCCTTAATTTTCCATTCAACTCAAACATTTTTTCCACATCTTTAATTTCCTTAATGCCCCCTGTCTCTTTAAAATTCAAACATTCTTTCTAAACATCTTTAATTTCCTTAATGCCCCTTTTCTTAACTAAAACTTTCTTTCTAAGTCGCATCTTTACCTTAATGCCCCTGTCTCTTCAACCAAACATTCTTTCTAATCCATCTTTAATTTCCAATGCCTGTCTCATTCAACTCAAACATTCTTTCTAAGTCCATCTTTAATTTCTTAATTTCCCCCTTTCATTCAACTCAAACATTCTTTCTAACCACATTTTTAATTTCCTTAAATTTCCCCCGTCCATTAAAACCAAACATTCTTTCTAAGTATTTTTAATTTTCCCTTAATTATTTATTCAACTCAAACATTCTTTCTAAACATCTTTAATTTCCTTAATGCCCTTTCATTAAATCAAACATTCTTTTAAACATTTTTAATTTTCCCTTAAATGCCCCTGTTTCATTAAACTAAAACATTTTTTTTGCGTCTTTAATTTCCTTAATTCCCTTTTCTTTCAACTCAAACATTCTTTCTAAGTCAATTTTTAATTTCCTTAATGTCATGTCTCTTCAACTCAAACATTTTTTTCTAAGTAAAATCTTTAATTTTTAATGCCCCTGTCTCATTCAATAAACATTTTTTTTCTAAGTCCCTCTTTAATTTCCTTAAATTTCCCTTCTCATTCAATCAAACATTCTCTGCCACTTTTTTCAATGCCCCTGCCTTTCCCCTAAACTTCTTTCTAATCCATCTTTAATTTCCTTAATGTCACTTCTCATTAAACTAAAAAATTCTTTCTAACCACACTTTAATTTCCAATGTCCTGTCTCATTCAACTCAAACATTCTTTCTAAGTTATTTTTAATTTCCTTAATGTCACTGTTCATTCAACAAAAACATTTTTTCTAACCACTTTTTTTTTAATTTTCTTTCTTTCCTCAAACATTCTTTCTAAGCCACATCTTTAATTTCCTCAATGTCACTGTCTCATTCAACTCAAACATTCTTTCTAAGCCCTTTTTTTAAATTTTCCTTAATGCCCCTGTCTCTTTCAACTCAAACATTCTTTCTAAGTCCATTTTTAATTTTGCCCCTGTCTCTTAAACTCAAACTTCTTTCAACCCCACATTTTTAAATTTTTTTAAAATTTCCCTGCCCATTAAACTCAAAATTCTTTTTCTTCACATTCCTTAATGCCCTGTTCTTTAAACCCAAACATTCTTTCTAAGTCCATTTTTAAATTTTCCCTTAATGCCCTTTTTTTCAACTAAAACATTCTTTCTAAGTCACATTTTTAAATTTTCCCTTTGTCTGTCTCATTCAATAAACATTCTTTCTAACCCCACATCTTTAATTTCCTTAATGTCACTGTCTCATTCAAGTCAAACATTCTTTCTAAGCCACATCTTTAATTTTTTTAATGCCCCTGTCATTCAAGTCAAACATTCGAAAATTTCTTTAAATAACTTTATCAAATATCTACACTTTTTTTCTATCTTCTTTTTCTTTTGCATTTTATAAAGTTTTGGGATCCAGCGTTTAAAAAAGTACGCGTTTTCTCAAACAATATTCCCCTCTTCTGTTCACTTCTTTCTCTCCCTTTATTCAAAAGATAAATAAACTAGTTCACTTCCTCTCACACTTTATTCCAACAGATAAAAAAACTTTTACTTCTTTTCCCCCTCACCTTTTTTCCCAAACAGATAAAAAACATTTCCCCACTTTTTCTCCCCCACACTTTATTCACAACATATAAATAAATAGTTCACTTTTTTCTCTCCACTTTTTCACAACAGATAAAAAAATATTCCTTCTTTTCCATTTTTATTCACAACAGATAAAAAAATAGTTGACTTCTTCTCTCCTTTTTCACAAAGAAAAAATAAACTAGTTCACTTCTTCTCTCTTATTTTATTCAAAACAGATAATAAACTAGTTCCCTTCTTCTCATTCTGTTATTTACAACTGTTCAAAATTGAATGCACTGTATAACCTATTTTTATCGACATGTGATAAAGTGAATATCTGAAGAAATGATAAAAAAGAAGATTTTTGTTGAAAAAAGTTGTAATCCCCTTTGGGATTGGTTTGGACAATCTTGCTCTACTATAAAATTTTAGACTTACAGGGCCCCTTTGCAGGTAATTACTATTAGATAATTTATTCACTGGAATATATTTTGTCTCTCAATTTCCCCAAAAAGTACTTATGCTGATTTTGTGGAAAAATTGGGGGCTAGAGGTGTTTTTTTGTTGCATGTGTGACACGCCCAGGGGTTTGAACCACTGTGACCCCCGGGTATGTGACACGCCCAGAAGTTATGTAAACACCACAGACAGGTACGTAGTGTGCCCGTTCGGAGATTATGTCCCTGTGACGATAGTACTGTGACACGTCTGGTTTGAAATAATGGCGGACTGGAAATAGTGGACACGCCCAAAAAGATTTAAAACCACTTCTAAACTCCCGCTTTGTGGTCGTGTCTATACATATTTTGGTATGACCATTGCATCTTCCACCCCTTTTGTCTTAATCTTGGATTTATAAATTTTTTTGGCTTTTACGTCAAGGGGGGGATTTTCCGGATTATGTGTGATCCCGATTTTGGGAGTGTGTGTTGAAATTTGATCATCTTTTTTTATAATTCGGTCTGAAACATTCTCTTTATCTGTCTTTTGGTCCCCAAATTCTAATTGCTTCCTCCTGTTTTTAAATCTAAATTGCAAAACCTCTCATGAAGATCTCCCTTTGGGGATTTTTTTATATGTCACTGATGATCATAAATTTCCCCTTTCATCATTTATATCCATTCAAAGGTTTAAATTTTAAATATCTGTTTTTTCCCCGTTTTCTCTTTCAGTTACAAAACTTTTAAAATTTTGAATGCATCTAGTTTTTCCCCGTTTTCTCTTATCACCGTTACAAAACTTTTAAAATTTAATATCTAGTCTTTTCCGTTTTCTTTTATCACCGTTCAAAGTTTTTTGAATGTATCAGTTTTTTTCCCCTTTTTCTTATACCGTTACAAACTTTTAAATTTGAATGTATCTAGTTTTTTTATTTTTCTTATCTGTTGGATTCCTTTCGATAATGTAATCTATATTTAGTATTGATTTAGCTTTAGTTGGAGGTTTAAATGATTTTAAACTGAGTATAAGAATAGTCGTGTCTAGATGTAGTTTTGTGCAGCCTTGTCTATTGTCTCGTGTGTATGATAGTTCTAATAGTGCTATTTTTCGATTTATCATTCCTTCAACGAGGTCTTGTGACTGTTGGCATGATCGACAGATATTACATGTGCAAATCTTAACATCATTTCTTGGTTCTCTCCCTTTGGAGCTGTTTTCCCGTCGTCGTCGAAATCTCTTTATAATTCTGTGAGCATAAATTAGATTATATCATTGTCGGTTCACAGTGTTTCGCTAATTATATATATATATATATATATATGTATATGATATATATATATATTATATATATATGGCCTTTTGTCTTTACAGACGGTCAATTGGCAAGTGTTTTACTGTGACAACTTTTAAGTTTTCGCTTTTCTCTCTTTTCATTCAGCTCATAGATAAGTCTCTTCTCAGAAGACTGCGTCCTTCCGCAATTTGGCTTTCCACACAACTCTGTCATCAGCTAGTTTTTCCCGTGTGCTGGGACCTATAGAAAAGTAGTTTTTCATTGAGGTTTTGCAGACATCTTTATATCTGAGTTGTGGTCTGCCCTGGTGCCTCTTCCCCTCCATAAGTTCACAGAAATACATGTGTTTTATTATGTGACACGTTTCCATTCTTCTCAAATGCCCCAACAATCTTAGTCGTCTACTACTGAGCACGTCCATGATGGAAGGTAGGTTTGCAAGTTGCAGTACTTCAGAGTTGGTTAGTTAATATACAATTTGATAATATATCAATATTTCCAAGTTTAATCTGCACATTACAAGTTTAACACTTCTAATTACAATGTCTGAGTCTCACTTGTGAATGGATACACAACACACAGACACTGTAGGCTACACATTAACTTTATTGTTGATGGTCAGTATACTATATCTCTACACTCTCTGAGATCAAACTTGAACAAGATCAGATCGAAGGATATTGAAATCTCTGTTATCTGAGAATGTTTGATCATCAAATATTCTAACATATTTTCAGGACAAAGATACACAATAATATCATATAAACATATTGAAATCTCTGTTATCTAAAACATTTTATTATTGAAGTCAATAATTATTGATTTCTTCTGGTAAATATAAACAATAATATCATATAAACATATTGAAATCTCTGTTATCTAAAACATGTTATTATTGAAGTCAATAATTATTGATTTCTTCTGGTAAATATAAACAATAATATCATATAAACATATTATAATAATTATTATAGAAATACGTGTTTGTCAGTTATTTTTGTATCCAATTTCTTTTTCTTCCATGAATATTTATTTCCTTTCATCAGACAAATTGTGAGACTAAAGGAGGAGCTTTAGCTGAAATTGAAGATGAAGATGAAGACAGACTAGTTACAAGTACATTTAATACAAGAAGTTAGTATTTCTTTTTAATATGTTATCTTGTAGAGTGAGAGAGATAGAGAGAGAGAGAGATGGAGAGAGATAGAGAGAAAAGATAGAGATAGATAGAGAGAGAAACTCGAGGAGGTGATGCTGTTTGCTGTTGAGACACAGTGATAGTTTTGATCTCAAAAGAAATAAATGGCTACTTGGTGAGAATGAATTCAACTAGAACAGTCGCCCGAGTGGTTACCAGGGCCCAAATTTGGGATGTAAAATACTGTTACCTGCCACGCATGTCGTAAGAGCTAACTAAGAAGGTTTGGCTGAAATCGGATGCATGTGTCCTAAACGTGTACAAACTTATGCGTTTATGGGCCTACCAAACCAATGTGCAACGTATACACGTTCTAGGAAGAGATCAAACATATCACAAAGAGTGATTAAAGTTGGTCGTAAAGAACGAACGCAAATAAGAAGAAGAAGAACAGGTGCAAGAGAGTACACCCTGAACATGGATTCATCAAGAGGAAGGAGCTGACCAAATAGATATGGCTTGATGTAGCTACAACTCCCCATTATAACAGAATATAAAACGACCGATCGTGCACTATCTCAGAAACTGATCATCATTTAAACATGCGACAACGACTAGCAGCAAGAAAGCCGAGAACGACAAATCTAAGAAAGAAGAGCGTATATAAGAAAGTTAACAATAGTTTCAAGAACATTGAATCCAGAGTGTTAGTAGTTTTTTAATTGTTTTGTTATCTTGTAGAGTGAGAGAGAACAGAGAGAGAGAGAGAGAGAGAGAGAGAGATGAGAGAAGCGAAACAGAGAGAAGATGAGAGAGATGAGAGAAGAGAGAGAGAGAGGAGAGAGAGAGATGAGAGAGAGAGATGAGAGAGAGATGAGAGAGAGATGAGAGAGAGAGAGAGAGAGAGAGAGAGAGAGAGAGAGAGAGAGAAGAAGAGATAGAGAGAAGATGAGAGAGAGAGAGAGGAGAGAGAGAGAGAGAGGAAGAGAGAGAGATGAGAGAGAGAGAGAGGAGAGAGATGAGAGGAGAGAGAATGAGGAGAGAAGATGAGAGAGAGAGAAGAGGAGAGAGAGATGAGAGAGAGAGAGGAAAGAGAGAGAATGAGAGAGAGAGGAAAGAGAGAGATAGAGAGAGAGAGGAGAGACGAGAGAGGAGAGGAGAGGAGAGAGACAGAGAGAGAGAGAGAGCAAAGAAAAGAAAGTTGTGTAGGGGATGATATGTACTGTTGAGAGGTAGTTCTAGTTGTAATCTCAGAAAAAATCAAGAAGATTATTAGGAATATAAGAAAGTTGTACAAATAAAATAAAAACAAATGTGAAGGCTGGAGATATTTAGAAGTAAATCTAATAGAAATAAATAAACATGAGGAGTCGTCACTTGATCCACAAACTGTAATATATGACCAGGATGTGACTGCTGTATCGTACTTGATCACAAACTGTAATATATGACCAGGATGTAGTCGAGTATCACTTGATCACACAAACTGTAATATATGACCAGGATGAGAATGCTGTATCGTAACTTGATCTCACATACTGTAATATATGACCAGGATGTGAATGCCGTATCGATAACTTCATGATCTACATACTGTCAATATATGACCAGGATGTGACTGCTTGAAACTGATCACAACTGTAATATGACCAGATGGACTGTATCCTCATCACAACTGTAATATATGACCAGGATGTGAATGCCGTATCGTAACTTGATTCACAAACTGTAATATATGACCAGGATGTGACTGCGTATCGTAACTTGACCTCACAAACTGTAATATATGACCAGGATGTGACTATCGTATCGTAACTTGATCACAACTAAACTGTAATACTCGATGACCAGGATGTGACTGCCGTATCGTAACTTGATCTCACATACTGTAATATATGACCAGGATGTGACTGCTGTATCGTAACGTCTAAAACTGATCATATACCAGATGACTTGTATCGTAACTACCCACAAATTGTAATACATAACCAGGATGTGAATGCCGTACATAAGACCTGGTCAAACCAAACTACATAATGTAATATATGACCAGAAGCCAGAATTGATTCCCATTAATTAATATCATATATTTATCATAATCATCCAACTAGTAATTTGTTCTAAGCTACCAGCCAAGTAATACTTTGAAATTATCATTTTCGTAGTTCAGAAGCACTGTATCCGCTGCCGTCAAGCTCAATCATTTTCCCCATCTTCAACTTAATCCATCTTGCCCGAGTATTCCTCTTCTTTTCTTTGCCGTGATGATTCACTCATTACTTGTAATCTCTATCCTCTAATTCTACATGTCGGAAAGAAATTCTGCATTCTTATTTATAACATCAACCATATTTGATTTCATTTTGTTTTTCTGGATAGATCTAGTTTGGTTTTGTCTCCGTCACAGTAAACAGAAAACGCTTCTACAACATTTGTATTCAGTAGTTAGGATTCCAACTTTATAGCAATTTGTCTCGTAATTAAACCTTTCTTGTGTCAGTTAACATCACTCAAAATGTTCAGACTTGTCTCATGTAAACTCATCAAGCAATTAGAAGTCGTGACACAACCCAACAGCTTGCACTGGCGGTACATACATAAAGCAGTCGCCAGAGTGCCAACACCACAATCCGTCACATGAATTTGTAATTCACGTCGATAGAAACAGATATCACAACAAAACACAGGACTGTTTAAGAATTAGACCATAAGGCATCCACTAGATCGCTGACGATTTTCTAAGCATGCGTTTTACAACACAGACCCCGTAATCACAAAGTACTGTGGTTTTACAAATTACAAAAACAATGACAAAATACAGCAACGTTTCGATCAACAAGGCCTTTATCAAGCAAACGAATAACAGGAGTGACGAATTAAAAAAACAAAAACATATGGACGACTACATACAAAAGTTTCTAATGAGTTACGGGAAATTACATACACCACACATATAACTACTAAATCTTACCTAATACGTAACACGTAGAGTTACAGTAAAATGGCGAATGGCAGTTTTTACGTGTTTTGCCAATGAAATAGTTTTACTGCAGTCTCATCTATATTGTTTTACAACACAACCAACGTTGGAACAAAACCACCAAACATTCCAAATATAATTTACAGCTCGCGGTGTCGCTCCAGACATTAAACTCCTTAACGACGAAACCTGATCATACAAGTCCAAACAAGAGAAAAAATGCGTGAGCAGCCACACCTAGAGGCAAACAAGTCTTCAAGGTCTTAACAGATTGTTCGAACTTCTGCCATGTTGGTCAGGAAGAACTTACAATTATTTTCAAAAGAAGATTTCTACGTTTGTGTACAACCTTGCTCAATGGGAAAGCTTTACAACTCATACGTTGCTGATATAAATATGTATATTCTTATTTTTCTGATTGATGTTTTTCTATGAGTTGCTTGCTATCCATTTTTAATTGTTAAAGTATGTGTAAAATTATGATTGTTCTTCTTGTGATTTCCTTTATCAAATTGTATCTAATTTGAACTGAAATATTGACATCTTTTTTTTATATTTTTTCTTTTGAGAAATTTTCCCTTTGGCTTGATTATTTTATTAGTTTTTGTCAATATACTAACGTATATGTATTTTTATTATTACAGTTATTATTTATTACTCAATTCTTTTATGCAATCCTGGTAGCATCATTATATCATCACCATATCTTAGTTCAGGTATTTGTCTTCCTCCAGTTGTAACAAATTGGTATTGTGTTATTTGCTGTCTTCTATAAAATAAATATCTGCCCAGTGGTTCTAGTGTATATGCTAATAAGACAATGCGACATAAATCTACCTTGTCTGACTCCCTATGTCCAACTAATATCATGTGTCGTCATCTGAACATGGTACAGTTCTTTCATGATTGGTATTAAATATAGTTGTAATCTCATTTATGTGATTATCTTCCCCAATTCTGGAAGTTCTACACAATCAAATGATATTTGCGTTGTCAATACAGCATGGAGTATAGATCTACATTATACTCTCTTTAATTTGTATATGAATGTTCTCATGTTAAATTTGTGGCCAAGTGCCTTTCGTTAATTACATTGTATTAACCATGTCCACTGTGGAACGTCGCTTTCATCACAGCTAAAGTCTCTCTGTTTCTAGCACGTTCTCCCGCCTCCTCCAGCGTCATGTTCAATGTTTCTTTCATGTCCTCCTGCTACCTTCGTCTTTGTTGTCCCCTGTCTCGTACTCCAGGAACCATGCCTTCCATTGTTGTTCTATTCAAGCCACTGTGACGTTTAACGTGGCCAAAATATTTCATCTTCCGGGACGTGATGTTACTTATGAGCCAAAGCTTCTTGATAAGCAGGTCTTGTAAGATGTATTTGTTTTTTCTCTTCTCAGTCCAGGAAGTTCTAAGAACTTTTCTGTAACACATTGTTTCAAAAGCTTCAATGTTGTTCTTTAATGTTTGTGCTAATGTCCAAATTTGGCATCCATATGTTGTCACAGGGAATATGCATGTTCTCAGAAGTCTTACATTTGTTTCTTTGCTTATGTCGTTCCATAGTTTGTTCATGCTGACCAGCCTCTGGAAAACCATGGCTAGTCTTCTTCTAACTTGATTCAAAATGAAACTTGGTGTCTCTGTATTCTTATATCTGGGACCTTCTATCTTTCCCGTAAACTTTTATCTTTTCCCATGACCTTCTACCTTTTACCATGACCTTTCATCTTTTTCCAAGACCTTTCATCTTTTTCCATGACCTTCTATCTTTTCCCATGACCTTTTATCTTTTCCCGTAAACTTTTATTTTTTCCCATGACCTTTTATCTTTTCCCGTAAACTTGTATCTTTTCCCATGACATGTTATCTTTTTTCCGTGCTCGTTTATATTGTCCCATGATTTTTTTTTTTATGATGATCTTATTATCATTTATCAGTTATATGAGGACTATCATCATAGTACTCCGGACATGTCCATAGGTGCTCTGATATCCGCCTCAGCAAAACCAGCAGCGTCCAGCGGCCCAACACGCCAGTTGGATGTTGATTAATCAATCTCTTTGCATATTTAGTATGTCGTTCTTTTCGGGCTGCACCAATATTGACACCCATCTCTCTCAATCATGGTCAGCGAGTGGGATTCACAGCCCTGAAACTTCTCTGTTCGGAAAGACTCTCAATGCGTGAAGAATTTCACGCTGATATTGTAGAAAAGCCAGTCAATCTATCAGCTCGTTCACTACCACTAACTCATGCGCACCCACGGACAAAAAGGCAGGTGATTTCTTTGATCATTGTCTGTACAAGTACCTCCACCCAGGTGCGTCTCTTGTATGATCTTCTTTGCTGACCTTTTTGTTTACATGACCTTCTATCTTCTCTCATAATTTCTATTTTTGCTTGAATTATCTTCTTTATCTGTTCTCCAGATTCAGTTTTTTTTCCATCTATTATATAAATCTATTTGTCATTCACTGATCTATGTCATCCTTTTTTATCCGAATTCTAATTTCTTATTTTCTTTTTTTCTCCTTCCTGGTCTTCTTTTTCTTCTCTCCTGGTCTTCTTTTTTCTCTCTCCTGGTCTTCTTTTTTTTCTTCTCTCCTGGTCTTCTTTTTTTTTCTCCTCTCCTGGTCTTCTTTTTTTTCTTCTCTCCTGGTCTTCTTTTTCTTTCTCCTCTCCTGGTCTTCTTTTTTTTTCTTCTCACCTAGTCTTCTTTTTCTTTCATTTCTGATACCGTCCCTTCCCTGCCCAATTTACTCTATTCTCTCATCACCTCTGTCCACCCTCGCCCCTCCTCCCCACACGTATGACTACTGTTGTAATATTTAGTTTAAATATGCAAGATGAGACAGATCTCCATTACGTAGCTCCTTCATATGCTCTCTCATTCTTTGAGACAGGTCACGACATATGGATTGGAGGTACGGACCGTGATACAGAAGGTCAATGGCGTTGGACATCGGGTAAACTGATTAAAATTAGAAACCTGTGGTACGAAGGTCGACCAGATAATTGGGAGGAAGGTAAATATGCTGATTTGATACGATTTATGTACTGATAGACTGACGGATAAATACAGACATTGTGCGCGTATATATAGTCACATTTCGACATATAGACTGATAGGCATATTGAGATAAATATATATATATATATATATATATATATATATATATATATATATATATATATTAGATAGATAGATGGACAGAACAAGAGAACGAAAAGATAACACAGACAGAACAAAAGGACGAAAAGAGAAGACAGAAAGATCTAGACAGATACTGACAGGCAGACAGAGACAGACAGACAGGTAGATAGATAGACAGAGATATACATACAGAGACAGACATACAGAGACAAACAGACAGAGACTGACATACAGAGAGGCAAACAGACACACATACAGACAGACAGATAGACAGACAGGCAGATATACAAGACAGACTGATAGATACTGACAGTATATGATGTTGCTGTCATATACGTGCTAATCAGACATACAGCCACAGGCAGCTCGTCATTAAGGGTCACTGCCCCACTCAAATTTTGAGTAACTTGTACTTATTAATTTTAGAAATTATTTGTTCAAAATTATTACTTTCAACGTGATACTGATTATCTTTGAAATTTGATATATAACGCTAAAACATCACAGTCTGAAATCTGGAATTCAGTATCTTGCCACTGCCGTGTGGAGGGACGGAGTCCCTTAAAACAACGGTAGCATTCATGATAAAATCTGTTTCATCGGTCTAGGCGGGGATAGCGAGAAGAGAGAGAGAGAGAGAAGAGAGTACAGTCTGAATACAGTCACACATATTGCAGCGCACTATCCTTCGGTAGTTCATTTTAAAATGTGCATATCTACGATGTAACATTGCGACCTTTGACGTATATCTCCAATGATAATTGTCAAAACAATTGTCATTTTCATTCATCAGGTAGTTAATGTATTCTTACGCGATCAGTTCATTTCTTGATTAAATAGTACTTTTAAATATCGATTGAATGACGAATGATATATAAAAATAGTCTACAATGATAGAAATTCATAGAAATAAATTACTAATCATCATAGAATAGTTTCAGTGAATCGCCCATTCCATCAAAATACGTTTGTCTGCGACAAAGCACTTTCACTTTTACTTTTGTTTACATAGCTAACATGTTTACGAAGTGGGATTACATATTACAAAATCACCCAACATGTATATAGTCATGCTGGCGGAATAGATAAGTACGTCTGGTCTGTAATACAGGTGACATGCGTTCAATTCACTTTGATGCTCTTTTAAAAAATCTTCTCTAGGCACTCATGTCGTTTGATGTGGCGAAATATTTAATTGTCTTTGATTTTATGTTCTTTAATAGCCATCGTGTGGATGTGAGGAATGGGCATTTGATGAGGCAGTGAAAAGCAATAATGTGATTTTGAATATGGGCGTTGCAGAGGAGTCATATGTGTGTCATGAACAGAACGAAGAGCAAGTGCATCTATGCAGAAGGAACTCAGGGTCGAGAAAGCTGGCTGATGCTACAGATAGGAAAGAGAGAATTGATATATTTTGGATATATGAAGAGACATGGGGGGGCTAGAGTGGACCGTACGGAGAGAGAGGCATGCCGGCAGGGAGAGTAGGAGGACCACGGAGAAGATGGATTTGGAGTGTAACTGATGGTTTGAACATGATGGCTGCCGATGCAGGACATCTGGCCTATGAGAGAGAGAAATTTCGAATTACTGTTTGGATGGCAAATTTCTACTCAGGACAAGCTATTTGATGATGATGATGAATAGCCAACTCTCTTTAATATCAAGTTCTTACAGAACATAAGCATTTGCTCTTTTCTCGAAAGGGGGAATAACTTCCAGGAATAGAAAATGAATAGTAAATAGTTCAAAAAGCTGTAGAATCATACACATACCTTTGTAGCAACATAGACACAGAAGGAGGAACAAACAAAGATGTCAAGATAATAATACAAAAACAAGGGAAACTTATTGCATTGAGTAAGATATGGAAGTCAAAGGAGACAAAACAAACACAAAGCTGAGAATCTTTCAATCAAATGTGAAGTCAGTGCTGTTTTATGGCTCAGAAACATGGAGGACAACAAATGTGAAGTCAGTGCTGTTCTATGGCTCGGAAACATGGAAGACAACAAATGTGAAGTCAGTGCTGTTCTATGGATCGGAAACATGGTAGACAACAAATGTGAGGTCAGTGCTGTTCTATGGCTCGGAAACATGGTAGACAACAAATGTGAAGTCAGTGCTGTTCTATGGCTTGGAAACATGGAAGACAACAAATGTGAAGTCAGTGCTGTTCTATCTCTCGGAAACATGGTAGACAACAAATGTGAAGTCAGTGCTGTTCTATCTCTCGAAACATGTAGACAACAAATGTGAAGTCAGTGCTGTTCTATGGCTCGGAAACATGGAAGACAACAAATGTGAAGTCAATGCTGTTCTATGGCTCGGAAACATGGAGGACAACAAATGTGAAGTCAGTGCTGTTCTATGGCTCAGAAACATGGAAGACAACAAATGTGAAGTCAGTGCTGTTCTATGGCTCGGAAACATGGAGGACAACAAATGTGAAGTCAGTGCTGTTCTATGGCTCTGAAACATGGAGGACAACAAATGTGAAGTCAGTGTTGTTCTGTGGCTCAGAACATGGAAGACAACAAATGTGAAGTCAGTGCTGTTCTATCTCTCGGAAACATGGTAGACAACAAATGTGAGGTTAGTGCTGTTCTATCTCTCGGAAACATGGTAGACAACAAATGTGAAGTCAGTGCTGTTCTATGGCTTGAAACATGGAAGACAACAAATGTGAAGTCAGTGCTGTTCTATGGCTCGGAAACATGGAGGACAACAAATGTGAAGTCAGTGCTGTTCTATGGCTCGGAAACATGGTAGACAACAAATGTGAAGTCAGTGCTGTTCTATCTCTCGGAAACATGGTAGACAACAAATGTGAAGTCAGTGCTGTTCTATGGCTCGGAAACATGGTAGACAACAAATGTGAAGTCAGTGCTGTTCTATCTCTCGGAAACATGGTAGACAACAAATGTGAAGTCAGTGTTGTTCTATGGCTCGGAAACATGGAAGACAATAAAAGAAGCCATCAGAAAACTGCAGATTTTCGTAAATTGATGTTTACGTAGAATAGAGGGACTGAGATGGTATGATAAGATTACAAACAAGGAACTCAGAGAATGAACTAAGCAGGTACCAGTGGAGAAAGAGCTCAGGAAGAGACGATGGCGATAGATAGAACATACACTGAGAATACCGACCGAAAGTATTACAAGACAGGCACTGTTTTGGATCCCACAGGGAAAGAGGAGTAGGGGAAGGCCTAGACAGACCTGGAGAAGAGATCTGGAGGCTGATATTAAAGAGATAGGTAAAACATGGAAAGAATTGGAAGTGATGGTAAGAGAGAGAGAGGAAGAGCTGGAAGAAGTTTGTTGAAGACCTGTGCTCCGCTGGGAGTTGAAAGGTAAAGAAGAAGAAGTACAAAAAGCATGATATTTCCAAAACTTTTGACTGGCCCCACCAAGAAAAATGACTACAAGCCGCCACTGCATACAGCTTCATCTATTTCTATCTACAGCGGAGCACTGTTTGGCCATTTCAGGACATATGGAATGGGATGATTTTGTTTGCGATCGTAATTTCAGATCTCTGTGTGAGAAGAATGATAACCAGAAGTAAGTTTTTGTGTTTGTTAACTTGATGATACAATGTCTTCGTTTATGTTCTTGATATACGGCAAGTGTGTCTGTATGTGTGTATGTGTCTGTATGTGTGTATATATGTGTGTGTGTATATGTGTGTGTGTTTGTGGTTGGGTGTTGATGTCTTCTATAAAAATATCTGTCCGATGGTTCCAGTGTATACGTTAAACAAACATTGCGACATAAATCTACCTTGTCTGACTTCCTATTTTATGTCCAACTAATATTATGTACCGTCATCTGAACATGGTACAGTTCTTTCATGATTGGTATTAAATGTGTGTGTGTTCTTTCATGTGTGTGTGTGTGTGTGAGTTGATTAGCAATCGAACAAATCATCACTCTCGATGTGATACATTAAGTGTTCATACATGCATGAGACGAAGTAGTACAATAGAGTTTGGATAAGTAGAAGTCACAAGGATCTAAGGACATTTTTCTATTGATCAGGAATTCTTCTTATCCAGATATCAGACATAGAAGAGAATGTAAACTAATATCGTGTAGTAGCATTGAGTAAAACAATTGTAGCACTTAGGAAACACTAGAAGTTAACAAACAAATAGCTCAATCTTTTTTGTTTAAAGTTAAAGTAGTAAGCTTTTGACCGTCAACCGGAGGTCCTAATTGTTGATATGTAGAGAGATAACGTAGTGTAATTGTTGATATGTAGGAGACATCGAAGTAGTAATTTTTGATATGTAGGAGATATTGCAACAGTAATTGTTGATATGTAAGGAGATATTGTAACAGTAATTGTTGATATGTATAGGGAGATATTGTAGCAGTAATTGTTGATATGTATGGAGATATTGTAACAGTAATTGTTGATATGTAGGGAGATATTGTAACAGTAATTGTTGATATGTATGGAGATATTGTAACAGTAATTGTTGATATGTAGGGAGATATTGTAGCAGTAATTGTTGATATGTAGAGAGACATCGTAGTGTAATTGTTGATATGTAGGAGATATTTAACAGTAATTGTTGATATGTAGGGAGATATTGTAACAGTAATTGTTGATATGTATAGGAGATATTTAACAGTAATTGTTGATATGTATAGAGATATTGTAACAGTAATTGTTGATATGTAGGGAGATATCGTAGCAGTAATTGTTGATATGTATAGGAGATATTGTAGCAGTAATTGTTGATATGTATAGGAGATATTGTAACAGTAATTGTTGATATGAGGGAGATATTGTAACAGTAATTGTTGAAATGTAGGATATATTGTAGCTGTAATTGTTGATATGTATAGGAGATATTGTAGCAGTAATTGTTGATATGTATAGGGAGACATCGTAGTGTAATTGGTGATATGTAGGGAGATATTGTTGATATGTAGAGAGATATTGTAGCAGTAATTGTTGATATGTAGGGAGACATTGTAACAGTAATTGTTGATATGTATTTGGAGATATTGTAGCAGTAATTATTGATATGTAGGGAGATATTGTAACAGTAATTGTTGATATGTAAGGAGATATTGTAACAGTAATTGTTGATATGTATAGGGAGATATTGTAGCAGTAATTGTTGATATGTAGGGAGATATTGTAGCTGTAATTGTTGATATGTAGAGAGACATCGTAGTGTAATTGTTGATATGTATATGGAGATATTGTAGCAGTAATTGTTGATATGTATAGAGAGATATTGTAACAGTAATTGTTGATATGTAGGAGATATTGTAGCAGTAATTGTTGATATGTATAGGAGATATTGTAGCAGTAATTGTTGATATGTATAGGGAGATATTGTAACAGTAATTGTTGATATGTAGGAGATATTGTAACAGTAATTGTTGAAATGTAGGGAGATATTGTAGCTGTAATTGTTGATATGTATAGGGAGATATTGTAGCAGTAATTGTTGATATGTAGGGAGACATCGTAGTGTAATTGGTGATATGTAGGGAGATATTGTTGATATGTAGAGAGATATTGTAGCAGTAATTGTTGATATGTAGGGAGATATTGTAGCAGTAATTGTTGATATGTATATGGAGATATTGTAACAGTAATTGTTGATATGTATAGAGAGATATTGTAGCAGTAATTGTTGATATGTAGGGAGACATCGTAGTGTAATTGTTGATATGTAGGGAGATATTGTTGATATGTATAGAGAGATATTGTAGCAGTAATTGTTGATATATAGGGAGATATTGTAACAGTAATTGTTGATATGTAGGAGATATTGTAGCTGTAATTGTTGATATATAGGAGATATCAGAGTAATTGTTGATATGTAAGGAGATATTGTAGCTGTAATTGTTGATATATAGGAGATATCATGCAGTAATTGTTGATATGTATAGGGAGATATTGTAGCAGTAATTGTTGAAATGTATAGGGAGATATTGTAGCAGTAATTGTTGATATGTATATGGAGATATTGTAACAGTAATTGTTGATATGTAGGGAGATATTGTAACAGTAATTGTTGAAATGTAGGGAGATATTGTAACAGTAATTGTTGAAATGTATAGGGAGATATTGTAGCAGTAATTGTTGATATGTAAGGAGATATTGTAACAGTAATTGTTGATATGTATAGGGAGATATTGTAACAGTAATTGTTGAAATGTAGGAGATATTGTAGCTGTAATTATTGATATGTAGGAGATATTGTAACAGTAATTGTTGATATGTATAGGAGATATTGTAGCAGTAATTGTTGATATGTATAGGGAGATATTGCAACAGTAATTGTTGATATGTAGGGAGATATTGTAACAGTAATTGTTGATATGTATAGGAGATATTGTAACAGTAATTGTTGATATGTAGGAGATATTGTAGCAGTAATTGTTGATATGTAGGGAGATATTATGTAACAGTAATTGTTGATATGTATAGGAGATATCATAGCAGTAATTGTTGATATGTAAGGAGATATTGTAACAGTAATTGTTGATATGTATAGGGAGATATCGTAGCAGTAATTGTTGATATGTATAGGATATATTGTAACAGTAATTGCTGATATGTATAGGAGATATTGTAGCAGTAATTGTTGATATGTATAGGGAGATATCGTAGCAGTAATTGTTGATATGTATAGGAGATATTGTAGCAGTAATTGTTGATATGTAGGAGATATTGTAGCAGTAATTGTTGATATGTAGGAGATATTGTAGCAGTAATTGTTGATATGTAGGGAGATATTGTAACAGTAATTGTTGATATATAGGGAGATATCGTAGTGTAATTGTTGATATGTAGGGAGATATTGTTGATATGTATAGGGAGATATTGTAGCAGTAATTGTTGATATATATAGGGAGATATTGTAACAGTAATTGTTGATATGTAGAGAGATATTGTAGCTGTAATTGTTGATATATAGGGAGATATCATGTAGTAATTGTTGATATGTAAGGAGATATGTAGCTGTAATTGTTGATATGTATAGGAGATATTGTAGCAGTAATTGTTGATATGTATAGGAGATTTGCAACAGTAATTGTTGATATGTATAGGGAGATATTGTAACAGTAATTGTTGATATGTAAGGAGATATTGTAACAGTAATTGTTGATATGTATAGGGAGATATTTTAGCAGTAATTGTTGATATGTAGGGAGATATTGTAACAGTAATTGTTGATATGTATAGGAGATATCGTAGCATAATTGTTGATATGTAGGAGATATTGTAACAGTAATTGTTGATATGATAGGGAGATATCGTGCAGTAATTGTTGATATGTATAGGATATATTGTAACAGTAATTGCTGATATGTATAGGAGATATTGTAGCAGTAATTGTTGATATGTATAGGGAGATATTGTAGCAGTAATTGTTGATATGTATAGGAGATATTGTAGCAGTAATTGTTGATATGTATGGAGATATTGTAGCAGTAATTGTTGATATGTAGGGAGATATTGTAGCAGTAATTGTTGATATGTATAGGGAGATATTGTAACAGTAATTGTTGATATATAGGGAGATATCGTAGTGTAATTGTTGATATGTATGGAGATATTGTTGATATGTAGAGAGATATTGTAGCAGTAATTGTTGATATATAGGAGATATTGTAACAGTAATTGTTGATATGTAGGAGATATTAGTAGCTGTAATTGTTGATATATAGGGAGATATCGTAGCAGTAATTGTTGATATGTATAGGGAGATATTGTAGCTGTAATTGTTGATATATAGGGAGATATCGTAGCAGTAATTGTTGATATGTATAGGGAGATATTGTAGCAGTAATTGTTGAAATGTAGGGAGATATTGTAGCAGTAATTGTTGATATGTATAGGGAGATATTGTAACAGTAATTGTTGATATGTAGGGAGATATTGTAACAGTAATTGTTGAAATGTAGGAGATATTGTAACAGTAATTGTTGAAATGTAGGAGATATTGTAGCAGTAATTGTTGATATGTAGGGAGATATTGTAACAGTAATTGTTGATATGTATAGGGAGATATTGTAACAGTAATTGTTGAAATGTAGGGAGATATTGTAGCTGTAATTATTGATATGTAGGAGATATTATAACAGTAATTGTTGATATGTAGGAGATATTGTAGCAGTAATTGTTGATATGTATAGGAGATATTGCAACAGTAATTGTTGATATGTAGGAGATATTTAACAGTAATTGTTGATATGTATAGGGAGATATTGTAACAGTAATTGTTGATATGTATAGGAGATATTGTAGCAGTAATTGTTGATATGTATATGGAGATATTGTAACAGTAATTGTTGATATGTATATGGAGATATCGTAGCAGTAATTGTTGATATGTAGGGAGATATTGTAGCAGTAATTGTTGATATGTATGGAGACATCGTAGTGTAATTGTTGATATGTAGGGAGATATTGTTGATATGTAGAGAGATATTGTAGCAGTAATTGTTGATATATAGGGAGATATTGTAACAGTAATTGTTGATATGTAGGGAGATATTGTAGCTGTAATTGTTGATATATAGGAGATATCGTGCAGTAATTGTTGATATGTAGGGAGATATTGTAGCTGTAATTGTTGATATATATGGAGATATCGTAGCAGTAATTGTTGATATGTATAGGGAGATATTGTAGCAGTAATTGTTGAAATGTATAGGGAGATATTGTAGCAGTAATTGTTGATATGTATATGGAGATATTGTAACAGTAATTGTTGATATGTAGGGAGATATTGTAACAGTAATTGTTGAAATGTAGGGAGATATTGTAACAGTAATTGTTGATATGTAGGAGATATTGTAGCAGTAATTGTTGATATGTAGGGAGATATTGTAACAGTAATTGTTGATATGTATAGGAGATATTGTAACAGTAATTGTTGAAATGTAGGGAGATATTGTAGCTGTAATTATTGATATGTAGGGAGATATTGTAACAGTAATTGTTGATATGTAGGAGATATTGTAGCAGTAATTGTTGATATGTAGGGAGATATTGTAACAGTAATTGTTGATATGTATAGGAGATATTGTAACAGTAATTGTTGATATGTAGGAGATATTGTAGCAGTAATTGTTGATATGTAGGGAGATATTGTAACAGTAATTGTTGATATGTATAGGAGATATCATGCTAGTAATTGTTGATATGTAAGGAGATATTGTAACAGTAATTGTTGATATGTATAGGGAGATATCGTAGCAGTAATTGTTGATATGTATAGGGATATATTGCTAACAGTAATTGCTGATATGTATAGGAGATATTGTAGCATAATTGTTGATATGTATAGGGAATATTGTAGCAGTAATTGTTGATATGTATAGGAGATATTATAGCAGTAATTGTTGATATGTAGGAGATATTGTAGCAGTAATTGTTGATATGTAGGAGATATTGTAGCAGTAATTGTTGATATGTAGGGAGATATCGTAGCAGTAATTGTTGATATGTAGGAGATATTGTAACAGTAATTGTTGATATATAGGAGATATCGTAATAGTAATTGTTGATATATATAGGGAGATATTGTAACAGTAATTGTTGATATGTATAGGAGATATTCAACAGTAATTGTTGATATGTATAGGGAGATATTGTAGCAGTAATTGTTGATATGTAGGAGATATTGTAGCAGTAATTGTTGATATGTAGGAGATATTGTACGTAATTGTTGATATGTATAGGAGATATTGTAGCAGTAATTGTTGATATGTATAGGGAGATATTGTAGCAGTAATTGTTGATATGTAAGGAGATATTGTAACAGTAATTGTTGATATGTATAGGGAGATATTGTAGAAGTAATTGTTGATATGTAGGGAGATATTGTAGCAGTAATTGTTGATATGTATAGGGAGATATTGTAACAGTAATTGTTGATATGTATAGGGAGATATTGTAGCAGTAATTGTTGATATGTAGGGAGATATTGTAGCAGTAATTGTTGATATGTAGGATATATTGTAACAGTAATTGTTGAAATGTAAGGAGATATTTAGCAGTAATTGTTGATATGTATAGGAGATATTGTAGCAGTAATTGTTGATATGTATAGGGAGATATTGTAACAGTAATTGTTGATATGTAGGGACATATTGTAGCTGTAATTGTTGATATGTAGGGAGATATTGTAACAGTAATTGCTGATATGTAGGGAGATATTGTAGGTGGGATATTTCACGTTAAATAATTCTTTTATAAATATTTTATTTGTTTATTTGAGGATCATTTTCATCGAACATGTCCATAATTGTTCCGTTTTTCTCTAATGGTGTTTGTCGTCTTGCCGCACCTATCGGTATGCATAACTTGCCAACCGAGATAGAATACCCTTTATCTTCTTTGTTTGTTTTTGTATTTTTTTATTATGAAAAGTTATACTTAAACATCAACACGTATATAGTCTATGATCATTTTTAGATTTGTTAAGTCGAATTCTGTTAACTCGAATATTTCAAATATTCGAGTTAACAGAATTCGACAACAGAACGTTCAATGCAATGATAAAGAAAACAAATGGCGGGGACTAAGCTGATCATGTCGACTTAAGCAACGAAATGCTTATAAACCTGAGCCTAGTAGCTAGGTTAAAGTTGCTTGAAATTATAAACCACAGCTGGCAGAAAGGTGTAGTCCCCCAAATCTGGAGAGAAGCCATCACATTACCCATACTGAAGAAAGGAAAATGCAGAACCAAGGCTTCAAGCTATCCACCAATCAGTCTGACAAGCTGTGTCACATTACCCATACTGAAGAAAGGAAAGTGCAGAACCAAGGCTTCAAGCTATCGACCAATCAGTCTGACAAGCTGTGTCACATTACCCATACTGAAGAAAGGAAAGTGCAGAACCAAGGCTTCAAGCTATCCACCAATCAGTCTGACAAGCTGTGTCACATTACCCATACTGAAGAAAGGAAATGCAGAACCAAGGCTTCAAGCTATCGTCCAATCAGTCTGACAAGCTGTGTCACATTACCCATACTGAAGAAAGGAAAGTGCAGAACCAAGGCTTCAAGCTATCGACCAATCAGTCTGACAAGCTGTGTTGGTAAAACCATGGAAAGAATCATCAACAACAGAATGAAATAGTTTTTAGAATCTGAGCAGATGTTGGTTCCGGAACAAGCAGCATTTAGGGAATGCCATAGCATAGAAGACCAAGTTACCTACATAGCCAGGCCGTTGAATATGCCTTCCAGGAGAAAAAAAAAGTCCTAACATTATGGGTAGATTTCAAACAGGCCTTCGAGAAGGCGTGGAAAGACGGTATTATTGCAAAGCTTAACAGATATGAAATCCAAGGCAACATGTAAAGATGGATCCAATCGTTCCTGCATAATAGAAGAACCAGAGTCACACTCGATGGACATCAGAGCAAAAAGGTCTTACTTCGTCATGGGGTACCTCAGGGAGGAGTTATGTCTCCAACTCTCTTCCTTGTCTACATCAACGACCTAGTAAAGGATCTGCCAGCTGGAGTGAAGGTTATGTCTCCAACTCTCTTCCTTGTCTACATCAACGACCTAGTAAAGGATCTGCCAGCAGGAGTGAAGGCTGCTTTATGTCTCCAACTCTCTTCCTTGTCTACATCAACGACCTAGTAAAGGATCTGCCAGCAGAAGTGAAGGCCGCTCTATATGCAGACGATTTAGTGCTATGGTGCGCAGACGAACACACAACATCTGCAACTAGAAGACTACAGCGAGCAGCAGATAAACTTATGGAATGGGCAGAGAAGTGGTACGTTAAAATCAACACAGACTAAACCTCCACAACATTGTTCTCCCTCTCCCCCAGGGACAAAACAGCCAACATACACTTAGGAACCACCCCAATACAAGAAGAAAGCAATCCAACTTATCTAGGAATCACATTTGATAAACGACTCACATGGAACAAGCATATAGAAAACACAGAAGGAAAGGCCAGACGAAAAATTGGAATATTCAGAAAACTGGGGAGCTAATGAACACACACTTAAGAAAGTCTACAGCGAAACAATTAGACCCCACCTAGAGTTCGGCTCAACAGCATGGGCTACAGCTGCTAACACACACCTGTAGACATTGGACAGCGTGCAAAATCAAGCACTCAGGATCATCACCGGAGTCATGAAATCTACGCTTATCACAGAGATGTATAAAACCACTGGAGTACAAGCCCTGGCTTACAGAATGGAAATCAAAAATATGATCCAGATGGAGAAATACACCAGTATACCCTTGCATCCAATGAAAGCAAGATTAAATGATCTGGCACTTGGACGACTAAAACGCAGTAGCTTCGTTCATCGGGGAAAGCGACTAAAAGACAGTACCAAGATGACCTACCAATGCACACAACACCGCTGATACCTAGCCTCTACCCTGTCCCTTGGGAACAAGTGACGATACAGCAAAAATCATCACAACAATTAGTGGAATAACAGCTGGAGAAATACACAATGACCTGCAGAAGAGAACAGCTACTAAGTGCATGATCCAAGAAAACTACCCTAAACAATCATGGATCCACGCCTACACCAATGGATATGCAACAGATGCAATTAAGAACAGAGGGGCTGGTATCTATATTACATATCCCAACAATCACACCTAAACAAAGTACATGTCAACCGGTAAATTTTGTTCAAACTACACCGCAGAGGCTCAAGCACTATTACAGGCCGCAATCATGATCAATAATTCCAACTCCGACTGCCAACAAGTGGTATTTTTCACAGATGTACTATCTGTTTTGCAAGTCCTACAGAGTAACCATCCATCCCTGAGAAAAGAGCTCAGCAAGATCTCTACCAACAAAGAGTTACACTTCAGTGGGTACCATCACACTGCGGAGTGCCAGGTAACGAGAAGGCAGACAAACTTGCTAAAAGGGAGCAGAATGTGAACAAATAGATAATGAAATCACATACTTTGGAAAAAAAAAGCTATCATGGACAATAGAAAAGAACCTAAACCATCAAACGATGACTACCACACACTTGACAGACAAGGACAGACTATCATCTTTCGATTCAGGATAGGTCATAACAGACTGAACAAACACCTACACAGGCTGCGATTGTCCCCAACCCCTCTGTGCCCCTGTGGCTCCTCAGAACAAACCACAGAACATGTCCTGCAAGACTGTCCCCTGTATGTCCTCTAAAGAAAGGAATGCTGGCACTACAACACAACACTACATTCAAAACTACATGGCACTAGAGATAAGCTCCATACAACAGTCGATTTCTTCAAGAACGCGTCTAACGGTATAATCATCAAAAAAGCGATCGCAAAGAAGAAGATGTCGACTTAAGCGAAATTCGTATTATCAGAGTTCGACTTCATTCGAGTCCTTGTATATATATAGATATATATATATATATATATATTTCTGACTGCCACTATTAGTGTCTAAGAGAAAGAATGTCAATTCACACTTGTTGGTGAAACATGCTGTCATTACTATATATATATATACTAGCAGTTTAACCGTTCGTCGCATGGAGAATTTAGTTTAAAATTTATTTGTAAAGTCCCCTTTATATCCAGTCGACGCTCCCAGCGTAGAAAACAATTTTCTCATTATGCCAAAACACGCTGCCAACGGCTAATTTGAGTCCATGCACGTTTTGTTTTACTGTTCAGCTACTATACGTCCGACACTGTTTTTGTTTACAGAATTCAACGGGCAGATAACTCCGATTTCATTCATATACTATGCAGCATGGTAGAATTTAGTTTCGAATTTTTAGTAAATAGTTTTATTCCAATATATTTTTCCTGTTGTGAAAAAAAGTCAACTTTCGTGTGAAAAGTTTAGTTATAAGATGTTGTTTCGTCCTCCACGTCGATAAAGTGTCGAACAAGACATGGATTTGTTCCAAAGTTCAAATAAACACACACAGTGTTTCATGTTTATGATTTCACCGACAATGATGGAGAATTCAGCAATGGCTAAGTATTGATTCAAGTTTGAAAGTCGTAGTAGTTACTTTGAACATGAAATACAACAATAATTTACTAAATAAATACTGATTTACATATATAACCATTTATTATCAGATTGTTCAGAATTTAATTCTGCATATTTTGATACCAACAGTATAAATCTAGCTAACAAAGAACTTAAGTTATAGGCATATTTCCAAGATCATTCCATTTTGAAAAATGTTGCTAGAAATGTATTCTGGCAGAGCGTGATTACCCCCCAAATTTTTCTTTGACACAAAGAGTTTAAAGAAACAAGCCACGTTGCTTCAAAATCGGCTTCTTCTCATTAAAAACAATACGTTTTCTCTCCATGCATCGGTCAGTAAAACCTGATACAACAGAATTCCCGTTGCCGCTAAAGTTGACAAAACAATTTAAATGTTCCTCATTTTGATTGCCAGTAAAACCTAATACAAAGAATTCCATTTCCGTGAAAGTGGAATTTAGTTTAAATCTAGTTGTAATATTTCATTACTTTTAAAATTACATTTGTTATCCTTCTACTCTGATCCTCCGAACCCACATAAACGTCCTCATTTCGATCCGTAAAACATGATACAATTGAATTACAGTGGAAGATGAAAAATTACAATTGGCACATTAAATTTATTCAGATTATTAACTTATCGACGTGTTTAAAATAAAAATTAATTTGATCCGATCGTGAATCGAGCGCATGTAGCGCATGTTTACTGCAATCTAGGCAGGTACGTTATCATCTACCCTAGAGAAAGTTAAAAATAAATGTGTTTAAAATACGTTGTTATAATAATAGTGCCGCTATCATAGCATTAAGAAGAAAATTGGGACTTTCTCAAAAACACGCTGATAAATGCTGCAAAAACATACGTAGGGTATGTCCAAAGACAGAAGAAAAAGTGGCTAAGCGAAAACACCTGGACAAAAATTTTAGAAAGGAAACAAGCAAAACTAACTCTTCTATCCACGAAAGACAAGCTTGCATACGATACCAAGAAACAAAAATACACCATGTTAGATAAAGAGGTGAAGTCAAGAACACGAAAAGATAAACAAAACTTTATTCACAATCTAGCCACCGATGCGGAAACAGCTGCAGAAACTGGGAACAACAAGACCGTATTCCACATTATGAAGCAACTATGCAAACATACTCCTACACCAAATAAACCCATCAAAGACAATCAAGGTAGGATACTGCTGTCAGAAGAACAACAAAAACAACGATGGGCAGAACATTTTAAAGAAATACTAAATAGACGCAACCAGAGATTGTTCCCAACCTAGAGGAAGAAATCACCATGCCCACACTAGAAGCTTCCTGCGAAACCATTCACACTGGAGGAGTTGAAATCTGCCATTAAAAAATTGAGAAACAACAAAGCGGTTGGTGATGATAACATCTCTGGAGAAATGCTCAAAGCAGCAGATGATAACAACTTACAACATATACTCCAACTGATAAATGAAATCTGGCAAATGAATCCCCACCACAACAGTGGAAAGATGGTATTATTTTCAAATTACCTAAAAAGGAGATTTGTCTGATTGTAATAACTGGCGTGGGATCACCCTACTGTCAGTGCCAGGAAAACGTTTTTGTAGCATGTTACTCGAGAGACTGAAAAGTCTATAGATGAAAGGCTAAGAGAAGAACAAGCAGGGTTTAGAACAAAACGAGCATGCATAGATCACATCTTCATTCTAAGAGTAATCATTGAAGAGTTCGTAGAATTTCAATCGAATTTAACCATCAACTTTGTTGATTTTCAAAGCGTTTGACAGTATTCACCGTCCTACGCTTTGGAAACTACTCAAAAACTATGGTTTCCTGCTAAATTCATCAACATCATAAAATCCTTCTACAGTGAATCGCGATGCATTGTAAGAACAGATTTCGGTAACTCTGACTGGTTCCCAGTGAAACAGGAGTGAAACAAGGCTGCGTCTTATCGCCAATGCTCTTTGGAATAGCAATTGACTGGTCATGCGAAAATGCACCAATAACGCAAATATGGGCATCAAGTGGGTTGATAAAATTTTAGAAGACCTTGATTTTGCCGACGATGTAGCCCTTTTGAGTTCATCACATCAAGATATTCAAATGAAAACAAACCTTCTCCAAAATATCTCAGGACAAATTGGTCTCCAAATAAACACCACAAAACAAAAATTGTTGACCTTACCAGCAGTCCAGAAAATATTCAACTAAAACTACACTCTTGAAAAAGTCAAAAGTTTTACATACCTAGGGAGTATGATGTCATCTACGGGGATACAGCGCCAGAAATTCCACACAGAATCGCATTGGCATCAAGTGCTTTAACAAATTGTCAAATATATGGAAGTCCAATTCACTCAGCAAGCACTTAAAATTAAAGATCTTTAACTCTTGTGTGATTCCAGTATTAACTTATGGATGCGAGAGTTTGAAAGCAACAAAAGCTCTAGAAAGAAAATTAGATAACTTTGAGAATAAATGTCTTAGAAGAATATTGAACCTCAAATGGTCAGATTTCAGACCCAATACACAAATAAGACAAGAGACCAAGCAAGAAAATGTATCAAATTGTATAAGAAAGCGCCGCTGAACTACATCGGCCACACACTTAGAATGGATGAGAGAAGACTCCTTACCAATCCCTCATATGGACACCAGAGGAAAAAGAAAACGAGGAAGACCAAGAGAGACTCTGCGTAGAACCATCACCAGAGAAGGTTCAACGATGGGCCTAGTAAACATTAAAGACCTAAAACAGATAGCAACGAACCGCGAGACATGGAGAACTATGACCTCTGCCCTATGCGCCGACCACAGGCCCAAGAGGAAAGACTAACTAACTAATCATAGCATTATATGACCACAGGACTTGAGCGGAAAGTAATAATCTTTGTCAAAGTCTGTATGTAGTGCGCTGTAACATTATGTCCCTTTGTTGTATTGTTTGTTGATAAAGCTCCTTGTTGGTCGAAACGTTGCTGTGTATTGTCATTGTTTTTGTATTTTGTAAAACTACCGTACTTTGTGATTATGGGGTTTCTCCGAAAGTAACAACATGATCACGTGACCAGGAACGTCGTGAAAACATGGATATACACTTTCGGCGATTTCTACGCAGAATGACCATGAGCGTTAAGTTGGGAATATGGTTATAGAAACTTAAAACAGTCTAGTTCTATCATTTTTCCCTCTTCGTATCCATGAAATCCACTTTTTGCCAGATTTCACTTCGTAGGATGTCCAGATATCTCCAAACAATTGGGACAGACATACAATTCCATTCATCTTTGTCTTATATATATATAAGATATCGTCCGAGTGGTTACCGGGACCCAAATTTGGGGTGTAAAAAGTAGAACCACTGTTACTTGCCACGCATGTCGTAAGAGGCGACTAATGAGGTTTAGCTGAAATCGGATGTACATGTTCTAAACGTGTAGAAGTCTATGCGTTTAGGGGCCAACCATACCAATGTGCAACATATAGACGTTCTTGGCAAAGAACAAACATATCACAAAGAGTGATTAAAATTGGTTGTAAAGAACGAACGCAAAGAAGAAAAGATACATATGTAAAAAAAACTATTCTTGTCATGATCGAAGATTTTACAACGTTAATTCTCTGTTATTGTATCTCCAAGGTTTGACATCTTTAATTCTTTGTAATTGTATATCCAAGATTTCACAAGTTTAATTCTCTGTTATTGTATATCCAAGATTTCACAACATTAATTCTATGTTATTGTATATCCAAGATTTCACAACTTTAATTCTCTGTTATTGTATATCCAAGATTTCAGAATATTTTGTGTTGTTCTAGTGTCTCTACATTTATGTTTTCTTTTGTCAATATTGTTAGATGTCAGGTCTTTTTAGATGTCAGTATTGTTAGATGTCAGTATTGTTAGATGTCAGTATTGTTAAATGTCAGTATTGTTAGATGTCAGTATTGTTAAATGCGCAGTATTGTTAGTTAGATGTCAATATTGTGAGATGTCAGTATTGTTAGATGTCAGTATTGTTAGATGTCAGTATTGTTAGATGTCAGTATTGTTAGATGTCAGTATTGTTAGATGTCAGTAGTGTTAAATGTCAGTATTGTTAAATGTCCGTATTGTTAGATGTCAGTATTGTTAGATGTCAGTATTGTTAGATGTCAGTATTGTTAGATGTCAGTATTGTTAGATGTCAGTATTGTTAAATGTCAGTACTGTTAGATGTCAGTACTGTTAGATGTCAGTACTGTTAGATGTCAGTACTGTTAGATGTCAGTACTGTTAGATGTCAGTACTGTTAGATGTCAGTATTGTTATATCTTTGAGCTTCCTTTTCTTCTTCTTCATTTTCCAGACCACCAGCTCCAACAACTACACCATCTCCAACAACTACAAGAGCTCCAACAACTACAAGAGCTCCAACAACTACACCAGCTCCAACAACTACACCAGCTCCAACAACTACAAGAGCTCCAACAACTACACCAGCTCCAGGTAAGTGATGACTGCAGGTATGAAAGTCGTATGATAAAGATGAAGAGAAATTAACAAACACAATCGAGCAGATAGTTCAAATGATTTACTCAGTCACATGCTAGACGTTGACTGAAATCATGTGGTATATGTTTACTGAAGTCATATGAAGTCACATGTTAGATGTTGACTCATGTGGTATATGTTGACTCTCTCTCTCGATCGCCGCCTAGACTATGTACAAATTCCCTTATGAATTTGCCGTTGTTACTAGGGACTCCGTCCATCCGACAGTTTTCATTAACCTCGAGTATTTCGGGCCAGGTTTCGTTTATCACGCCCTGCAGCAGTTGGCAATCTTGCGTAGGTTCCTCTGCCGTCATGTCCGACTTCTCATAGTGGCACAGACTAGTTGTGACAATTTTAAATTTGTTATTCATGAGGGCCCTGAATCTGTTATGGCCGGTACGAAGGTTAAATAAAACAACTTGTTCGCTATTGGACAGACCATCGTACCCATCTCTGGCGCTGTGTTGCGGGTTGTCTTGCAACCACTTTTCTTTATATCGCCATCCGATTATTGTTTAAGCCTCCTCGTAGCTGATTTCGTAATCTGTCTGCGGCAGTCGTCCTCCTGCCTTCGCCAGCTTGTCTGCCTCCTCGTTGCCGCTTATATTGCATTGTGATGGTATCCACTGTATGAATGTGTGTTTGAATGAGTTTGTTAATACTCCGAGGATTGTTTTTGGCTTATTTTGCTCTGTACCGGTTGAGCATTTAAGAGCTGTAACGGTTGACTGGTCGTCTGTGAAAAACATCACTTTCTTATGTGCGGCTCTGCTTCTCTCTAGGATTATTTCTGCGGCTATTCTTAGTACCTCAGTCTCTACCCTGTAGTTGTTTGAGTACTTACCTGTGGCAATCGAATTTTTGTGACCTTCACTTTTCGTGGGAGTTTAAAATATTATTCCTCCTCCGCCATCGCTAATCCTGTTCTTTGCCGACCCGTGGGTGTACACGTGTATTCACGCTATCTCAGGGTACTATGTCGCTATGAATTCCTCTGTAATCGTTCTCCTTTCGGAGTTTGCGTGCGGCCCTATGTTTTTGTATGCCCGGTATTGATTCTCTTAACTCTGGCATCTTGGTCTCCCAGGGTGGGTTCTTGTCATTTGCCGGTATGAGTTTGGATTTGTAATTGGTTAGGACTGGGTCGTCCTGGATTTGGCACTTTTTCAAAGCTGGTTCTTTTTAACATGCCCCTTCCCAATACGTTCATTCTTTTAAACATGGGTGAGAGTTAAGTCTCTTTAGTTTCTCCGCTAGTTGGATATCCATTTTGTCCTTACGATCTTTCATTGGTTGGAGGCCTGTAATTGTTTCCAGCGCCGTGATGTGCGTGGACTTCATGGCCCCAGTGATACACGTGATTTTGGGCGTTGCTCTCTTTGGCGAATGGCTTTTTGGATGCATTACCCGAAACTGCAATACCGTACTCCAGGACTGGACGCACTCTTGCGGAGTTTTTGCTGTTTGCTCACGTAGAATCTGCGATTTTCCATCATACCGCTATTGACTGAAGTCATGAGTTAGATGTTGACTTAAGTCATGTGTAAGATGTTGACTGAAGTCACATGTGAGGTGTTGACTGAAGTCATGGTTGGGTGTTGACTGAAGTCATGTGTTAGATGTTGACTGAGTGAATGTAGATGTTGATGAAGTCATGTGTTAGATGTTGACTGAAGTCACATGTGAGATGTTGACTGAAGTCATGTGTTAGATGTTGACTGCAGTCATGAGTTAGATTTGACTGAAGCCGTGTTAGATGTTGACTGAAGTGACACGGGGATGTTGACTGAAGTCATGTGTTAGATGTTGTCTGAAGTCGTAAGGTGATAATCGGGGATGGAGGGCTGGTTAATGTTAAAAAATCACATGTGGAATGGATAAAATCATGTGGGGATTTACGGGCGGTTGGTTGACCAAGCAGTTTGATGTTGACGAAGTCACTGTAAGATGTTGACAAGTCATGTGTTATTTTTGGGAAAAATCGTGTAAGATGGATGAAGCGTTGATTTGACGAAGTCATGTGTTAGATGATGATCCGGGGCCCCAAATTTTAGGACTAATAAATTTAACAAAATTTTCCCCCTTTGGCAAACTTTTGATTTAGAAAAACTGGAAAACTATTGTTTTTTCCCAAAGATAAACCAGGGATAAACTTTGGGAGTTTTCAAAACTAGGGCTAACATGGAATTTTACAATTTTTTAGGGCTAATAGGGTTTTGATTTAAAGATCCCAGAAAGGACTAACTTTTTATTTTGACAAATCCAAATGGACTAAGCTTTTAATTTGACAAAGTTTTTAAGGAACTAAAGATAATTTTACTAAATCAAGTTTTACAAAAATTTAAGGCTAACATTTAAATTTGATAAAGTTTAACAATAGGTTAAAATATTATAAAAGTTTTCAAAAATTTAAGGACTAACAATTTTGTTTTCAAGTCAAACAACTAACCCAAAATTTGATAAGTTTTTTAAAATGGACTAAAATTTTTGTTTTAAAGCCCCTTTAATAGACTAACATTTAATTTGACGGAAGTCACAAAAATGGACTAACATTTGTTTTAAACCCCAAAGAATGGACTAAAATGATTTTATAAGTCAAAGGAGATGTTACTAAATCAGGTAAATTGGCTGAATCTTGAATTTAAAGCCCCAAAAATGGACTGAAACAGTTTTTTAAAATTTACAACATAAAGGGACTAACATGTTTGTTTTAAAGCCCCAAAATGGACTAACTTTATTGTTTTCAAAGGAATTTACAACAATTAAAGCTAAACAGGGGTTTTGATAAAGTCCCAACAATAGGACTAAACATACTTGATCAAGCCCCAAAATGGACTAAACATATTGACAAAGTCCAAAATGGACTAAAATATTTGATCAAAGATAACAATGGTTAATTTTGACAAAGTCCCACAAAAGGAAAAAAATCTTGAAAAAGATAACAATAGGTAAAATTTGACAAAGTCAAAACCTGGGATAAACAAACTTGATGACAAAAAGGACAAACAACTTGTTTTATCCAAAGGATAAAAAAACCCCCAAAAGTCAACAACTAGGACTAAACATACTTGATAAAAGATCCCAACAATAGGACTAAACATTTTTGTAAAAGACCCCAACAACTAGGACTAAAATCGTTAAAGTCACAAAAACTAGGACTAAACATTTTGATCAAAGACCCCAACAACTAGGATAAACAACTTGATCAAAGATCCCAAAAACAGGACTAAACAACTTGATCAAGATCCCAAAAACTAGGATAAACTTTTATCAGAGATCCCAACAACAGAACTAAACATACTTGAAAAAAAGTCCCAAAACTAGGACAAACAAACGATCAAAGGTCCAAAACTAGGACTAAACATACTTGATCAAAGATCCCAACAACTAGGACTAAACATACTTGATAAAGATCCCAAAAACGGGGCTAAAAAACGTAAAGTCCCAACAACTAGGACTAAAAAACTTGTTTAAAGTCCCCAACAACTGGGGCTAAACATCTTGATAAAAGTCCCAACAACTAGGACTAAACATCGTCAAGACCCCAACAACTGGGGCTAAACATACTTGATCAAAATCCCAAAAACTGGACTAAACAACTTGATCAAAGCCCCAAACCTGGGGCTAAACATAGATAAAAGATCCCAACAACTAGGACTAAACATACGTCAAGATCCAACAACGGGGACTAAAAACGATAAAAGATCCCACAACTAGGACTAAATACAAAAAGCCCCAAACAACTAGGCTAAACATATTTATAAAGTCCCAACAACTAGGACTAAACATACTTGATCGATCCCAACAACTGGCTAAACATCGTCAAAGTCCCAACAACTGGACTAAACATATTTTGATAAAAGATCCCAACACTAGGCAAACATATTTGATCAAAAAACCCAACAACTAGGAAAAAACACCCCGTCAAGACCCCAAAACTAGGATAAACATACTTGATCAAAATCCCAACAACTAGGACAAACATCTTGATCAAAGTCCCAACAATGGGGCTAAACATATTTGATAAATTCCCAACAACTAGGACTAAAAAAAACTTGATCAAAGATCCCAAAAACTAGGACTAAACATACTTGATAAAAGCCCCAACAACTAGGATAAACATATTGACCCCAAAGATCCCAACAACTAGGACTAAACATATTGATAAAAGACCCAACAACTGGGGCTAAACATACTTGATCAAAGCCCCAAACAATAGGACTAAACATCTTGATCAAAACCCCAACAACTAGGACAAAACATACGTCAAAGTCCCAACAATAGGTAAACATATTGATCAAAATCCAACAACTAGGACAAAAAAACTTGATAAAAGACCCAAAACAACTAGGACTAAACATCTTTAAAAGTCCCAACAACTAGGGTAAACATCGATAAAAGCCCCCCAACCCTAGGACTAAACATCGTCAAAGACCCAAAACAATAGGCTAAACATCTTGATAAAAGTCCCAAAAACTGGACTAAACATACTTGATAAAAGCCCCAACAACGGGGATAAACATCGCCCCAAAGATCCAAAAACTAGGACTAAACTACGATAAAACCCCAACCTGGACTAAAAATTGGTCAAAGATCCAACAACAGGACTAAACATCTTGATAAAGTCCCAACAACTGGGCTAAACATCGTAAAAGATCCCCAACAACTAGGACTAAACATACTTGATAAAAGCCCCAACAACTGGGCAAAACATCGTCAAAACCCCAACAACTAGGACTAAACATCTTGATCAAAGATCCCAACAACGGGGATAAACATACTTGATCAAAGCCCCAAACAACTAGGACTAAACATATTTGTCAAAAAAAACCCAAAAACTAGGACTAAACATTTGATCAAGACCCAAAACAACTAGGACTAAACTTGATAAAAGATCCCAAAAACAGGACTAAACATACTTGATCAAGACCCCAAAAACTGGGGCAAAAATCCCCAGTAAAAGACCCCAAACAACTGGGGCTAAAAACGAAAAAATCCAACAACTAGGACTAAACATACTTGATAAAAGATCCCAAAAACAGGACTAAACATACTTATAAAAGATCCCAACAACTAGGAAAAAATTTGATAAAAAGACCCAACGGGGCTAAACATACGTCAAGTCCCAAACTGGATAAACATACTTGATCAAAATCCCAACAACTAGGACTAAACATTTGACCCAAAGATCCCAACAACTAGGCTAAACATACGACCCCAAAGATCCAACAACTAGGCCCTTATTGAAAAAAGACCCCAAACAACTAGGACTAAACATCATCAAGTCCCAAAAACGGGGTCCTTTACTTGATCAAGCCCCAAACAACTGGACTAAACATCTTGATCAAAGTCCAAAAACTAGGCTAAACATCGCCCAAAAGATCCCAACAACTAGGACTAAACATCTTGATCAAAGATCCCAACAACTGACTAAACATCGATAAAAGACCCAAAACAACTGGAAAAACATCGTCAGTCCAACAACTGGACTAAACATCTTGATAAAAGATCCACAACAGGAAACCCGTCAGTCCAACAACGGGGGTAAAATCGTCAAAGCCCCAAACAACTAGGACTAAACAAACGATAAAAGCCCAAACCTAGGACTAAACTTTTATCAAAAGCCCCAAACAACTGGATAAACATCGCCCAAAGCCCCCAAAAAACTAGGACTAAACATACTTGATCAAAGATCCCAAAAACTAGGACTAAACATATTGTCAAAGCCCCAAAAACTAAATAAACATTTATTAAAACCCCAAAACAACTGGACTAAACTCTTGATAAAAGTCCCAACAACTAGGACTAAACATCGTCAAAGATCCCAACAACTAGGACTAAACAACTTGATCAAAGACCCCAACCTAGGACTAAACTTTTGATCAAAGTCCCAACAACGGACTAAACATTTGATCAAAGATCACAACAACTGGACTAAACATCATCAAAGCCCCAACAATAGGAAAAAAATCTTGATCAAAGCCCCAAACAACAGGACTAAAATTTGGTCAAGATCACAAAAACTAGGACTAAACATACTTGATAAAGCCCCAACAACTGGGCTAAACATACTTGATCAAAGATCCCAAAAACTGGTAAACATCTTGTCAAAGCCCCAAACAACTAGGACTAAACATCGTCAAAGTCCCAAAAACTAGGACTAAACATGATCAAAGATCACAACAACTGGATAAACAACTTGTAAAAGACCCCAACATGGAAAAAACATACTTGATAAAAGTTACAATGGACTAAACAAACTTGATCAAGACCCCAACAACTAGGACTAAACATCCGTCAAAGTAAAACGGGCAAAACATCGTCAAGATCCAAAAACTAGGATAAAATCGTAAAAATCCCCAACTGGACAAAACATACTTGATCAAAGACCCCAAACTGGACTAAAAATTGTCAAAGTCCCCAAAAATGGGGCTAAAAACTTGATCAAGATCCCAACAACTAGGACTAAACAAACTTGATCAAAGATCCCAACAACAGGACTAAACAACTTGACCCCAAAGTCCCAACAACTGGACTAAACATCTTATCAAAGATCCAACAACTAGGCTAAACATACTTGATCAAGACCCCAACAACTGGGATAAACAAACTTGATCAAAGATAAAAAATAGGACAAAACAAACTTGATCAAGACCCCAACAACTAGGACTAAACATACTTGATCAAGACCCCAACAACTGGCTAAACAGGGCCCAGAAGATCACAACAACTAGGACTAAAAAAATTGATCAAGATCCCAACAACTAGGACTAAACAAACTTGACCCAAAACCCCAAACAACTGGGCTAAACTTTTGTCAAAGATCCCAACAACTAGGACTAAACATACTTGATCAAGATCCCAACAACTAGGACTAAAAAAACTTGATCAAAGTCCCAAAAACGGGACTAAAAAAACGTAAGCCCCAAAAACTAGGACTAAACATATTATCAAAGATCCAACAACTAGGACTAAACATCGATCAAGATCCCAAAAACTAGGCTAAACATTTGTCAAGATCCCACAACTGGACTAAACAACTTGTCAAAGATCCCAACAACTGGGATAAAAAATTTGATCAAAGTCCCAACAACTGGACTAAACATCTTGTCAAAGACCCCAACAACTGGGATAAACATCGTAAAAGTCCCAACAACTAGGACAAAAATCGTCAAAGATCCCAACAATGGACAAACATTTGATCAAACCCACAACAACTGGACTAAACATCTTGATAAAAAGACCCCCAAAACTGGGGCTAAACATACTTGTCAAAGATCCCAAACAACTGGGGCAAACATACTTGATAAAAGACCCCAAACAACTGGACAAACATCTTATCAAGTCCCACAACTGGCTAAACAGGGGTCAAAGATCCAACAACTAGGCTAAACATACTTGATCAAACCCCAACAACTAGGATAAAAAAACGTCAAGATAACAACTAGGACTAAACAAACTTGATCAAAGATACCAACAACTAGGACTAAACATACTTGATAAAAGATCCCAACAACTGGCTAAACATACTTGATCAAAGATCCAAAAACTAGGCTAAAAAAACGTCAAACCCCAACAACTAGGACAAAACAAATTGATCAAAGATCCCAAAAACTAGGTAAACATCATCAAAGACCCCAAACAACTGGAAAACTACTTGATAAAGACCCCAAAAAGGGGGTTTTTAAAAGACAAAAAATATTAAAAAGTCAAAAGTCCCAACAACTGGAAAAAAAACGTAAAAGACCCCAACAACTGGACAAAAACTTGTCAAAATCACAACAACTGGACTAAACATCGAAAAAAGATCCCAACAACTAGGCTAAACAAATTATCAAAGTCAACCGGGCTAAACATCTTGATAAAAGATCCCAAAAACTGGCCCCAAACATACTTGATCAAAGTCAACAACTAGGAAAACACCGTCAAAGTCCCACAACTGGACTAAAAAAATTACTTGGATCAAATAAAGATCCCAAAAAAGGCTTTTTAAAAACCCCCCCAAAACTGGGAAACATACGTCAAGCCCCACAACTGGACTAAACATACTTGATAAAGTCAACAACTAGGACTAAACTACTTGATCAAAAGATCCCAACAACTGGACTAAACATCTTGATCAAAATCCCAACAACTAGGCTAAACTTTTGATCAAAGTCCCAACAACTAGGACTAAACATACTTGATCAAAGATCCCAACAACTGGTAAACATTTGTAAAAGATCCAACAACTAGGACTAAACATACTTGATCAAGCCCCAACCTAGGACTTTTGTTGGGGCTTAGTCAAGATCCCAAAAACTGGACTAAACTTGTAAAAGATTCCAACTAGGGCTAAACAAATTTGGTCAAAGTCAACAACGGCTAAAAAAACTTGATCAAAATCCCAACTGGACTAAACATCGTAAAACCCCTGGCAACTAAAAAGAACCAAAACCAAAAACTTTGAAAAAAGATCCCAACAACGGGCTAAACCGTAAAGACCCCAAAAACTGGATAAACTACTTGATCAAGATCAAAACAACTAGGCTAACTTTTGATCAAAGATCCCAAAAACTAGGACTAAACAAACTTGGGGATCAAAAAGACCCAAAACAACTGGACTAAACATACTTATAAAAGCCCCAACAACTAGGAAAAAACCACGATCAAGGGATCCCAAAACTAGGACTAAACAACCCCCAAAAAGGATCCCAACAACTAGGGCTAAAAATCGATAAAAAATAAAAACCCAGGATAAACTACTTGATCAAGCCCCACAACTAGGACTAAATTGCAGTAAAAGACCCCAACAACTGGACTAAACATACTTGATCAAGATCCCAACAACCAAACATATTATAAAAGACCCAAAACAACTAGGATAAACATACTTGATCAAGATCCCAACAACTGGGCTAAACATCGATCAAGCCCCAACAACTAGGACAAACTTTTGGATCAAAAAAAACCCCAAACAACTGGGACAAAACAACGTCAAGTCCCAAAACTAGGGCTAAACTCGTCAAGTCAAAAACTGGACTAAACATACTTGTCAAGCCCCAAACAACTGGACTAAACATATTGATAAAAGCCCCAACAACTAGGACTAAACATACTTGATCAAAGACCCCAAACCCTGGATAAACATATTGATAAAAGTCAAACAACAAAGGGCAAAACAAACTTGATAAAAGACCCCAAACAACTGGGTAAAATACTTGACCCAAAAGTCCCAACAACTAGGACAAAACTGCGTCAAAATCCCAACAACAAGGCCAAACATACTTGATCAAGACCCCAAACCATAAACACCTTGATAAAAGCCCCAACAACTAGGACTAAACATCGATCAAAAGTAAAAAACCTAGGACTAAACATACTTGATAAAGGGGCCCCAACAACTGGAAAAACATTTGAAAAAAAGCCCCAACAACTAGGATAAACATCTTGATCAAACCCAAACCTAGGACAAAATATTGATAAAAGATCAACAACTAGGAAAAACACTGATAAAAGTCCCAACAACTGGACTAAACATCGATAAAAGTCCCAACAACTGGACTAAACTTTTGGATCGGATAACAACTAGGACTAAACATACTTGATAAAAGATCCCAAAATAGGGCCAAACAACTTGATCAAAGACCCCAACAATGGTAAACACATGATCAAAGTCCCAACAACTAGTAAACATACTTGATAAAAGCCCCAACAACTGGACAAAAACCCCAGTAAAAGACCCCAAACAATAGGACTAAACATATTGATAAAAGACCCCAACAACTAGGACAAAACCCCAACCCAAAAGATCTAAAAACTAGGACAAAATCTTGATCAAGCCCCAACAACTAGGACTAAACACACTTGATAAAAGCCCCAACAACTGGACTAAACATCGTCAAAGACCCCAAACAACGGAAAAAACATACTTGACCCAAAGATCCCAACAACTAGGACTAAACATACTTGATAAAAGATCCCAACAACTAGGGTAAACATACTTGTCAAAGATCAAACAACTGGGAAAAACTTGATCAAAACCCCAACAACTGGACTAAACACTTGATCAAGCCCCAACAACTAGGATAAACATACTTGATCAGAGATCCCAACAAGGGGGGACTAAAACTTTTGATAAAAGATCCCAACAACTGGACTAAAAAACTTAAAGCCCCAAAACTAGGACTAAACATCGATCAAGACCCCCAACAACTAGGACTAAACATACTTGATCAAAGACCCCAACCTCCTTAAAATTGATAAAAGCCCCCATCCTAGGATAAACATACTTGAAAAAAGGGCCCCAACAACTAGGACAAAAATACTTGATAAAGATCCCACAATAGGTAAACATACTTGTAAAAGCCCCAACAACTGGACAAACATACTTGGTAAATGATCCCAACAACTAGGACTAAACATCGTCAAGACCCCAACAACTAGGACTAAAATATTGATAAAAGATCACACAACTGGATAAACATTTGATAAAAGGCCCAACAAACTAGGACAAAACATACTTGATCAAAGCCCCAACAACTAGGGAAAACATCTTGATCAAGACCCCAACAACTGGCAAACATCGATAAAAGTTCCAACAACTAAAGGGGCAAAAATTTGGTCAAAACCCCAACAACAGGACAAAAAACTTGATCAAGTCCCAACAACTAGGACTAAACATATTGATAAAAGATCCCAACAACTAGGACTAAAATCCCGATAAAGTTTCCCAACAATGGGGCTAAAAATTGGTCAAGATCCCACAACTGGGGCTAAACAAACTTGATAAAAGCCCCAACAATTAAAAAATTTTTGTAAAGATCCCAACAACTAGGACTAAACATACTTGATCAAAGACCCCAACAACTAGGACTAAACATACTTGATCAAAGATCCCAACAACTAGGGATAAACATACTTGATCAAAGATCACAACAACTAGGACTAAACATACTTGATCAAAAGACCCCAAACAACTGGACTAAACAAACTTGATAAAAAGTCCCAAAAACTGGATAAACATCTTATCCAAAGCCCCAAACAACTAGGACTAAACCCCTTGATCAAAGATCCCAACAACTGGGATAAACATACTTGATAAAAAGACCCCAAACAATGGGCAAAACATACGTCAAAAACCCCAACAACTAGGACTAAACATGCGATCAAGCCCCAAACAACTAGGACTAAATATATTGATCAAAGTCCCAACAACTGGACTAAACATACTTGTTTAAAGCCCCCAAAAACAGGACTAAACATTGGATCAAAGATCACAACAACTAGGACTAAACATACGTCAAGACCCCAAACAAATAGGGCTAAACATACTTGATAAAAAGCCCCAACAACTAGGACTAAACATAATTGATAAAAGATCCCAACAACTAGGACTAAACATACTTGATCAAGATCCCAACAACGGGGCAAACATAGATCAAAAAACCCCAACCCTAGGATAAACATATTATCAAAATCCCACAACTGGACAAAACATCTTGATCAAATCCCAAAAACAGGATAAACATACTTGAAAAAAGATCCCAACAACTAGGATAAACATACTTGATCAAAACCCAAAAAACTAGGGCAAAACAAACTTGATAAAAGCCCCAACAACTAGGGCTCTACGATCAAAGACCCCAAACAACTAGGACTAAACATCTTGATCAAAGTCCCAACAAAAAGGCCAAACATACTTATAAAAGGTAACAACTGGATAAACATGATCAAAGTCCCAACAACTAGGACAAAACATACGATAAAAGCCCCAACAACTAGGACTAAACATCTTTTAAAGACCCCACAACTAGGACTAAACGGGGTCAAAGTCCCAAAAACTGGACTAAACATCTTGATAAAAATCCAAACAACTGGGATAAACATACTTGATCAAAGATCCCAACAACTAGGACTAAAACCTTATCAAAGACCCCAAACAACTAGGACTAAACATTTGATAAAAGACCCCAACCCTAGGACTAAACATCTTGACCCCAAAAAACCCCCAAAACTAGGATAAACATACTTGAAAAAAGGGCCCCAACAACTGGGCCCAAACATACTTGATCAACCCCAACAACTAGGACTAAACACACTTGATAAAAAGGCCCCAACAACTGGACTAAACATTGATCAAGACCCCAACAACTGGACTAAACATACTTGATAAAAAGTCCCAAAAATAGGACAAACATCGTCAAAATCCCAACAACTGGACTAAACATCTTGATAAAAGATCCTAACAAACAAAAGGACTTTTAAAAACAAAAACCCTTGATCAAAGACCCCAAACAACTAGGCTAAACAACGTCAAAGCCCCAAAAACTAGGACTAAACATACTTGTCAAGATCCCACAACTGGACTAAACATTTTGATCAAACCCCAAAACAACTGGGGCTAAACATACTTGATCAAAATCCAAAACTGGGCTAAACATACTTGACCCAAAGACCCCAACAACTGGACTAAACAACTTGATAAAAGACCCCACAACTAGGACTAAACAACTTGATAAAAGATCCCAAAACTGGACAAACATCGTAAAAGGTTCCAACAACTAGGACTAAACATTTGATCAGAGATAACAACTAGGACAAAACTTTGATCAAAGATCCAAACAACTGGACTAAACATACGTAAAAGACCCCAACAACTAGGATAAACATACTTGATAAAAGACCCCAAACAACAGGACTAAACATATTATCAAAGATCCAAACAACTAGGACTAAACATCGTCGACCCCAACAACAAGGCCAAACAACTTGATAAAAGATCCCAAAAATAGGAAACATACTTGATCAAAGATCAAACAACTAGGACTAAACATACTTGATAAAAGACCCCAACAACTGGACTAAACATACTTGATCAAGACCCCAACAACTAGGATAAACATATTGATCAAAGATCCAAAACAACTAGGATAAACATATTGATAAAAGACCCCAAACAAGGAAACATCTTGATCAAGCCCCAAAAACGGCAAACAATTGATCAAAGATCCCAACAACTGGGCTCCTTTGATCAAAATCCCAAAAACTGGAAAAACCTTGATAAAAGATCCCAAAAACTGGGAAAACATTTTGTCAGACCCCCAAAAACTGGACTAAACATCTTGTCAAGATCCAACAACTAGGACAAACATCCCGATCAAGATCCCAAAAACTGGACTAAACAATGATAAAAGCCCCCAAAAACGGACAACACTTGATCAAGTCCCAAAAACTGGACCATCTTGTAAAGTCCCAAAAATGGACTAAACATTTGTCAAAGTCCCACAACTGGATAAACATCGTCAAGATCCAACAACTAGGACTAAACATACTTGATAAAAGATCCCAACTAGGATAAAAAACGTCAAACCCCAACAACTGGAAAAAACCTGATAAAGTCCCAACAACTAGGACTAAACATCTTGATCAAAGTCCCAACTGGACTAAACAAATTTGTCAAAATCCCAAAAACTGGACAAACAATTGTCAAGTCCACAACTAGGAAAAACATCCCCATCAAAGATCACAACAACTAGGTAAACTCTTGTAAAATCCCCAACAACTAGGACTAAACATCGATCAAAGACCCCCAAACAACTGGACTCATACTTGATCAAAGTCCCCAACTAGGGCTAAACATATTTGTCAAAGTCCAAAAACTGGGGTAAACATACGTAAAAGATCCCAACACTGGAAAAAACATACTTGTAAAAGCCCCACAACTGGACTAAACATCGTCAAAGATCCCAAAAACTGGAAAAACATCTTGATCAAAGACCCCAAACAACTAGGACTAAACCTTGTCAAAGACCCCAAACAACGGAAAACAATCAAAGCCCCAAACAACTAGGACTAAACATACGATCAAAGTAAACAACTAGGACTCCCTCTTGATAAAAGATCCCAACAACTGGCCCCAAACATCTTGATAAAAGTCCAAAAACTGGACTAAACATCTTGTCAAAGTCACACATGGGACTAAACATTTGATCAAAGCCCCAACAACTAGGACTAAAATTATCAAAGATAAAACTGGACTAAACATACTTGATAAAAAGCCCAAAAACACTAGGATAAACATCTTGATAAAAGGATCAACAACTAGGACAAAACATACGGTCAAAGTCCCAACAACTGGGGCTAAACATATTGATCAAAGCCCCAACAACTAGGCTAAACATACTTGATCAAAGATCCCAAAAACTAGGATAAACATACTTACCCAAACCCAAAACAACTAGGACTAAAAAAACTTGACCCCAAAATCACAGCAACTAGGACTAAACATACGATAAAAGATCCCAAAAACTGGGGCTAAACATACTTATCGGGCCCCAAAAACTAGGACTAAACATACATCAAAGATCCAACATTAGGACTAAACATACGTCAAAGACCCCCAAAAACTAGGACTAAACATACTTGATCAAGACCCCAAACCCTGGGCTAAACATACTTGATCAAAGACCCCAAAAAGGCTAAAAAATGGATCCCAAAACAGGCCCAGTCAAAAGCCCCAAAAACTAGGACTAAACATCGTAAAAGATCACAACAACTAGGACTAAACATCGTAAAAGTCCCAAAAACAGGACAAAACATCTTGATCAAAAGACCCCAAACAACTAGGACTAAACATACTTGATAAAAGATCACAACAATGGAAAAACATACTTGATCAAAAATCCCAACAACTAGGACTAAACATACTTGATCAAAGTCAAAACAACTAGGACTAAACATATTGATCAAAGATCACAACAACTAGGACTAAACATAGATCAAAATCCCAACAACTGGAAAAACATACGTAAAAAGACCCAAAAACTAGGATAAACATACTTGATCAAAGATCACAACATCTAGGACAAAACAAGTAAAAGACCCCAAACAACTGGACTAAACATACGTAAAAGACCCCAAACCGGGGGCTAAACATCGATCAAAGATCCCACAACTAGGACTAAACATACTTGATCAAGACCCCAAAAAAGGACTAAACAACTTGATCAAAGATCCCAACAACTAGGACAAAAACACTTGACCCAAGATCACAACAACGGACTAAACCTTGATCAAAGATCCCAACAACTGGGCTAAACATCTTGATCAAAAGACCCCAACAACTAGGACTAAACTACTTGATCAAAGCCCCAACAACTAGGACAAACATGCGTCAAAGCCCCAAACAACTGGACTAAACAGGGTCAAAGATCAAAACACCTAGGACTAAACATACTTGATCAGAGACCCCCAACAACTAGGACTAAACATTTATCAAGACCCAAAAAACAAAGGGCAAACATACTTGACCCCAAAGATCCAAACAACTAGGACTAAACATCGTCAAAGACCCCAAACAACTAAGCTAAACATCTTGTCGGAACCCCAAACAACTAGGACTAAACATCGTCAAAGACCCCAACAACTGGGATAAACATCTTGAAAAAAATCCCAACAACTGGATAAACTTTTGATAAAAGATCACAACAACTAAAAAAACATACTTGATCAGAGATCCCATCAACTGGACTAAACATCTTGATCAAAGATCAAACAACTGGGAAAAACACATCAAATATCTAAAAATAGGGCTAAAATACTTGATCACCCAACAACTAGGACTAAACAACTTGCCCCAAAGATCCAACAACTAGGACAAAACTTGTCAAAGATCCCCCTAGGACTAAACATCGATAAAAGTCCCAACAACTAGGACTAAACATACTTGATAAAAGTCCCAACAACTAGGATAAACATCGTCAAAGCCCCAACAACGGGGTAAACATCGTAAAAGATCCCAACAACTAGAACTAAACATATTGATCAAAGATCACAACAACTAGGACAAACATCTTGATAATGGGTCCCAACAACTAGGAAAAACATCTTGATCAAAGATCCCAACAACTAGGACTAAACATCGTAAAAGATCAAAACAACTGGGACTAAACTTTTGGATAAAGCCCCAAAAACTGGACTAAACTACTTGATCAAGATCCCAACAACTGGGCTAAACATTTTGAAAAAGGTCCCAACAACTAGGACTAAACATTTTGATCAAAGATTCCAAAAACTAGGGCTAAACATCGTCAAAGCCCCAAACCCTGGACTAAACTTTTGGATCAAAATCACAAAAACTAGGACTAAACATACTTGATAAAAGATCCCACAACTAGGCCCCAAACATTTGATCAAGACCCAAAACAACTAGGGCTAAACATACTTGATCAAAGATCCCAAAAACTGGACTAAACATTGATAAAAGATCCCAACAACTAGGACTAAACATTTTGATCAAAGATCAAAACAATAGGACTAAACATATTGATAAAAGTCCCAACAACTAGGACTAAACTACGTCAAGACCCCAAAAAGGGGGCAAACATACATCAGAATCCCACAACTGGGACTAAACATTGCCAAAATCCCAAAAAAGCAAACATCCGTAAAGATCCCAAAAATAGGGGAAAACTCTTGATCAAGTCCCAACAACGGTAAAAAACTTGATCAAAATCCCAAAACTGGGACTAAACTATTGATAAAAGACCCCAACAACACTGGGATAAAAAAACTTTTTTGGTCCCAACAACTAGGACAAACATCTTGATCAAAGCCCCAACAACTGGATAAACATGCGTCAAGCCCCAACAACTAGGACTAAACTCATAAAAGCCCCAAACTGGACTAAATACATCAAATCCCAACAACTAAAACAAAACATCTTGATCAAAGCCCCAAACAACGGGGCAAACATTTTGAAAAAAAAGTCCAACACACTGGACAAAACAAACTTGATTAAAACCCCAAAAACTAGGACTAAACATTTGATCAAAGATCCCAACAACAGGACTAAAATATTGGTAAAAGCCCCAACAACTGGACTAAACATCAAAAAAGTCCAAACAACTGGACTAAACATCTTGATAAAAGATCCCAACAACTAGGACTAAACATACTTGATCAAAATCCCACAACTAGGACTAAACTTTTGATCAAAGACCCAAACAACTGGACTAAACATACTTGATCAGAGATCCCAAAAACTAGGACTAAACATACTTGATCAAAGATCAAACAACTGGGCTAAACATACTTGATAAAAGCCCCAACAATAGGACTAAACATACTTGATCAAAGTCACAAAAACTGGACTAAACTTTTGATCAAAGCCCCAACAACTAGGACTAAACATACTTGTCAAATCTCAAAAACTAGGACAAAACATACTTGATAAGTCCCAACAACTAGGCTAAACATACGTAAAAGACCCCAAACAACTAGGATAAAAACTTGATAAAAGATCACAACAATAGGGCTAAACATCTTGATCAAAGATTAACAACTAGGATAAACATACTTGATAAAAAGATCCCCAACAATAGGGCTAAACATACTTGATCAAGCCCCAAACAACTAGGACTAAACATCTTATAAAAGTCCCAAAAACTAGGACTAAACATCATAAAGACCCCAAACAACTAGGACAAAACATCGTCAAAGATCCCAACAACTAGAACTAAACATTATAAAGACCCCAAACAACTAGGGCTAAAATCTTGATAAAAGGCCCCAACAACACTAGAACTAAACAAACTTGTTTAAAAAGTCCCAACAACTAAAAAACATCTTGATAAAAGATCCCAAAAACTGGGACTAAACATACTTGATAAAAGTCCAAACTAGGACTAAAAAAATTGATCAAAGTCAAAAAACTGGGACTAAACATTTATAAAAGTCCCAACAACTAGGATAAACATTGATCAAAGCCCCAAACAACTAGGACTAAACATAGGTAAAGCCCAAACAACTGGATAAACATCGATCGAGCCCCCAAAAACTAGGACTAAACATACTTGATCAAAATCCAAACAACTGGGGCTAAACATTTGATCAAAGATCCCAACAACTAGGACTAAACATACTTGTCAAAATCCCAACAACTGGGGCAAAACATATTGATCAAAATCCCAACACTAGGACAAAAACATACGACCCCAAGATCCCTAGGATAAAAAATTTGATCAAGTCCCACAACTAGGATAAACATCGTCAAAGATCTCAACAACTAGGACTAAACATACTTGATCAAAATCACAACAACTAGGACTAAACATTTGTCAAAGCCCCAAACAACTAGGATAAACATCTTGATCAAAATCACAACAACTGGACTAAACATCGTCAAAGATTAACAACTGGACTAAACATACTTGATCAAGCCCCAAACAACTAGGACTAAACATTCTTTGGGGGAAGGGGAAAAAATGGGATTAAAAAAACAGAATCGTCCCCCTGGGTATCCCCCGCTTCAAGAGGTAGAATCACATACACAGGGGAAAAATGTATACAAAGTGTGGACAGATAGAATATCAAAATAGAAAAAAAAACATTAAAACTTAAAAAGTCAAAAGGTTACATCTAGAACAAATATTCGGATATTTAATTTAATACTAAAGCAGTTCTGCTGTGTGGGTTAGAAACATGGAGAACAACTAAAATAATAATGCATAAATTGCAAACATTTGTCAACTGCTGTCTGCGCAGAACATAGCGACTGAGATGGTATGATAGGGTCACAAATAAGGAACTTATGGAGAGAACAAGACAGATTTCAGTGAACCATGAGGTTTAAAAAATGACGCTACCGCTGGATAGTATACATTTTGCGAACACCTAAGGGGAATATAACAAGAAGTGTCCTTTCCTGGAACCTGGAGAACCAGTTACCTTTGATCATTTGATGTCAGCGTCTAGGTTTGGCATTGATAGCATAATGTGGCGAGAACGATTGTGTTGAGTAATGATCTTTTTGTGTTCATGTTGATATGTTTGCACTTTAAAATTGACGCCATTTGTTCTATCATTTGATTTGCTGTTGCATATGTGTTGGATTTCATTAGTTATTCTTTCATTTGCTGAAAAATGCTCCTAGATATGCACAGTCTTTGACTTGTTTTAATGGGCGATTGTCGATGGCGATATTGGTAGCGTTTTCCTCTCTATCGAGTGTCATTACTTCAGTTTTGTCGACGTTTTTTCTCAGATTGTTTTCTTTAAATGCTAACTGGAGTCAGTTAATGTGTTGTTACAGCTGTTCTTCTGTTGCTGATATGATTGCCTGATCGTCGGCAAAAGAAATTCCAAAGAAAGGAAAGAAGTTTAGAGTTCCCAAAGGTTGTTTCTTTCGCTGGTGAAAGCTATTTTACAGATTTGTTAGATAAATGTGATGAAGAGCAGCAGTGATAGTAGGCATTCTTATCTTACTCCTGACCCTGCGGGCAACTTTTCTTATAGTACTGTGTTTCTTAGAATCGTCCACTGGTTGTTTATATAGATGCTCTTGCATAGATAGATTAGGTTATCACTAACCCTAGAGATTGACAATACTTTCCATCCACTGGCTGTTTATATAGATGCTCTTGCATATATAGATTAGGTTATCACTAACCCTAGAGATTGACAATACTTTCCACAACTTGTTTTTGTCTACTTGGTCCAACGTTTTATTCCTGGTCTACAAACGCAACGTTTAGGTGTTTGTCAGGTTCGACAGTCCTTTCCACTAAATGCATGAGGGCGAATATTGAGTCTGGGCCGCTTCTATTCTTCTGAAATACCATTTGAGAGTCGTTAAGCTGTGGCTGGATGGTATGACGCAGCCTATTTTCGAGTACTTTATAGAATATTTCCCGGTGTGCCTCAGTAGCAATATTCCTCTATATTTCATATAATCCCTTTTGTTAACTTTCTTCTTCCAGATGGGAACTATTGTTGTATTTCTCCAATCTTCTGGTGTTTCTTGTGTGATCCAGACTTGGTTGAATAGTCTGTGTAACCAGCTTATTCCAACCTCTTTAGTTACTTTGAGTAGATTGGCAGAGATATTTTCTGGGCCAGGTGTTTTGTTAGATGATGCAATGTTTACAGAATTCCCAATCTCTGAAAGTGTTATACTTGGTTCTATAGTACGTTCAACAACTCATGCCCACAGTCCAATGCGAATTGTTGCAAAACTATCCATTCTACAGAAGCAAAACTTTGCACACAACCTTAGAATTATACCGACACAAATGTATGATAAAAGAAATTGCTTTAGGAAACCTGGATTTTGTAATATAACGGTTTCCTTTTATGTTGGCGGCATTTTTGGCGAGTCTGACACAAAATTGTAGTTTTTACAGTAAATGCACCAATATGACATTTGATGACAAGTCTCATACAAAGATGTACCATCCAAGTTTATACATGGGGGCCAATGTTGAAATTTGCAATAGTCATGAAATATACAGAAAATGTAGACATATTTCTATTATTGTTTTTAATAACTGACTTTACAGTTAAAGTTAGCTTCCATGTCATAATGTCATCCCCCTTTCACGTCCAGGCTTGGGACTGGCAATGTTGAAGCTACTTTGAGACGTTCTTTTCAAATCTCTTATTCTTCGGTACAATGTGCGTGTGTTAACATATGTGGTAGGAGGTATCACTACAATAAAATAACTCTTTTCTCTGGTTCTTATATATTGTAGTACAGATGACCCATCTGTGTCTCTTTGCGGAAATGCGCGTATAGTATTAATGACACTTTTTACATTGTAACTTCAAACTCATTCATCATCATCATCAGGTGCCGTCTCCACATCGAAGGTTGGCTGCAATAAATCTCCAGCATCATCTGTTTTTCACCTTGGTATTGCACACTGCCAGACTGTAACCTGTCCATTTCTTAAAGTTTCCCTCCCACTTATCTCTCGGTCTTCCTCTTGCTCTTCCAACCTCAACTTTCCCTCTAGTAAAGATTTTATCATGGTGTCATGTCTTTTTATGCGCCCAAAATACTTTATTTGTCTGAATTTTATTTCTCTTAATAAATGTTTCTCCATGCCTAGTTTTCATAAAACTTGTTTATTTGTCTGTTTTTCTGTCCATGAAACTCTGCCAATTCTTCTATATATCCACATCTCAAATGCATCAATTCTGTCTTCTAACTGCTTGTTCATTGTCCATGTTTCGAGCCATACATTAATAAAGGATATATATAGCATTTGATCGTTCTCATTTTTAGCCTGTTTGTAATTTGTTTAGATGTCAGTAACTTTCTCATACTATTGAAATTATCCTTGGTCATTCCTATTCTTTTTAAAATTTCTGTTATACATCTTCGATCATCTGTTATCATCTGACCAAGATATCAGAAACTTTTTACTTGATGTAGTCATTCTCCATGTATTTTTATATTCATCTTAGGTTTCTGCATTTCCTTGTTGATTACGATAGTTTTTGTTTTCTGTATGTTAATGTCTCTTCCATATTCCTTGCTAGTTCTGTCCAATTGGTCAACTAGTTCTTGTAGATCTTGTTCACTTTCTGCTACTAATACTGTGTCATCTGCATATCTTATGTTGTTTATTTGTTTTCCCATTAATCTTGAGTCCTGGCATTCCCTCTAGTTGTTTGAAGACTTTCTCTGTGTAGATGTTAAATAGGCTTGGTGACAGAATGCATCCTTGTCTCTCTCCTCTCTTTATGTCTATGTATGGAGAGTAGCTATTTTAATATTTTATTATTGCTGTCTGTTCCAGTATATGTTGCTTATTAGTCTGATATCATCCCCATCTAGGCCTATTTCTTGTAGACATATGATTAGCTTTTCATGTTGGACGCTGTCAAAAACTTTGCTATAGTCAATGAAACTCAAGTAGATACTTTTTTGCACTCCTATATACTTGTTAGCTATAGTGTGTTTCAAATCTCGCGCCGTCAAACATCTTCTAATATCTCAATAACCCTTGCATGAAATACAACGTAATTTTGCATGTGGTGTTCGATTTTCAATGACATTAGGAATATATAATTTAAATTTATGTAGGTACTGTCATTTACTGAAGCTTCAATTTTCTTTGATCTTTGACTACCTAATAATTATTTTGGTAGCACAAAATAGAATTTACAGCAATAAAACAAATTTAACACTTTTAATAAGTCATAGGTGTATCCACATTTTTCACGTGAGTGGAAATCATACAAAAAGAAATTACTTTATTTCAACTTGTACCTTCATTTAGATACAGTTGTCATGCTAAGAGGCCAGGATGATTGTCTTCTTCTTCTTCTTCTTCACCCTTCGCCCCTAGGAAGCATAGGTCCGCAACCAAGGCCTTCCAAGCCCGCCTATCCAAGGCCATCTTTTCCAGATCTCGTCACTCTCTCCCCGTCCTCTTGCATTCCATCTCTAATTCCCGTCTCCAGGTGTTTCTGGGTCTTCCCTTACTTCTATTGCCCTGGGGTTCCATCGGAGAGCCTGCCTCACGATGCTGTCAGGGGGTTTCCTCAGTGTGTGTCCTATCCATCTCCACTTTCTGCTCATTATCTCTTGCTCCACCTGAAATTGTCCTTCCCTATCCCACCGTTCTCTGTTTGTGGTCCTGTCGTACCATCTCAGATGGAGTATCCTGCGTAGGCATCTATTGATGAATGTCTGCAACTTTTTGGTGTTCACCTTAGTTGTTCTCCATGACTCTGCTCCATACAGAAGGACAGACTTGACATTTGAGTTAAATATCATTATCTTAGTTCTATTCCTAATCATTCTTGAACTCCATATGTTCTTCAGAATGGCAAATGCTGATCTTGCCTTTTGTATTCTAATCTTAACATCTTCATCCAGGATGATTGTGGTGGTCTTGAAAAGGACCAGATGTGTACATTGATGACAATCTCATGCAAATATCTGTATTGCATATTCTTTTACTAGACGACGTCGGAACTTTTCCTTCTTGTGCCACTACATTGTGGTATGCTGCATTGTCCATTATCAGACAATAATGCTTATCTATTGTCGGAAGTATAGTTTTCTCAATCCACTCTCTAAATATATGACCGTTCATTTCTGTGTGGCAGTCCCGATTATCGGCCGATTTCGAAACAAATAAGAGTTTATGAGTATCTGATGACTGCCGTTCTTTTCCATTGATGTAGTGAGCATTAATCCATGTTTCATCTAAATACACAATGTTATAGCTTTGTCGACGAATTTCTCTAACTTCACGCAAATATTTGCTTCCCATCACAACTATAGTCTGTCCATTAATTCGTCAGCACGTTTGAAATTGATTTTCTCGAAAACTACCTGTTGGATCTCAGTGATTTTTGCAAGCAGCCTTAGAATATTCATGACGCTAGAGAAATATTTTTTCCAAGAAAATTTGATGTAGTTTGAAATATTTCTTCTTCAGGTTATATTAAAATCAACCTCACTGGATTGTACACAATAGTAACAGATCTACGGTACACAGACGCGTTGTTCTAAAATACATTATGGTAACATTGAAATATCGTGAGTAAACAACAATTTCACGAATTCCCGTGCATCTAACCCAGTCGACTTTGAAAGCGGAAAGCATATGACGTTATAATTGGGATACCGTTGTATAGTTATAGGTGTATCTCGCTATTTGTATGAAGCTATTGTATCATATTTGTTGGCTTATCAAAACTGACATTGATATCACATTCATAATGAGTCTGAAGTGCACATTTATAACAATGCAGAAGGTTACAGTTTTACTATACCAACACTTCCGTAGGGAATCTAAGAGAGGTCATCTATATTGCGATATTCATAACCCTGAGAATGGAACGCAACTGGCGCTTGGTCTGAATAGAGAATCCTTTTCCGATGGATTAAACAGAACACAAAGTGCACTAATGTCAAGCAAGGAAGGAAAAGAACAATTGACGACTTTGACATAGATGTCATAAGACGGGAGCTCTTGAAAATGTTTGCGACAAATCAACTTGTTACTCTCAGGAAACTGAAATTAAAACTGCATTCAGATTGCAGCATAGACATTTCTAAAAGTACTCTATGGAAAATTGTAAGAGCCGCCGGCTTCACCTTCAGAAAAACTATAGGCGGCAGGAATATTATTTGTGAAAAGCCACATTTAATTGCTGCCCGAAGTAACTACCTGAGGCAGATCCGTCAGCGGCGGAGGCAAGGCTATGATATTGTATATTTGGACGAATCCTGGGTCAATGCTCACCACACCAATGCTAAAGAATGGCAACCAGTAGACGGTGAACAGAAAAGAAAAATACCAAGCAGCAAAGACCAGCGTATTATACTAGCACATGCAGGAAGCAGTGAAGAAGGTTTTGTCCATGACGCTGGACTTATTTTCCAATCAAAAGTACCGACGGTAGGGACTACCACACAGAAATGAATGGACATATTTTCAGGCACTGGATGGAGAAAGATCTACTTCCAATTCTAAACAGACCATCATGCTTGGTAATGGATAATGCATCCTATCACAACGCAGTATCAGCGGAAGACAAAGTACCAACTGCATCAAATACAAAAGATCAAATTAGGACTTGGCTTGATAAGGAAAATGTCAGCTTCGATAATACATATTTGAAACCCGAGTTGTTGCACCTGGTGAGGATGACAAATAAGACAAAGGTGTTTCATATTGACAAAATCATTGCGGAATACGGCGACACGTTTTTACGACTACCTCCATATCATGCTCACCTCAATCCGATAGAGCTTGTCTGGGCTAAAGTAAAAGGGCAAGTTGCCGAACAGAACAGGACGTTTAAAATGTGTGATGTTGAAGTTCTGACACGTGAGTCCCTCTCAATGATAGACATTCAGTTCTGGAAGAAGTGTGTTGAACATGTGCTCCGAGAGGAAGACGAGTACTGGCACCGAGATGGATTACAATTTGTCCAGCCAGTAACAATTATCAACCTCATGGAATCGTCAGATTCGGGATGATACAAATCATATTTTGATTACAGACTGAGAAATAGCAACGTATACATTTCCATATCCAAATGCGTCTACCATCATACAATTTGTGGTGAAGTTAAGACACCCTGGGGTCTAATGGTGACCGAAGGGAGGACTAACTGTTGCATATTGTATCCAAGTTCACGATTGCACATAAAGGGCAACACACTTAATTACTTGACCTATCAAGTTAATATGGAGATACACCTATGAATAGAATTGACATGGACAAATTCTAGGATTACTGTAATATCTAAAATGTGAGCCCCGTATTTGCAATTGTCATAAAAGATCAAAGGAATTCGCCGATGTGCAAAATCCGTAGCATCTATGGACTACTGGTTAGCTTTATTTTAGCGTCATGGATATTCTAAGGTTGCATGCAAAAATCACTGAGATCCAACAGGTAGTTTTCGAGAAAATCAATTTCAAACGTGCTCACGAATTAATGGACAGACTATAGATGTGTTTTGTCACAGATAATGTTTCTTCCACCGGCTTACGTTCTAAATGTGAAGCCCCTTCCCCCCTTCCCCATCCTAAAAGCTCCTCATAATGTAGATTTTGACACATCGATGTCGCTGTTCTTTCTAGGCCCCATCTGTAAAGTCCTTAATGTCACCGTTTTTTTCAACTCAAACATTCGACACATTTCTCTTCAAATATGCTCTTTATCAAGACTAGCTACGACTTTCTTTCTACCTTGCATTCTTGGTTGCATTGTACGTGTACTTGACTAAGTCTTGGATCCAGTCATTGAATGTACGTCGATTTACTCCCAAAACGCACATTGCCCTCTGCTCAGTGTTAGAAATGCTCTCACACTTAGCTTCTATACAAAAATATTGATACATCTTTACTGTGACGCTTTGCAGTGTCACCAAATTTACTATTATACACATTGTAAAGATCCTACAATGTGCACGCCTATGAAAGGAATGAGGTTATTGAAATGACCTTCGGAAAACCAAACTTAACTTGTTCGTTCAATTGTAAACACTTTTGGACTTCCGGTAAATATCGGTAAAACACTAAAAACACGCTGATATTGAGGTTTTTAAAATTACGCACCAATAACAACACTAAAGCTACTGTAAGCGTTTCAAATGTTTGATGTTTTGTATACCGCATATAAGCTCAAGTGAAAACCAGCTGTTTGTTTCCATTGCAATTATTTCCTTGCAATGTCATGACAATTAATAGAGCACATGCAAAATATCACCTCTTTACGTTAAAGGGTTCCGGACATACAGAATTTCAAACATGGACATGAGTTTTGAAACGTACTATAGTAATCTTATACTCATTACTCAAACTCATTAGAAATGTTATAGCAATGTCTGTTTTGAGAAGTCAATAATATGACCAATAGCTTCACAATAATTACGATATACGCCTTTAACTAAAAGTACGTGTCATGACTCCATTTGTTTACCACGGTACGGTCAATCCCGAGTCGATTTGGTGCACGGGACATGCAAGAATCGTTCAAAAACCACGGATTTTGTTCTGAATGTTGCTATTTTTGTCATCAATGTATTACTTGACTGTAAACATTAGTTTTCTTCAACCATGCCAATGGAGGTGTTAAATATATAGCACAAAGAAGGAAATTTCTAGACAGTATGATTGTTGAAATGGCAAAACATATTTTGTAGCGTCGGGAACATGTGTAGTTCACATGCAAGTTTTCAAGTTATTTCATCAAATGGTTACAAATATACAAATTGTTATCTGTGGGCATGACAAATTGAACAGACTATAGCTCTGTAGTTACGTTTAATTGAGTCTGTTTCTTCTCTTTCACCATTTACATTTTTATAGAAGTGGGAGAGGGGGATGTAGTGATCTTATGTGTGCTTGTTCTAAAGTACATTGTAAGCTGTTATTCATTTTCGGCTGTTCGTGATTCAGTTGATCCAACCTCATGCGTGGTCGTCTTGATGCTCTGTACTCGTTATAATTTTTTAGTGTGGCCCTCTGTGGTAGACAGTACAATGGCTTTCTTGTTAGGTGACCAAAACATTTAATATGTTTGTTTTTTAATGAATTACACGACTGGTTTCATATCTAGTCTTCTGATTTCTTCATTTCTAATTTTGTCTCTTATTATCACACCTGCAGCTCTTCTAAGACACCTCATCTCTGTCGTTATAATTTTCCGCTCATTAGCTGCTGTTATTGGCCATGATTCACACTGGTAACATAACGTTGGTCAAAAGATCATTCTTATAAGATTTGTTTTAGTTTTTAGCGGTATCTCTTTATGTGACAATAGTGATGTTAACTGCCCCAGTACATGGTTGGCTTTTGTGCATCGATTGCTGATTTCCTTATCAATACTTTCATCTGCAGTGAAAATTGGTCCTAAGTATTTGAAATATTCACAATATATATATGAGACTGCAGTAAAACTATTTGATTGGCAAAACACGTAATCACAAGTACTGTAGTTTTACAAATTACAAAAACAATGACAAAATACAGCAACGTTTCGACCAACAAGGTCGCCATGTTTGCTTGATAAAGGCCTTGTTGGTCGAAACCTTACTGTATTTTGTCATTGTTTTTATAATTTGTAAAACTACAGTACTTTGTGATTACGTGTTTTCCTAAGTATTTGGGCTCGTTGTTTTCTTTAATTTTTATGTTCTGGAGTTTTATTTTATGGTTTTCTGGTTGTCTACTTATTGCCATTGTTTCTGTCTTTATTATATTTATTTTCATGTTGTAGTCTTCCCCATGATGTTAACTAAGCTCAAATTATTCTGGAAAGATTATTTGTTTTCTGCAATCAGTAATTGATCTTCCGGTTAAGATGGTTCGTCAAGCTAGATATGAATTTCTGCCGGCCTCTAACCAAAGTCAACTTTCAGTTTTCTTTGGATGGAATTTGTGTATTCTAGCTTGAATGTGATAGACTAGTGCACCGTGTGAACCATCTAGGGATTTCTGAAGTCACTGGGACAGGCCTAACAAGTCAACAGTGGTATAATGTGAACCATCTAGGGAATTCTGAAGTCACTGGGACAGGCCTAACAAGTCGACAGTGGTATAATGTGAACCATCTAGGGAATTCTGAAGCCACTGGGACAGGCCTAACAAGTCGACAGTGGTATAATGTGAACCATCTAGGGAATTCTGAAGTCACTGGGACAGGCCTAACAAGTCGACAGTGGTATAATGTGAACCATCTAGGGAATTCTGAAGCCACTGGGACAGGCCTAACAAGTCGACAGTGGTATAATGTGAACCATCTAGGGAATTCTGAAGTCACTGGGACAGGCCTAACAAGTCGACAGTGGTATAATGTGAACCATCTAGGGAATTCTGAAGTCACTGGGACAGGCCTAACAAGTCAACAGTGGTATAATGTGAACCATCTAGGGAATTCTGAAGTCACTGGGACAGGCCTAACAAGTCGACAGTGGTATAATGTGAACCATCTAGGGAATTCTGAAGTCACTGGAACAGGCCTAACAAGTCAACAGTGGTATAATGTGAACCATCTAGGGAATTCTGAAGTCACTGGGACAGGCCTAACAAGTCAACAGTGGTATAATGTGAACCATCTAGTGAATTCTGAAGCCACTGGGACAGGCCTAACAAGTCAACAGTGGTATAATGTGAACCATCTAGGGAATTCTGAAGTCACTGGGACAGGCCTAGCAAGTCAACAGTGGTATAATGTGAACCATCTAGGGAATTCTGAAGTCACTGGGACAGGCCTAACAAGTCGACAGTGGTATAATGTGAACCATCTAGGGAATTCTGAAGTCACTGGAACAGGCCTAACAAGTCGACAGTGGTATAATGTGAACCATCTAGGGAATTCTGAAGTCACTGGGACAGGCCTAACAAGTCGACAGTGGTATAATGTGAACCATCTAGGGAATTCTGAAGCCACTGGGACAGGCCTAACAAGCTAACAAGTCAACAATGGTATAATGTGAACCATCTAGGGAATTCTGAAGTCACTGGGACAGGCCTAACAAGTCGACAGTGGTATAATGTGAACCATCTAGGGAATTCTGAAGTCACTGGAACAGGCCTAACAAGTCGACAGTGGTATAATGTGAACCATCTAGGGAATTCTGAAGTCACTGGAACAGGCTTAACAAGTCGACAGTGGTATAATGTGAACCATCTAGGGAATTCTGAAGTCACTGGGACAGGACTAACAAGTCAACAGTGGTATAATGTGAACCATCTAGGGAATTCTGAAGTCACTGGGACAGGCCTAACAAGTCGACAGTGGTATAATGTGAACCATCTAGGGAATTCTGAAGTCACTGGGACAGGCCTAACAAGTCGACAGTGGTATAATGTGAACCATCTAGGGAATTCTGAAGTCACTGGGACAGGCCTAACAAGTCGACAGTGGTATAATGTGAACCATCTTGGGAATTCTGAAGTCACTGGGACAGGCCTAACAAGTCGACAGTGGTATAATGTGAACCATCTAGGGAATTCTGAAGTCACTGGGACAGGCCTAACAAGTCGACAGTGGTATAATGTGAACCATCTAGGGAATTCTGAAGTCACTGGGACAGGCCTAACAAGTCAACAGTGGTATAATGTGAACCATCTAGGGAATTCTGAAGCCACTGGGACAGGCCTAACAAGTCGACAGTGGTATAATGTGAACCATCTAGGGAATTCTGAAGCCACTGGAACAGGCCTAACAAGTCGACAGTGGTATAATCTAATTTATGCTCGTAGAATTATGAAGAAATTTCGAAAACCGGTAAGCAGAGACAAAGGAGAGTGGTTGGGGAGATGGGGGGAGAAATTGCGTCAATATATCCACTATTAGTAACAATTTACTAAAAGTATGTGGCACAAGAGGACCAGCCAAAGCTCATCAAAAACAGCATGGTGGAGTGAAGAGATACAAACAAAGCTATACACAGAAAGAAACATTGCTTCCAAACATGGTTGAAATCTAAAAACTATAACGACTATGTATAATACCATCTAGTCAGGAGAGAAGTGACAAGAATAGTCAAGAAAGAGAAAGAAAACTCTTGATACAAATATGGAGAACATCTAACAGACTTATGTAGAACAAAACCGAGAGAATGTTTTAAGAGTGTCGAGGCAATGAGAGTGAGAAACGATAGCTACAACCCTACCACTATCATAAACAGTAAGGAAGAAACACCGTTACGCAAACAGACAAGATAGAATGACCATATGGCAGGAATATTTTCAAGAACTTTACAACCCTACTAAATTAACTGAATACCTTCACGAAGGCCGAAACCAACTGCTTGACACTCAGTTTTATCAAACTAGTTCTACTAATGTCACACTTTCAAATAAATGTAAGGTTCGTAAAGCCATTAAGAACTTTATTACCAAGAAAGACCTTCCTACTGGTGCATCATCACTCTGTGTTATTGATAGCTGTCTGGGCAAATCCGCATTTTATTTATATGCTCCCAAAAATTCACAAACTCAACAATCCATGTAGACCTATCGTTTCCACTTGCCCTACTGAACGCATCTCTGCATTCCTGGACAGTATCTTTATTCCTATAGGTACCATACTAACTTCATTTTTGAAAGATACTAACTACGCTTTGACTGTTTTTTCTTCCATTCAGTTGTTACCTGACAAGACTTATAGTTTCTTTCTCCTTGATGTTTGCTCATTGTACACCTCTATACCTCATTCCGACGGCCTTAAAGCTTTCAAGTTCGTTCTCAATAGGAGAACTAATCCTTCCTTTCCTTTGGATTCCAGACCTAGACTGATGAACCAATTTTTATCATGAATTTTACTGTGATTTTAAGGGACTCCGTTCCTCCGTCCAGCTTTTCGAAGCTCTGTGTGTTGTGGCCATGACTCTTTCCTTATACCTGCTAACCGTTGACAGTCTTGCAGGACATGTTCTGCCGGCATGTCTGCCATTTTGCAGGGGCACAGGCTAGTTGTGCCAATTTTAAATTTATGGAACATGTGGCTCGGAGCTTGTTGTGTCCGGTACGAAGGCGAAGTATGGCAACTTGTTCACTGCGAGAGAGACCATAGTATCCGTCACTGTCTGTGTACTGAGGGTGATCTTTTGTCCATTTGCTTCTATAGTGCGAACCGATGGTTGTTTTGACTTCCTCATAACTGATCTCGAGATCAGCCTGAGGTAGTCGCCTGCCTTCTTTGGCTAGTTTGTCGGCTGCTTCGTTTCCCTGACGTTGCAGTGTGACGGTATCCACTGGATGACGGTGCGTTTGAGTGAACTCGTTAGTTCAGCGAGGGACGTTTTGAGCTCATTCATCTCAGTTTTGCGAACGTATTTGAGTGCCGTGATGACCGATAGAGCATCGGTGAATATCACGACCTTGTTGCGTGTTAGATCATTTCGGCCGCAGCTTTTATTGCCTCTGCCTCTGCTCGATAGTTATTCGAGTATTTGTCTGTGGCTATCGCTTTCTTGACCGTAACTTTGAGATTTTAAGCACTATTCCTCCTCCGCCATCGCTTATTGTGTTATTTGCCGATCCGTCCGTGTAGACTTGCGTCCACTCATTTTCAGGGTACTCTGATTCTATGTACTCTTCTGTTGCAATTTTTCTCGCGAGGTTTATTTGCTCCCTTTTGTTCAGTATGCCTGGGATTGATTTCCTTAGTTCTGGCATTTTGGTTTTCCATGGCGGGCACTTGTCGATTGCCGGGATTGGTTTGGCTTTGCATTTGGAAAGGACTGGATGATCTGCAGTCAGTGCCTTAGATATTCTAACGAAGCTAGATCTCTGTATTCTCCTCTTTCCGAATTCATACATTCTTTCATGCTTTGGATGATATTCGAGCCGTTTGAGTTTTTCCGCAAGTACTAATACTTTTTGTCCCTTCGATCAGTCATTGGTTGGATGCCGGTGATTGTCTCCATCGCCTTGATGTGCGTGGACTTCATGGCTCCAGTGATGATGCGTATAACACAGTTCTGACAATTGCTCACTTTTACAAATTGCTTGTTAGATTTATTGCTCCACGCTGCTATACCGTACTCTAGGATCGGTCGCACTCTACCAGAGTAAAGTGTCTTGAGAATTCTGGCGTTTGCTCCCCACGTGAAACCTGCGAGTTTACGCATCATTGTGAGCCTATGCCTCGCTTTTGCCGTAGCATTTTCAATCTGGGTGCACCACGTCAGATTTCTGTCGAGTGTGACTCCTAGGTACGTTGGGGTTTTGCATTCCGGAAGGTTCTACCCATTGACTTTAATCTTTATCTTGTATTCCTTGTTGTTCTGGGAGAACACAGTGTAAGTGGTCTTTGAAGGATTTATTTTCATATTCCACTTTTCTGACCACACTTCAAGGTTATTTAACGTAGCTTGCAGTCGATTTTCTGCTGTGGGCATTGACTCTTCTCTCGCTATATTGCAAGGTCGTCGGCATACATGGCAGAGTGTACTCGCTCTAGGAGGCATGTTGCAATGTCATTGACGAAGATTAGAAAGAGAGTCGGTGAGAGCACTCCTCCTTGGGGACTCCTTGCTCCAGTGTGGCCTTCATGCTTTTGTACCCCTGAACCTGAACTCTTGCTGTTCTGTTCTCTAGGTATCTATCAAGCCAATTGTACATTCTTTCCTTTAGGCCGAGGGTGAGGAGTTTCAGCCTTAGTCCTTCTTTCCAGAATGTGTCAAATGCCTTCTCCATATCTACCAAGACCGCCAGTGTCTGTTTCTTTCTTGGAAACCATCCTCGATTTCCTGGACAATGTACGTTACTTGATCCTCTGTAGATCTATATCTACGAAAGCCTCCCTGTTGTGCCATAAGCAGCCTTTTGCTTTCCAAGTACCAAGATAACAGTTTGTTCACCATACGTTCCATAAGCTTGCACGTGCAGCTTAGGAGGCTTATTGATCTGTAACTCGCTGGGTCGAGTTTATTTTGCCTGGTTTTAGGATGGGTACCATGATTGCTAGGAGAACTAATCCATTTGTCTCCACCTCTGTTCTCCTTCGTCTTGCAGAACTAGTTCTCACTCTCAACTCCTTTCAGTTCAATGACCAGCTCAGTTCTATGAGCAGATCAGTGGGGTCGCCATGGGCACTAAATTGGGATCAAGTTATGCTTGTCTGTTAATAGGTTATCGTGAACACCTAGTAAGAAATACGTATGATGGTCCTCTTGTTCGCGAGATGCTTGATTTCTTCCCCAGTCGTATATACCCGTAGAAGGGGCTTGTATCTGCTATGCTTCGAGTTCAAAACATTGCTCGTCAGGAGGCTCCTACCGACCAGCATAAGACTTCCAACACTGACATTGTGAAACTTACCTTAACTTTCTACCCTCATATTTCCTGGTGAAAAAGTTGTATTTCTTCATCTGTCTATTCGAAAATCGAATCCTGAGACACGATCAGTCTTCCAAAACTATCTTCTGGTGGCTTATAGACGGGACAGAAGTCAAAAGGATATGTTGGCACACAGTCGCGTTAAATCCGATGTCCAGTTATCTTGGCACCTCCACTGTGGCCGTCGGCGATGCCATACGTATTCTTATGTGGTACAGATCCGTACTGTGTCTTTTCCTAAAGACATGTTTGTTATTGAAGATGGTTTCACATGCGATTCCCGTAATATAATCTACGTCATCACGTGCAAACAGTGTCACAATGCATATATCGGCGAAACAGGCAAACTGAATAGTAACCGTTTCGGCCAACACTTCCGTGATATACGCCAATGCTTCTCTGACCCATGTAGCCCCTCATTACAATGGTACTGACCATTTGGGAGCTCACAATGTCCAGGTCACAGCCATCCGATCATGTTCCTCTGATGATCGAAGTCGATTTGCTCTAGAGAATCGTTTTATTTCATTAGGTGGTACTTTGCGATCTCATGGACTCAACACACTACATTCCTATGTTTCTTAGTACTTTCTCTTCTCATCTTCCATATTCTATATGTGTGTATATCTTAAATGTATATAAGTTTTATATATATATATATATATATATATGTTTTTTTTTATTGTTTCTCTTCTTTGTTCTACTTCTAATTTTTTGCATTTATTTCGTTATCCGTTCTTAGTTAAATATTTTCATTTTAGGACCGTTTATGTAATGTTTATGTCCTAGCTTATATTTAGTGTGCTGTGAAATTCGTCACTCCTGTTGTATCGTTTGCTTGATAAAGGCCTTTGGTCGAAACGTTGATGTGTATTGTTATTGTGTTTGCAGTTTGTAAAACTGCAGTACTTTGTTATTACGTTTTTCGTAAAATCTAAACTTCGATCAAACCACAACCTCAGATATTCCATAGACTGATCTATCCACCACCTCTGCACACAAAACCACAGGTGGTGTTGGAGTATGGACCATGCGTTTGTTCAAAGAGAATAGTGTCACCGCTGCTTTTGTGGGGTTGACCAATACTCCTGTTTCTTCGCAGTACCTACCTGTGTGTTCGAGTTCTGACTGAAGTTCCTCTTCAAGCTGTTCTCTATCCTTGCACTGACGATACACCAATATAACATCTGCATAAGACATTGTCCTTCCTCGACCTGTGATATGCTCTTCTGTGATTCTCACAGTATAGGCGTTGAACAACACCGGAGATAAAGGTTACCCGTGTGGTACTCCAGGATGTAATGTTGTTGGTGATGACGACAAGCTTCCCGCATTTAAACACCATTTTTCACTGGAGGAGGGCGCTAAGATCCAATTGAGGAATATCAAAAATTGATAGCAAAGAATAGATTAGAACATTCGTATGTTTTTGTCATAGATCATGTATGATATTGATAGCAGAAAATAGATTAGAACATTCTTGTGTTCTTGACATGGATCAGGTCTGACATTGATAGCAGAAAATAGATTAGAACATTCTTGTGTTCTTGACATAGATCATGTCTGACATTGATAGCAGAAAATAGATTAGAACATTCTTGTGTTCTTGACATAGATCATGTCTGACATTGATAGCAGAAAATAGATTAGAACATTCTTGTGTTCTTGTAATGTACTATGACTTACAAAAGATAAATTAATATAAAATGTGACATATGCTTTCCATAAAATTAAAACAATTATTTTCTAATGTATATTTTTGTAGAAAAGAAATGTATCGAACCTTGGGTAAAATATGGTGACTCTTGTTACTTGCAAAGCAAAGACCTTACCACATGGGATGTGGCATTGGTAATTATCACAACATCTGTGACTTTACTGCCAAACATACGAGTACAATCTTCGCTCACTAATAAATAGTCTATTTACTGTAAAACATACAATCTTCACTCACTAATAGATAGTCTCTTTACTGTCAAACATACAATCTTCATTCAATAATAAATAGTTTCTCTACTGTCAAACATACAATCTTCATTCACTAATAAATAGTCTCTTTACTGTCAAACATACAATCTTCATTCAATAATAAATAGTTTCTCTACTGTCAAACATACAATCTTCATTCACTAATAAATAGTCTCTTTACTGTTAAACATACAATCTTCACTCACTAATAATTAGTATCTTTACTGTCAAACATACAATCTTCATTCACTAATAAATAGTCTCTTTACTGTCAAACATACAATCTTCATTCGCTAATAAATAGTTTCTCTCTTTATTGTCAAACATACAATCTTCACTCTCTAATAAATAGTCACTTCACTGAATAATAAAAATGCATGCTTCACGCTAGATACTTCATCTTCTTCCACCATTTACTTCTTTATAGAAGTGTTGGGGGTGAAACGTAGTGATCTTGCGTGTGCTTTTTTTAAGACACTTTGTAAGCTGATATTCATGTTCGTAAAGCTGTTCTTGATGCCGTCGCTCCATCTTTGCGTGGTCTTCCTCTTGCCTTGTACTCATTATACTTTTTCTTTGTGGCTTTCTGTGGTAGGCGATACCAGGGCATTCTGGTCAGGTGTCCAAACCATTTAATATGTTGTTCTTTTATGAATTGCATAACTGGTTTCACAATCAGTCTCCTTCTGATTTCTTCATTTCTAATTGTGTCTCTTATTGTCACACCTGCAGCTCTTCTAAGACACCTCATCTCTGTCTTCATGATTTTCCGCTCATTAGCTGCTGTTATTGGCCATGTTTGACACTGGTAACATAGTGTTGGCCCGAAAATCGTTCTTATGAGATTTGCTTTAGTTGTTAGCGATATCTCTTTATGTAACAACAGTGGTGTTAACTGTCCCAGTACTTGGTTAGCTTTTGTGCAACGACGCTAGACACACAATGGATAAATTATTTAAACATATTTTATCAGTGAAGATATTATTAATATCATGTAAATATATTTTGTCAGTGAAGATATTATTAATATCATGTAAATATATTTTCTCAGTGAAGATATTATTAATATCATGTAAATATATTTTCTCAGTGAAGATATTATTAATATCATGTAAATATATTTTCTCAGTGAAGATATTATTAATATCATGTAAATATATTTTCTCAGTGAAGATATTATTAATATCATATAAATTTATTGAACTCTCTGTGCTGTGTCAAATTTTGTTTAGTTTCTTTTTTTTTACATTTTCTCTGGGAATTCTGTAAGTTTCATATCTTAATTTGACTTTTACCAGGAAAGATGCAGGTATATGGGATCTTCTCTTGTGGAAATCGATGATAAAGAGGAAGATAATTTTATCCTAAAGCTCATAGCAGGCACCAGTTAGTTTGTTTATTAGTTTATTTTGTAATTAGTTTAAGGAGGGAGGGGGATCTTGCAAAGGTTGTGAGGTAATGTGAGGTAATGTGAGATATGATGTTTGGGAACATTGCTGGTTTTAATCTAAGAAAATAAAGTATGAATCAGACCAAGAGGGGGTCAATGATGCATGAGGGGGTGTGCCAGGATTAGTGAGCCGGCACTATCAAGACCCTGCCCCTACTTCCACGTGGTGATCCTGGAAACAAACTCAGGCTCCGGTCTTGCTAAGGGGGCAGGTATCGGGGAGAACCACAAGAGGTGGTAGTAGTGCAAGCAAGGAAATACAATGTAGGGGTCGAAAATCCCTGAACAAGCACGCATCTCTTGGCCGATGTCCGATAAAATAGGTCCGAAATCAAAAGTACGATTCAGCAGCGTACGAGCGTCCGCGAACAGAAAGTGGCGGTTGTGCGAACTCGGAAAAGCAATGCTAGGGCCTGAAATCTCTGAACAACACACTCATTTCCTGGTCGAAGTCTGAAAAAAATAAGCCAAAAGCTCAAGAAAGATCACGAAACAGCAGAGAACGAGCGTCCGAGAACGAAAACTTCCTTAGAGTAAACAAATGTTGGTTGTATCAGCCTTCCAGCGGATAGGAAAGGCTGCATGCGAAGGTGATGAGACGTGCATCCTGAACGAATAGAAACTCGAGTCACGAGCGTAAGTTAGAAAGAGTGCCATGGCACTCCCAGTGCACGGTAAATATGGTACATCAGGTGACGGTGGCACAAGGGAAAACTGCGAAAATACTCCGTACATGAGGCCAAGCGCGGACTAAGATATTGGGTAGAGTTGGCCGAGCGTAAAACCCAAAGTTACGTTCTAGCGCCTTACGAAACTGCCCTCCATGAGACAGCCGGGCAGGGTACGATTGTTCACGCAATTAACATTCCCGGAAATATCAGGGCGGGTGATGACCGGCGAGTGCAAAATCTTAATTTGCACTGATAGCGCCGATTGAAATGACCCATACATTAAGATGTGCAGAGCCTCAGACCAGGGTTTTCCGGATCAAAGGAAACTACAGAGCAAATGCAAATTGTCTAGTGCCAAAACCGGGCGTTTATAAAGTGTCCAAGGAATCTGTTCTCTTCGTAGGGAACCACTGCTGCCTTGTCGTTTTGGTTGGGGACAATCAAAGGCTAGCGGAGTAAACCACAAACACAACTGGACGGTAAGCAAACCAAGCAATCCATTAACAAAACAGGTAAAGCTGGGCGGATGTCGCTCATCAGCCCGAGAGGTCAGGTCGTCTAACGGTCGCTTCCCTGAAAGAAAATAGCAGCCTGCTGCCTTGTGGGTTTAGCTGGGGATAGCCAAAGACTAACGGAGAGCGAACCCAGTAAACGTTGGTTGAAATCGGACACACGGCCGAAAGACAAGCAACTGAGCTTCAATTGGCACTGAAAATTGTGACGTAGCTACCCATGCTAAGACTGCATGGACCAAATTTTATCATGAATTTGTTTAATAAATATATCGATATGGTGCTACGCCTGTGGAGATCCGTCAGGCAGAACGAGTGCCGGGCCCCATGCCTCGAAGGGGCCGTTTTACTACCGACGGTCCCATCTACAACTCGGCAAAGCAGCGAGCGAGGTCCACGGAAAAAGCTACTTGTTCAATACGGCAAAAGTACTGGCCAGCGACGATTAAACATTGTCCAATGGAATATTGCCGAAGATATTCATCACAAAAAGCAAGCACTCGCAATAAGACTTGCAAAAGACGAAATTGATGTTGCGTGCATTCAAGAGACCCACCTGAATGCACAACATAGATTCGAGATCAGAGGTTACCAAACCTTCATACTAAACCGAGAAGGGCACAAGGGTGGAGTCCTCACCCTATTATGGAACGGCATTCCAGCAAAGCAAGTGGATGTAACCACAGGAAGCACTGGTGCAGCAGAGATCGTAGGCGTACTAATTACATGTGAGGGAATGCAGATTCTTCTGTATACCTATACTGCCCAAGGGACAGTATCTCGCTGTCACTCGATGCAATGAGTATCAATGATACATTATGCATGGTGGTCGGCGATTTCAACATCCACTCAGAAAGATGGGGCTACCTCGAAACGAACAGCAGAGGTGCAGAAGTGGGAAAACTTGGAGATAGAGAACAACCTGTTCCTCATCAATGCCCCAGACGACCCGCGAACCTTCTACTCGAGATGGTGGCATACGACAAGCACCCCGATTTGGCCTTCGCAACAAGTGACCTCTCCACAAAAACATTACGAACGGTCACAAAGCAATTCGGAGATAGTGACCATAGGCCCGTTAAACTCCAAGTAGACTTAAAATTTGTACCTGAGTCCAAAATGTGGTTGCCACGGTGGAACTACAAAAAGCCAATTGGAAACAGTATGGGGCACTGACAGATGCCAATGTTGAACGCATCAATATGCATGAAAAGAAAAACATGCGATCCGTGGCAAGGGAACTCTCACAAGCAATCCTGAAAGCTGCACGAGAAACCATTCCTAGAGGCGCACGAAAGGATTACAAGCCATACTGGACATCAGAGGTTGAGAAGCTTGAAAATGACCTTGAATTGGCAAGGAGTGAGGCAGAACAGGCACAGTCAGTAACGACCAATACTGCTTACAAGGCTGCAGCAGCAAAATACAGGAGGGAGGTAAAATCAGCAGCACGACAGAGCTGGGTTAATACGACTGAATCCCTGAACCTTGATAGGGAAGGGCCATAAATTGTGGAAGTTAGCAAAAGCGCTGAGTGATGAAAACACCAGCCGACCCCCAATAGTCCTTGAACAAGATAAAAATATGACCTCGGGAAGAGAAGCCGCAAACATTCTAATGCAAAAATATTCCGAAGTCAGCAGAGTAAGCATAGCAACAGAAAAGCGCGATGACACTAAAAGAAAAGCGAGAGCCCACCAAGGCGAGCCAAGGAAAGCTGATAGTCCCCTAACGGATACATTCACTAGTAGTGATTTGGAGGACGGAATCACAAATGAGATGCTTAAGAACTTGGGTACTAGAGCAAAGACAGCTCTAGTGGCTGTCCTAAATATGTCCTGGATAACAGACATAGTACCACGAGAATAGAAGAAAGCAATCATGGTACCCATCCTTAAACCAGGCCAAAAAAAACTCGACCCGGCAAGTTACAGACCAATAAGCCTCCTAAGTTGCACGGGCAAATACATGGAACTCATGGTGAACAAACAGCTATCTTGGCACTTGGAAAGCAAAGGGATGCTTATGGCACAACAGGGAGGCTTTCGTAGATATAGATCTACAGAGGATCAAGTAACGTACATTGTCCAGGAAATCGAGGATGGTTTACAAGAAAAGAAACAGACACTGGCGGTCTTGGTAGATATGGAGAAGGCATTTGACACATTCTGGAAAGAAGGACTAAGACTGAAACTCCTCATCCTCGGTATTAAGGGAAGAATGTACAAATGGTTTGATAGATACCTAGAGAAGAGAACAGCAATGGTTCAAGTTCAGGGCTACACTAGCAAGAAGGCTACATTGGAGCAAGGAGTTCCCCAAGGAGGAGTGCTCACACCAACCCTCGTTCTAATCTTTGTCATTGACATAGCAACATGATTACCAAAGCGAGTACATTTTGCCATGTATGTCCACGACCTGGCAATAGGGCGAGGAATAGTCAATGCCCATAGCAACAAATGAAATGCAGGCAACACTAAATAACTTGGAAGTGTGGTCAAATAAATGTGAAATGTGAATATTAACGCTTCTAAGACAACCTACACTGTGTTCTCACAGTACAACCAGAATCACAAAATTAAGCTTAGAATCAATGGGCAAGAACTTCCAGAAAGCAAGACCCCAACGTACCTTAGAGTCACACTCGACCGAAAACTGACTTGGTGCCCTCAAATTGAAAATTCTTCGGAAAAGCGAGACACAGGCTCATGATGATGCGCAAACTCGCGGGCTCCACGTGGGAGAAAACAATAGAGTTCTCAAAACACTCTACTCTGGAAGAGTGCGACTCGTCCTGGAGTACGGCATTGCAGCGTGGAGCAGTGCATCCAATAAGCAATTCGCCAAAGTGAGTAACAGTAAAAACCGTGCAATGCGCATTATCACAGGAGCCATGAAGTCCACGCCAATCAAGGCGATGGAAGCAATTATAGGCATAGAACCGAAGGGACGGGTCAGCAGATCGAAGGACAGAAAAGTCTTGGTGTTGGCGGAAAAACTTAAACGGCTCGATTACCACCCTATGTACGAAAGAATAAACGGATTCGGAAGGGGCAGGATACAGAGGACCAGCTTCGCAAAAAACGCAAAAGCACTGATCGCATCCCATCCGATCCTATCAAACTGAAAAGTCACATCAATTCCGGCAACCGATAAGTGCCTGCCGTGGAAAACCTAAATGCCGGAACAAGGTGAATCAATCCCAGGCATACTAAAAAAGGGCAGCAAGAAAACTTCGAAAGAAGAGCGGCCACAGAAAAATACATATCGACTGAATACCCTGAAAATAAATGGTTACACGTCTATACTGACGGATCGGCAAAGAATGCAATCAGCGACGGAGGAGGAGGAATAGTGCTTAAATTCTCAATGAAAGTGACGGTCACAAAAGTGATTGCCACAAGCAAATACTCAAATAACTACCAGGCAGAGGCAATAAGAACAGCTGCCGAACTGATCCTGGAGAGAAGAGGCACCTCTCGCAGCAAAGTCGTGATATTCACCGATGCTCTATCGGTGATCACGTATGCAAAACAGAGCTGAAAGAGCTCAAAGCGACCCTCGATGAACTAGTGCACCCACACAAACGCACCGTCATTCAGTGGATCCCATCACACTGTAACATAGGCGGACACGAACATGCCGACAAGCTAACTAAAGAAGGCGGGCGACTACCTCAGATTGATCACGAGATCAGTTATGAGGAAGCCAGAACAACTATCGGCTGGCACTATATAGACAAATGGACAAAAGATCATCCTCACCGCAACAACAGCGACGGTTACTATAGTCTGTCTCATAATGAACAAGTTGCTATAGTCTGTCTCATAATGAACAAGTTGCTATACTTCGCATCAGTACCGGCCACAACAAGCTACGCGCCCACATGTTCCATAAATTTAAAATTGGCACAACTAGCATGTGCCCCTGCAAAAAAGCGGACATGACGGCAGAACACATTCTGCAAGATTGTCAACTGATAGCAGATATAAGAAAAGAAACCTGGCAGCAAAACACAGAGCTTCGGAGAATCTGTTCGGAGGAACGAAGTCTCTTAAAAACACGTGAAATTCATGATAAAGTTGGTTCATCAGTCTAGGCCGGGC